>VXBQ01007011.1:326510-457489 GCA_013400175.1 Phainopepla nitens | reverse complement strand
AAAAAAAAAGAAAGCAGATGAATTTATTGCATAGATAGGATTTATGTGTCTTGCACTTAAAACAGATGGGAAGTTTGTTAAAGAAATTTCTATGCTTAACTTTTCTTTGGACGGGGAGTACTGGATCATTCCAAACTGTGCAATTTTAAATCTGAATTGCTGAATGGCAAAGAAAGTCCTTCTTTAAATGAAAGGTATTCAGAAATTGTAGGCTTGTTCCAATACATCTCTCTTTAAACTGCTTGAAGGCGAATGCCATCTTAAAAGCGATCTAACCCATGCTCACAGCAAGAAGAAGCTAATGCTGTTTCACCACTTTTGCATGTTTTATCAAGTTCATTTACATGACTCCACTTGGCTGAAATGTGTCTAAAGGATCTGTTGGATTAAGTATCGGTAATAGTTTACTCGATGGGTTCTTCCATTGGTTTCTCATTCTCAGTGTGCGTCTGGAAACTTTCTCACATCTGTGTAAATTAAATGTATCTTATCAGAAATTCAGCATTGACCATTTTAGCCTGATCACCAGGAAGTCATGCAGCATCAGAATAATCTTAAAGGGTCATATGTATGTCAATGAAATGAGCCTGTGGTTTTATAAAATGATCGCAAGCTCTGATTTATGCCAGCTGCAGAGAAGCTGGTTAATTTTCTCCCTTTCTCAGCTTGGTTCTGCCCACAAGAGAGATTCTCTATCTTGCATTCTCTTATCTTCAGTTAAATAAGATGATGTATTCCTCTGGCAGAACAAATAGGAATGAAATCTCTGCAAGATGACATGCTGCTGCAGCCAGGTTGAGCCCAAGCCCTTTGAAAAATTCCTCATGGAAATTCTCTGTTTACTTCAGAGTCTCTGTCCTACCCCTGTGTTTTGTCTTGTCTATAGTCTTCTGGGATTTTTTTGTTTCTTGCTATTGTTATGGAACTGTGATAATTGAAGTGAGCGCATCTCCCTTTTCCTCACCCAAAAGTGTTGCAGTAAATTTGGAGTCTTTGTCCAAGAGTTCAAATATGATAGAAATTAACCTGCTTGTGGAAGACACAGTTTTTATTTTCTGTCTTCCCACAGTTTCTCAGTGGGTTTTCACACAGGCTTGTTAACATGCCAGTATAGATAGGCCTATCTATAGGTAGATACACCAGATACTGTAAATTAGGTAATCTCTAGAATTTGCTTTAATATGCTTACCACACAAAGATAAAATAAATAAAATAAAATAAAATAAAATAAAATAAAATAAAATAAAATAAAATGGACAAAGAGCATTGTTTTAAAAGACATCAGTTCAGCGTTAGTATTATCTGTTTTTAATGTGGTTTGCAGGTAGCTTAGTCAGAAAAAAAAAGGAAAGTTCCAAGTGCTTCCTTTTCAGAAAAAAAGTTGAAAATCAAATAGGGTAAATCTTTCTGGAAAAATAGTTTAAAGTTCATAACTGAAAGTACAGAAATTGATCAATGATGATTTTTTTTTTTTTAACTGGCTTGGAAAGATACTGTTTCCTTAGTTCTGTTGTATAAAACCAAACTGAAACAATCTGATGGAACTCACACACTTGTAAGTCACAGAACAAAAAGTGGGAAAATGTTGTAATGAATTTTATTCTGAGTTTTCCCCTAAATAGAAGGAATTTCTGATCTGAGATTTCTCATTCTATTTCAGTTCCATCCTATGTAACTTCACTGGAAGAAATGCCCTCCAGTCAGATGTTTGAGAGAAACCAAGTGACACACGCCAAAATGTCACTGTACTCTGATCCTCAGGGCAGATACAACACACTGAGCTTTTCTGCTAAAGAGTCCAAGATACATCAGCCCAAGTGATAACCCAAAGGTCTAAGAGGAAAAATTGATATACACACTATGGATCTTTCCAGTCTTGAGAAGGATGCTGAAATTCTGAGATAGCTCAGAGAAGAGCTTGTTCAGCTTCCTCTGTGCCATTGATACAACATCCCCATCAACACATGACTCTGAGCCAGGACAAGGGCTCTGCTCAGGACCAAGGCACTGAGTTGTACCTCTGCACTCAGATTTAAATGCCTCAAGTTACATGAAAAAGCCAGTATACTGAGAAAAGACGACAGAGGAATCTAGATTTTGGCGCTGCACCTGGACTGTTAAAAATTTTACTGTTGCCCCCATTCCTTTTTCTTACATCAACCAGGTATGTCCAGATTTTATTACTCCAGATTCACACTTCATAACAATCAGCCATAGAAAAGCTGATTATCACAGTGTAAACAAACTTATCTTTAAGAAAAGTAGATTTTTTAACTGTTCTTATCTCAGCATGCAAATAATCTTTTAGAACTATTGTTTCAGATTCTTTTGTTAAAGAATAGAGATCCAGAAAAGTAAGGGAAAAAAAAAACAACCATGTATCTGAGCAACAAAGTTGGAGGGGGTTGCAATTAGAAGGACCACAGAAATTGAATTTTGTTTACTTCTATGATATAAAAATGCAATGGGCAGTGGGAACAATCCAATTTTGGTCTGACAGGATTCTCTCAAAAAAAAAGTTAAAGACGGAAGCACACAAAATTGGTGAATTTTCTTGTGGTCTATCCTTGGTCTATCTTAAGCAGAAGGGAAAACATAAGCCTCATATTCTAATTTGATATGAGCATATCTGACTGGGCAGATTATACAGAGGGAATGAATGAATAACAGACATTCTCACCATCCTAAATCTGTATTTGTGCTACAGCTTGACTTACAGTGAGCTTAAGACAAATCTACAAATGTTCAGGACACATTAAAAAAACCAAATTAATACGGACTCCAGAAAGCAATAGCATTGCAATAATCCTACCCAACTATCTTCATTTTGTCTAGCTTTACCTTCTATCAGAGCCTCCTTAGGTACTCTGCTGTGCTCATTTTTGTTAAGAACTTGCTTCAGAGCTGGGATTCCAGAAAATGAGAAAGATTATTTTTACATAGGTCTCACAGCACTGCTGGGTGAAAGCTCTGACAAGAATGGCTCTGTCCCTGAAAGACCCAATTCCAATCAGGCAGAGCTCCAAGGCAGCAGGAGACCTAACAGAATGAGGGCACACCATAGTTATGCAAGAGGGCTTTGTTCCTGGAAAGGTAAAGCTGTGACGATGCCCAGATTGCTCTAGGACAGCAGCCAGAGACTGCACCAGTAGAAACACCTGCAGGGTCATATAAGAATATTGAAATGGAAGGGGTAATAACAGATGTGGATGTGGCTGGGGGTCTCTCTACTACCTGGCATCTCTACCTCAGGAGACTCTTTTTATGTGTAGATGCTTGGTGGCAATTAGCAGCCATCAGTAAGCAGGCGACAAAGAAGAGGTGAGGGTGCTTGGAAAGAGGCAGTCAGATCCCAATGCCGGCAGAGGTAGCTGCTGGAGCTGCAGTGACATCCTAACTCTTTTTTTTGTCCCTAAGCACCTGTCACCATGATCACCTGTTTGTTGCAATCTCCTCAGCAGGCCACATCTTTCGCCCCAGCCAGAGCCTTGCTCTCCTCATTCAGCAACTTCTCTTCTGGTTTCCTACAAATTATCCTCTCTTGGTGAGCAGCTACTTCAGCTGCTCCCTGGATTCTTCCTCTCCTTCCTTTTCCTTCTCATCCCTCCCTATGACATCTTTGCCTGTCACTCTGCAAGTCAAGCACCATCCTCTTCCCTAAGTTGCTTCTCTTTAACCTTTAGCTGCTCCAGGGCATAGCACTTTCTCCAGGTTTCTCAAGTACCAACTATCCAAGGTGGACAATGGCCCCATGAAATCCCACTGATCTCCTAGGTTTACAGCACCTCTGTCCTTGGTGATGTTACAAGACATCTTTTTTTAGTATTTTTAGTATTGTGAAATATTAAACTGTTGCCGCTCACCAGCACTGCCCAGCCTGCTGTTAAAGTGCATTAGGAGAGCACATAAATAAGACTAACAAGAATTTGTGAGTGAATGTGGGGAAAAAAAAAAAGGCTACTTAGTTTTGTGGAAAACATACTTCTGGCTATTTTATTAAACAGTCAAAAGCCTACTTTTTTCTTCACATATTAAGCTGTCCACGTGCCACAGAACACATATACAGCAGTTTCACGCGCTATTTTTAAATGTTATAAATAGTTCTCTTAAAATACAAATTGATGCAACCAAATGGCAAATAACAAAATGGAGAAAGATCAAGAGTAAAATGCCACAGAGGTACATAATCACACACTCTTGTGAGTGATAATGTGAAATCATTCTAAATATAACTTTATGATGATGTTAAGAGAGGTACTTGAAAAGCATTGGAGGAAAGGGGATGCGTAGATAACAGGAGGAAGTTCATAACTTCTCTGCCGGAAATGCTGGGACAGCTAAGTGGGAGATAGCACACACACACACACAACTAGGGAGGAGAAAAACTGCAATACCACCGGGACGTACAGTGAACTGTGTTTAAGGTTTTGAAGGCATCAGCACAAATTCAGTGTCAATCTGCCTCCATGCAGACTGTCAGTATACAGAACCAGGGCCAGACACAAGACGGACAGTAGGCCAAAAGCTTTGGAGCAAACATAGCACATTCAGGCACCTCTTAACCCACCAGCCAGAAACCCTCTGGTTTCCACTGGTACCTGTTGGCAAGGCTTTTTCTTACCTACAAATGGCCAATCCCCCATCCACTAACAAAAGCAGTACAATAGCTACTTAGCCTGCTGTGATGTTCCTCCAAGGCAGCCTTTTAGTGACAGAAGTCTTAACACCTTCCTCAACTCTGCTTCTGGCATCTCACCCAGGTACTCATTGATTCATGTGATGTCTTTCCACTCATCATCTTTCTTGCTGGAAATAGGGAATTCTGATCTGTCCCTCTATGCCTGGTACCTCTCTTAGGCCATCTGCCACCAAAGCCCAATGTGACTGGTGGTCCCCAGTGCTATTTTGTTTCTTCTTGTATGACTATTGCCACAAACTTCTCTGTTTATTCTTGGCTAGTAAAGGTGTTTCCTCTCTTCAGTTGCAGGCTACCTTAGCAGCCAGAGGCCACTGGGAGCCTCACGCTCTCTCCCAGTGCCTTTTCATAGTGAACACAAGCGTTTCCTTTCTTCCTCTTCCTCACACACTCTGCCACTGTCAGTCTCAAGTTCACTCATAGGAACATGGAGGTTTCATATCTGACACGCAGGGTTGAAACCAAACTGAAGTGCCTGGGTTCTCATCCTCTTACTTGTTAATTTTTAGTTTATATAAAAAAAAAACCCACTATACCTTCAGGCTAGACAAACCACTCTGCAAATGAACATGAGTACTGCAAGTTTTTCCTAGTGTTTTTAGCTAGGCCAGACCATGGCTCATTTTCTGTAGCTTATAATATTTGCGAATCAGTACATTTCACTTTCTGAAGTCATACCAGACACATGGACCTGGGTGAGTTTATTCTCTGGGGAATATTTGGCTTTTATGTAAATGATAAGCAAAGGCTAAGGAAGCATCATTCGTGCATGTAAGCGATGGCATTGTTTCCCAGTTACACTACACAGTGACTTTGTAATGAATGATTAAGTCTCCAGAGCACTGGCAAATGTTTTTAATTGTTTTTCTGTAGCTATTTCAGCTGGGTTTTGATAGTTTTCTTTATCTGTCCTATTTACTAATACTTCTGATTTGCCCAGAGGCATCTACTGGAAACATTAAAAAGTTAGGATCCAACCGCATATTAGTCTGTGAATGAAATGTTTTCCTTGAGCTGGAAACGTTTTGAATTCAGTACAATTTCTAATCATCATCTGGCACAAGAAGCGGCAGTCAACACAATCTAATTGTGTGCTGAGAATTGTTTGAAGAAAGTTATAAATACCAATAAAGATTAAGCTTAACCATAAAAATTATATGACATAAAAATAAATAATAGTCTGTTGCTTTTAAAGGCTAGGGCAATAATTTTGTAAGAAATAAACATAAATACCATCAAGAATATTCTGAAAATAGTAGTAATAAACACATAAACCAATCATGAAAAAAAGCAGAATAAACCGAGAACTCTCGCAGAAGAGCTAGATGCTTTGAGGGCACTTTCAGTGGATTTCAAATTCTTATAGTGCCAGCTATTAATTTAAATCCTATCCAAACCATGAGTGACTGAACCAAGAAAATTATCTACAGCAATCCATTAATACTAGTAAATTTCTCTGCTCCGAACTGTCCATAAATCATTATTTACAGTGCATGAATCATCATTTAATCATTTAGAAATACATGTTTTATGCATTGTATGAGCCTATGGAATGCTTGCAAATTATTATTCGTAACTTGTTGTCTATCCTGTGAATTTCATCATAGTCACGTATAACAAAATACAGCAGTATTTTCACAAGTTTTGCCATCCATTCTGTGTGATTTAAAATAAACTTCAATGTACCAGTTGAAAAAAAAAAAAAATAGAAAATTTCATGCTGAAAGTTGATTGCAGCTGCTGTCAGAATACTATTCCATCCAGAGATGAGCACATGCCTGGCTAGAGATAATTCATATAATAAATACAAGTCTTTCAAAACATGGAAAGAAATCCTATGTCTACACTTGCACCACGACAGCAAGGTAACTATTGTTCAATGCCACATACCATACAACTGAAAACCTGTAAAAATCTAGATATATTTACAGGTATTTTCCTGGAGAAGTAGGTGCTAAAGATTGAAATTTGCACACTGTAGGCTTAAAAACAGAATAGTCATGAGGAACCCATGGTGAGACACAAGAAACAGCTTCTCAGAAAGTGCTGAAGAGAGATGACTACAGATCTCCAGATGAAAAAGCTGCCTGGGCTTTTGCAAATGAGTTCAGGGGAACCTGTGTATTTGCAAATAATTGGACTATTCCCTGCACACCTCTTTTGCCAAAACACTGCTCAAAACATCCACTTTACATCTCCATTAATATCTGTACTTCATTGAATCTAACATTTCCATAACTAACCAGCTTCATGGAAGGAAACCCCTATTGGAAGAGAGGGAAGCTGCAAAGCCTGTGAACTGTCTCAAAGACCATCCTGAACACTGGAACAGTTTAGTCTGTAAGTAAGTTTCATAGCTCTGATCCTGGATTATTTTCTTTCATTTTGATTTTTTTTTTCCCCCAGTAACTCTAAAGTGTAAAAATATACATATGTTAAAAAAAATAGAGAAAGAAGTAGCTGGTACAAGACTCAACAAATATTAATGGAAAAATACCTTCATACAAATGTGTCCAAGGTATCCTCTTATCTATGAATGTGGTGGTAAATCAATTATGTGAAGGTGTGATCAGCAGAGGTCAAAGAGATAGCAGAGACCTTCTAAGACAATTTCAAGTTTCTATCTGAACTTGAAATCAGTGCTGGCTGAATAGATTTTTCCTTTAGTTGTCTGCTCACCATCATCATGATTTAGCCCCAACCAGCAACCAATACCACCAGCTGCTCACTTGCTCCTCCACTGGGATGGGGGAAAATGCTGGAAGAATAAACGAAAACTTGTGGGTTGAGATAAAGACAGTTTATCAGGTAAAGCAAAAGTGGTGCACAAGCAAAGCAAAATGAAGAATCCCTTCATCACTTCCCATGGGCAGGCAGGTGTTCAGTTATTCCCAGAAGAGTGGGGCTCCATCATGAGTAACAGGGAAAATTACTATCATCACTCCAAAAGTCACCCCTTCTTCTTCCCCACTTTATATGCTGAGCATGATGCCAGACAGTGCGGGATATCCCACCAGTCAGTTGTGGTCAGCTGTCCCATCTGTCCCCTCAGAACTCCCTATTCACCAGTGGGATAAGGAGCAGAAAAGATCTTGACATTGTGCAAGCCCTGCTCAGCAGTACAACATCCCCGTTCTAATAACACTGTTTCCAGCACAAATCCAAAATACAGTCCCATCCTAGCTACCATGAGGAAAATTACCCTACCCTAGTCAAAATCAGGCCTGTCATAGAAAAAATTGTCTCACTGAAATTAATAAAATGTGTTCACATCAGCTAAGTCAGACTTTCACTCCAATGACTTAACTGCCTATATGAATATTTCTGCCTTCGTCCAGCTCCCAGAGTGTGGACGATAGAAGTTTTGTAAGAAACCAAAACCAGCTTGAAATTTAAGGTTCTTTGGGTTTTGTTACAAATTCACAAATCAGTTTATTTTCCCAGAGTATGGAACACGTGCAAAGCAAAAACATACTCATTTGCTGAGAAAGCACAGCTTAACTATCAAAAATACAGTTATGTAACAGTAAAAAAAAAACCCAACTCCACCCTAATCTTAAAGCCCACATACCAAAATATGTAAATTTTACAAAACATTGTGTTGGATGAAATCACAATTAAAATGGGGCCTATCCTAACAATTTCCAGGAATTAATGAGAGAATTCCAGTTGATATAACTGGATTCTACACTAGGCTTATAGTAACCACGGAATATTAATTTTGACAAAGACGCAGTTCCCCCCTCACAATTGAGATGCATTATTTGAGCAGTTTATGAAAGCTGAACATTCATTATTTGGATCTCATTAATCCTATCATAAAAGGCAGATATTTTCATCAAAGTCAAAATGGCACCCCTGCTGAGCATTCAGATCTTAAAAAAACTCTCTAGAACTGAGCTTAAAAGGAAAAATGCAGAGTGCTACACACAGGTCCTTGAAATACACCTCAATACACCACTCTTCCCCATGCTATCACAAAATCCTTTTGATAGGTGATTATAAGGGATAGGTCTTAGTGACATGCTTAGGAAGGAAAATGTGACTTGGCTGCCTGGAACATGAAAGAATGCCACAAATTAGATCTAGTCAAGTAGTACAAAAAGTCATTCATTAACATAGACACAAAAAGAAAGTACCAAGTTAGCGCTATCATTATTCAAGGAGGTCAAAATTAGTCCTTCACGTCCGTTCAGTTCATCAGCAATTTATTTGCGAGAACTTCCATGACTCCTAAAAAAACCCCCAGAATTTTAGCACCAGTAATTATCTTGAAAAATTTTATGAAATGAGCATTTTTATTCAACACTAAGCCTTTCCTATTTTAATTCCTCCAACAAGGAAGCATTCTGTGCTAGCTACTGAACAATCCCACAGTGCTAGATGACCAAAGGCTAGTCAGGGATGTAAAACGAAGAACTGATTCTTGCTCACTACTGTCTTTGTCTCAGTGTTCAGTAAATATCATCTGTAATACAAAGAAGTAACTTGCATACAATAAATGAAAGGAAGTTTACTTGATTAGAATTCTTACAGAGTATTTGTTTAACTAGGAGATGAGAACTATCACACTGGATCAAAATATTGATTAATCTAATGGATAACCCAGTTCCACAAGGCATCGGAATGATTCTCAGTAACAGAGAAAAGCTTACTGTAGCTGAAGTTCTGCAGCTCACTGGACTGCTTGTGTGCTGGTGGGCGTTTTTTCACTTTGAAACTTTTTTATTCTGCCTACAACAAACCTGGAAGCTGTCATGATCCTTAGCAGGTCTTTTGTATTTAAAGACATCTACTAAATAAAGGCAAAAGATATTGAAAATGGCAAATAAATGGATAAAGCACTATCAAATTTTTTAACAGGCAAACATTGACAGATTCAAATGGAAATTGATGAGATAAAAGTGGCTACAATGAGAATATGTAATTTGTAGTATATGGCTCTACTGAAACGACTCATGAGCAAAAAGTAACTCAGAAACAGAGAGATTCCAGACAACAAGGATTGAGAAATGTGGATAAACAGAAAAAAAAAAACAAACAAACAAACAAAGAAAAACTGTTGAATTCAAACTGATTTTCAATTAAAAAAAGAAGGAAAGTGTAGGAGACAAAAGAGGAAGTTGTGCATTTATTATATGTGGTGTGAGCAAATACTGTTAATTTGCTTACTACCTGGCTAAGAGGAAAGGCAGAATTGTCATACTATAGTCTCTTTTTATAACATAATAAAGGGTGGTAGGAGACAGTCCTACTAATATCCAGCCTGCAGTAGGCTCCAGACCCAGGACAGAGAATACACTGAGCTGGACCATTGCACTTCAGGGCTTAGATTCCAACAAAGCCACCAAAGCCTTCCACACATGGATCATCCCCCCCGCACTGAATGGGGTTGTACATGAATTAGATGGACCAAATAAATATTCATGGTCTATAGGCAGAACAGAGGCATTCTGGTTTTCCTGTTTATCTTCACCTTTGTGAAAATGTGACTCTAAGACTTTGGATATCCTCACGGTAATAAGATCAGGAGCCTCATGAGGCCAAAGAGTCACATCAGCCAAGAGTGATGCCAAAGATCATCATGCATTTGGCAAAGAGAAGGATAAGGTGTGCTAGCTAGCAAGTGTACTCATTAACACTGATCCTCAAATTACTGATTGAGCAGGTTATTTTCTGGCAAGGGTATAGGTGTAGGACCCAACCCACATCAGGGCAGCCCCAGCACTGTGACTCTATCCAGTAGCATGGCCATTCATAATGAGACACAGATACCAAGGAGGTGAATCTGGGTCACTGGAAACTGAGGAGCCACTGGGGAACTGTGCAAATGATGTGTGCTTGTGGGAGAGAAAAACATTCCTAAACCTTCTGAACATAAAAATATGGAAAAACCTGTGCAAGAGAACTACTGAAGGAAAGGGGGGGGGGGGAAATCAAAAAAGCAACAGTCCACATCTAAAATTTTCCAATAGGTTTTCTAGTAGGAGGAAATTATTGGATTGGCTATTAGCACGGGGCCCATTTCTTCCAGAAGTTATTTGCTAAGATGCATATTGAGGCTTCATTATTCCACCTCGGGTTTTTTTTTTTGAGCAGTGGGTGTTCTGCATGATTAACAAAGACAAATATCATATTTTACCAAGGTTTATTCCACTCTAGGCAATTGGATTTAGTCCATAACAGAGAAAATCAAATAAAGGATTAGGAAATGCCATTTTTTTCTCAAATAGAAGCTTGTCAACCTATGGAATTTGTGTAAAAATATATTTAAATAAAATCTGTGGATGTTTGAACACAGAATGGTATTTTTCCTTTTTTATTAAATGTATTACTTCTCAGAGCAAGTAGTAATAGAGTTGGCAGAAGACATGGAGTGCACAAGCAGTCATTGAACTGTGTAATAAAGACACCTTGGTCACTACCACACCTTTATGAATGTTACTTTATTTTGGGTCTTTTAAGGGCACTCATAATTGCACCTCTCAATAGGTGGACACTGACTCAGGATGTTCTTGAGACGCAATGACAGGGACAGGGCCTCTCAGAATGATGACAGGTGATTTTCATACAACTGTCATTGCCTATGGTAGAAGTCAGATTTTCCCTAAAACTGGAAATACATGCAGATTCAGAAAATGACATCATAAAGATGTGCAGGTCCTTGGTGTCCATAGTCTGCATATGGACAGATTATGAAATTGGTTTTACCAAGACATGACTTTTTTTACCAAAAAGCATTTGAAGTTTATAAGTATCCAATTAATGTTATATTGTATTGGTTGCCTGGCTGTTTCTGGGCATATCCAGATTTGCTATAGCCTTTTGACCTGTAGCACACACAGTCCTGACAAAGATATAAAGATTAAGATGTTCTTTTCTGCTAATATCTCCTAAGCTTCACAGAACATCCCTTGGACTGGCATCTGAAAGGCAGATGTGACAGAGGCATTTTTATATCCTACTGTGTACCATGACCTAGCATTACAGAAGGATGTGTGGTACATCCATTCTTCCCCTTCTGTGCGAACGCATTACAAAACATCAGTTGGTATGAGAATCTTGAAAGTACCTGCCGTTGGATAGAAATGCTTTTTTTTGCTTGTTGTTGAAATGGTTTACCTATGCAAAAAAAAAAAATTACAATTTATGGTGCTGAATATGGTTACTCACCTTTAAAGGGGAAAGAAACCCTTTGTTATAGTCAATTAGTAAAAGACAACCCCTCTAACAAGAAGTCAGTTCTGCACATTGATCCTGCAGTCATTCACCATTTTATTCTGCTCGGTGGGACAGTTTTCATATCAATCACAGGTAGATTCTACCCTTTATCCGGAGTTTGATAACACCTTGTGGGGCACAGACTCTCCAAAGAGGAGATAAGGGCTAAGTTTATATTTGATCAATATCAAAAGGAAGAGAAGCAAATTCAACCCTCTAGATCCTGTTCAAGTTTGCTCACAAAAAGGCTGTGGAAGAAAAAGAATTGGAACGAGGTGTGGGCAGCACCATCTGCTCCTGTTTTTTAAATTAAAAAGGGAAATTCCCTTCTGTAGGTGCCGAGAAAAGGATATGAGGGTCTACTTTACAGAGGGGATTTAATTTTGTCTCTCATAATGGAGAAGGGATCCCCTTCGGCTCTGCACAATTCAAACCCCAGCTCTGTCTTATAATTTCCCATCAGTTCAGCCCAAGTGGCCTCCTGGCTAAGGGTGCTGAATTCAGCTTGGTAGTACCCACATCCCACTATGAGACACGAATCTCTCTTGACTCAAAGGAAGAGCCCTGTGCTATGGGAAGACCTGCGGTGCCTCACACAGTGATGCTTTGTTCAGCGTTGGGCGCTGCGACGCCCAGCACGGCTGTGCCCTCTGCACCGTCTGGGATGCCACTCAAAACCCTTCAAGCATGGTTTTGGGAAGCACTGACTGCCGTCATTGCTGCCGAGGAGCTGCTGCACGGCACGCAGCAGCCAGAGAACAACGCTGAGCTGTAATTGCACACAGCCCCTGCTGGAGCTCGGTGGGGAGCCTGGCTGTCCCTCACCCAGCCACGGCAGGAGGGAGCACCCGCCTGTCCTCACTGAGGTGACACTCTCAGACCTGTCCATCCGCTCCACTGCTCACAGGACCAGCCTCGATCAGGCGGTCAGGACCAGTGGTGGTTTGTTTTTCAGACATTCCCCTGTCGATGTAAACATCTGCTGCCCTCGGTTTTGACAGCAGAAAAGCGGCTGTTGCCCACCCAACCACGTAAATTGTCAACACTTCAGCTGCCTGTGCCTCTACCCGTTGCAAAATAATGGCAAGAGCTGCAGCAAATTTTTTACTATCATATGCCAGCTAGTGCTCTGCTGTACTGTTCCCGTGTTTCCCTCTGTCCACTTCAAGAGCCTGAAGAGGTAAAGAGAACAGTCTGCCCCCAATGACAGCAGTGATAACAATCATTATTACACCCACAATGACAAAAAAATGAGGTTTTTGTAGAAAGCTGCTGCCTGCCATGTAAATTAGTTACTCACTCTTCACCAATCTTGTTAGTTAACAAATGCTCAGTGTTTCATTAGTTCCCTTGACAGCTGCTCCAGGGAAAAAATTTCCTTTGAGACTGACACAACGAAGCCGGCATTTCTGCTCATTCTGCATAAGCTATGAAAGGGCTTAAACACCCCCAAATTCCTGCCAGAATAAGTCTGAAAGTCCTGGCCTTTGCCAGAAGAGAGTAAAATACTATAAAAAGAGGGTCAGGAATGGTTAACCTCTATTGTTAGCACTCCTTAGTTATCAGCAGTAGGCATGTTCTCTAGAAGTTAGAGCACATTTTACCGTATATCAGGATATCATTGTAAATTTTATTTAAATTTCCGCTAATAAAAGAAACAAGCACAGCTTCCAAGAGGGAGGAGAGGGAGCTTGACTTTCACACATGTCACTATATCACATTTGTAAAAACAAGACAATCTGCTTCTTCTCCTTATATCTAACAAGCAGCCCAAAATCATAGGCTAGTTCAAACTACTTGCATAATCTGATATTAACTCTTAGGGTTCCATGATTGAGATGCAATAGCCTCTCTTAGAAATGCACAATTTTTCCCTACACTTTTAATTTTTTGCCTCTAGGACTTGAAGAAATGGATCAGTTATTATTGATCTATTATTTACTTTTCACTACATTTCCCCCTTCAATAGCATTTCTTTCATTTTCTTTATGATTTCTTTATCAGTGAAAAAAGCCTTTAACCATATTAAAACCTTAAAAAACTTTGCACTTTTTACAATAAGGCTTCCCTTTATTTATCTGAAACAATATTTTATTTTCAGTCAAATATCATTAGTAGTAATATAGCTATGATAGACATCCTTTTGAGCTGAATTAATAATGACAAACTTCCTGCATGTATACTTTTAATCTGCTGGCATTCAGATCAGCCACCCTGTAACGTATTGGTCTGAGCAGTAAATAAAATTATGAAGGTAGGCTTAGAAAATACATTTTTATATAAAAAAAAATCCTCCCAGTATTCCAGGTTACCTCTTTCATTCTACAATCCCTCGTTTTAAAGACTCATCTTCTATATTTGACCTCTTTCAAGGATATAGCATGAGAAAGAGAAGTTATGCATTTACAGAGAGTAAAGGAATTACACATGTGTTGTATATTCTTACCTAAAAGTCTGATATAAGTCCTTCTGGAAGCACCATGAGACTTTCAGTTGATTGCAACTGTATTAATGGCAAACCAAAACCCTCAGCCTTGAGTAACCACTGATGTCATTACTAGTGCTGAAGTTTAATGTATTTTTTTTTTTTACAATACGAGAAAATATATGTTTCAACCAGTTGATTTTCTCTATATTAGGCTATGACTAAATGACCCAACTTAAACATTGATCTCTCAGCAGAATGAGGGTAGATGCCCATGTTCATTTACATAGCACTCATGAGATCAATTTGACTTAGCTAAATTTTTCTAAAGCCTGAATTGAAAACAAAGCTGTTAGACAAGTTATTAGATAAAATCACAACTACAGATTGTGTGAAATAAAAACCATCAGCCTTTTATTGCTTTTCCTCCATTTTTGGCAAGAATGTGATCAAACAGATACGTGGAAAAAGGACAAGTAGACTGGTTACAGAAGATGACCTGGACATGTGCTAAAGACAGGATATTTGAAGGCTTGCAGAGAAAAAGTAAAATTCATGCAGGCTTTACGTACAGATAAATTTTAAAATTTTAGAGTACTCTTTCTGGAGATTCAGATGACATATTGCCTTTTTAAAATCTATGATTAACAAAAATACGGGGAAAATTGACAATACTGTAGAGATAAATTTCTTTCTTCTAATGCTGTAGACTATACCTTTACACCAAAATGGAGCTGTGATTGCAAAACAGTGCAGCACTCTCACGTTAACTTTATTCCTACTACTAAAACACAAAGAAAGTAGGCAGTTAAGGACAGATTCCTTGTCTTTCACCAAAAGCTTAGATTTATGCCTCCAGTGTTAATGTCACCTGCATTAGGTAAAGTAAAGCAATTCTGTGTAGATGCAACCTCTGCAAAATGGAAACTGGAGAACAGTAAGTTTGCATAGTTTTTCAATGATGGCAGCAGACACAGTGGAAAGGTACAAGGAGGATGCTCAGAGTTAGTTCTGAGAAGATTTTCTGCTTTTGTTCATACTGCAAATGCCAGTTACACAGCCTGGACAGCAGCACTTGAAAATGTTACAGTCCAGCTGGTGGCATTCTCATCGGATATGTGCTTCTCACTTGTTTTTAGGTTATGATCAGACATTCTCAGATGAGTAAAGCTGAATTAAGAGAAATCAAAGAGGACAAGGTAATCATAAAAATAATGAAATTCTGGAAAACTAACATAAAGGTATATATAAAGTTTCACTAAAACACAAACCCAGAAGTACTACTACTACTAATAATAATCCAAAAGAGGAAAAAAAGGGATGATCAAAATAGTTGAACTATACAGATATGGGGATTGATAGAGGCATAAGGAGGGTATAAAACAGCCCACAAACACAATTTAGTGGTTACGTGGGTGTCAATGAAATTCAGAAACAAATGTTCAGCAAGTGGAATTTTTTGTTTTGCTTCACAGTGAATTCTTAAGAGCTCATATGCTGGCTCACAGGTATGTCACAAAGTATGTGATGAAGCCATTGCAAAATGGAGGGACTTGCTGGGGACACCGACAAAGAGGGAGGCCACCTGCATGAACTGGAAATGAGAGAAACTCCAAAGGAAAGCAATAGGAAAGAGTGGGCATCTGGAAATCTACTGCCTAGGAACAATTGAAGGACTGGCATTATTTTGTAGGAAGGCTGGCAGGGTGGCTTTGCAAGTGTGTGCAAATATTAAAATGAGAAAAAAAGGTCACAGAAGAAAGGTAACACTATTTTCCATGTGTACTGGGTTAGGACAAGCAATACTGGACTTAATTTCTAGCTATTGAGTTTTAGATAAATGAGGAAAATGGGAATATGGAGATTTTGGTGTTCCCCTCAGGAGTATTCTAAAGAAGAGATGAGAAACAAAAAAATCAGTGGAATACTTCCTTCTCAAAAGTATTCATACAGAGTCAAGGGATGCCTGCAGAACAGGAGCCCCAAGGTTTGCACTCTGTACTGGTCATGCAATTTACATATGCAAGCCGGACAAAATCTGAAAATCAAGAGCTGCTGTTAATTTGTCCTTGAACAACTGCAAAGCTTCTGTACAAATTTCCAAATAAGACATTACATACAGCAAAATCCGCTCTCAGCCACATTGCTGAGGACAGGGTTAGTAGCCAGAGGCTACTATTTGTGGTTTTGGCTCTGCAACACAACTTCTGTTTGCTTATAAGTCAGTTCATCTGTCCATATCTGTGAAATGAGGAACGTGCCATTTACCTCATTCACACAATAGATGAGAGAAGGTTACCAAACTTATGCACATTCCTAATGAGTGTGAGACCTACAAAAAAGGCAAAACATACACACAAGGTGTCACTGTGCTGCCCATAAAAGCACATGGGCATTGTTGGAAGACTGATCTTGGACTAATACAGACACAGCTATGAGAACAGTTTGCACATAAAAACCCTGAACTGTAGACCTTACAATATTAATGCAACTCTGCATGTTGGTTTCCCGTGCTTAAGACTTTATTTTCATGAATATGTAAATTTCATTAAGAACTATTCAGACCCCAGTGTCTGGGGGGCGGGGAGGGGAGGAGAGAAGAGCATCACGTGTATGGCTGCCAGCTGCCCTGCAGTGTGCATGGAGATGAGATGAGGTCACTGACTATTTACACAAGGGAGAAAAAAAGGGAGGAAATACTGGATCAGCAGGTGATTAAAGGACACAAAGAAATCAGCATAACAGCACTAGAACCATTGTACGTGTGTCAATATCAAATTGCACCTGCAGAGAAAAAGCCAAAATATTTATCCTGAATTAAACTCAACTGGAGTAAGGGTTATATTAAACAGTGAAATCTGTTATTTTCAAAGGAGATTTTAAAACAACAACTTCACGTGCAAATCACAAAAGTGTCTCCTCCCTTGTGTGGTCGAGCTATTACTGTAAAGCTGCTCTCCTCAATTCAGGATTAAAATTCCTTTTTTCTTTGCCTAGATCTCATCTGCAGTATATTTAACAGAATCAGACATTGAAAGTGACTCACTAACAATTAGGCTTCTGCTTTTGAACAGAGAACTCTTTGAATGTGTATGCAGTAGGAATGTTTTTGGGATGTTCTTTCTTGCGAGATGAAATTTTTAAAAAGATATGTTTCTCTAAAAGAAAAGGCAAGAAAATCATTCAGTAGTAGAAAAAGATGTTTAAATTTCAACTGTACAGAGGGAAGATAACGTTCACTACAGTATGTCAAAAGAAGCATCACTGAAAAATTGATTGGAACAGTGAATTGTATGCAACATAATTATATTAACAATGTTACAAAAATCCAGAAGCTTAACAGCTGTTCCATATCTGAGCTGTGGTAAACAGAGCCTCAGCAATCTCTGCCTCAACCATTCAAGCACTAGACAAAATTCAAAGCTGCTTCAGATGTTTATAGGCTAAAAACACCAAAAAAAGTACAAAATCCAGAGTCGTTTGGCCATTCTTCCCAACCAATATGGTTAAATATACAGTAAAAACAGAAGTGCTTGTGCCCTTTCTCTGATTGTCCACTTCTCCTAAGCAAAACCATCTCCCCTTGGACCCAGAGCACCGTGCTGATGCCTGCCACAGACACTTAAGATAAAGCAGGACCACAAGTAGCTCCCCTGGGACTTAAAGCAGCAGGAAGGGAAGAGCCAGCCTGACCCATCCTGACCAGGACAGCATTTCTCCTCCAAGCCAGTGTTGCTGTAAGGATTATCTATGTGGTAACCTAGCCGTATGGGGAGAAACTGTGGCACAGGACTGCTCCTGAATATTTTCCAGAAGTATTCAAAAATTTCATGCTGAGAGTAAAGACTTGCTCACAAAAAAGTTTCCAAATTGTCCATGGAAAAAAACGTACATCTTCCTCTAGCCTTGTGGTAAACTTAGCTAAGTAGAAAATTACAAGGAGATTATGTGTTGCAGTATTTCAGCTCCCCAGCTTCCTAAGGAAAATCCCAATACCTGCCAATATGTGTGAGTAAGAGAAATGTGGGAGCAGTGGAGACCAGAACTTCCTGTCCTGGGTAAACGGTATGACTGGGCTTGCAAGACAGTACCCTGCTAGACTCAGAGCTTGGAGAGAAGATTCTCCAGCTCTCCCAAGGGAGATTGGTTCCCTAATTAACCCAGTTTATCCATCCCCAGGAATATAGATGATGACAGAAATCCAGATATTACTACTCAAGGCTCCCATACTGAATTATTACAACTGCTCTAGGAAGAATTATTTTTGTTACTGGGATTACAGATTTGATCCTATGCATTTTTTTAACATCAGGGAAAAATATAAGGTCCATGCCTAATAAAATAGGATTCAGGCTCGTGATATTCTCTTTCCTTTGGAAATTTATCTATAGTGATAGATCAACTGAGCATCTACTTACCTTTTCAACTGCATATTGAAAAAGCTTCTTTACCTTTACTGATTTGTAGACATAAAATTCTCTGTTCTGCTTCTTTGCTCCTCTGGTTTCCCCACTTCCTATCAGTCTAACATATACCTTGTTCTTTGAGCTGAAAGCCCTTGGGAAAGAAAAGAGCTTGTCTTTCACAAATATATTTTGATGTCAAATAAGCAGTTTTATTCATTTTCTGTAGTTTTTGGTAAATACTGTGCCCAACTAAAAATTACATTGTTCTTAATTTTACCACTGACAGATTTTTACGACATGCAAAAGCAAGTTTAATCTTGATTAAATAGATGGTGTTCAAGTATAGATAAGATGCAATCAACCACAACGGGCTGACTGATTAGGTGAGAAAAAGTAGGGAGGGGAGAGGCTGGCTTGCTTTGAATATTTTTCTCTTTATTAAGAGTACTTTCAATACTGTACAAACACCTATTACTTCAGAGAAATCAGAAATCAGAAAGTAGAAAACAACCCCCAACTCAACATAAATTCAGCCCAGACTTCTAGTAAAAGAACAGGTAGGGAAAAAAGTTTAAGTCTCAAGTTTATATACAGAACAAGTGTTCTTTGGATGTCCGACATCCTATCCACAAAAAACTTTTAATTCCAGCATCCTTTTGTGATGACAGCCTTCAGCTTCATTTATATAAATCAGAAACAATCGTAATGCTTTTTCCCAGGCATCATTCACTCCTGATCATGCATTACTTCCCCCCCACCCTGGGAATAGGATGACAAAGACAATAGTTTGGACATCTGATGAAATAACTGTTGCTGCCCCTCTTATCTTTCTCCTATTGCTTTGGGAAAGCTACTCTCTCTTGAGCGTGGTCCATGGCAACCAACACCTCCCAAACAGAAATCAGAGGCTGCCAGTGCCTGCTGCAGCATCTGGACAAGTCCTATGTAAATTGCTAAGCCATAGCCCAAGAGAGTGCTCCTCAGTGCCAGCCAGCAGAGCACTGAACCACAGCTCCTTCCCACAGTAACCCCTGCATGCTGCAGGTGATGGAATGTGATTTCACACCTCCTGCAAGAGCATAACTGAGAGCAAAATACACAGCTCCCAGCTGACTCTTGCATATAAGAAGAAACAATCACCCTGGACTGACTGGTTTAGGACAACCATCCCCACTCAAGTCTCTGAGGGATATTATGGGATAGTTTCTACACCACTCTCATAAGACTGTTGCAACTCCATGAGTGGAAACTGTGGCATTTGCAAACTTAGGAGACTCATCCTATGCAGAAAAAGCACAGAATTTACAATTCTGCACTTCAGCAATAAGCACACATACTCAAGCAGAAAGGGTGCTCTCCTGTGTAAGGGGAAAAGTATGCCTACCACAAAGCTTTCCTATTAAAAATATGCATTTTAAAAATCAAATCTGCTCCAGCTTAGACAAATATTTGTGGTGTTTCCAGACAAAATGGTAGTCTTATATATTCACATTGTTCCAGAGACACTTCAGTCACTGTTTGGAAACATTTCTAAGCAAATTTGCAAAGTGGTGAATAGGATGACTAAATTATTCAAAGCATCTTCATGGCCAAAAGGGAAACGCCAGTTTTTCCCCAATACTGTTTCAAGTGATCTCAAGATTTGCCCAGTCACTGTAGGAAAGTAATGTCTTTTGACTTCTGCATGCCCCTCAGGAAATCTTCTGTGCTACAGACAAGAGGTGTTTTTTCTGGTGAACATTTTATAGTTAGACAGTTGATAGTGCAGCACTTTGAAAGCACATTTTTCCAATCTCTTAAAATATGCATTAATTAGTAATTATTAGTATAATTAATTAGATAATTAGAGTACATTACAGACTGTTATCATTTTAGATGATGGTTAGTAGCAACATCACATTGTTTGGTTTTTTTTAATTACTCTTTTTACTGTTTCTCAACTGGATGGTGCCCTTAGACATTGCATTGAATAAAGGGAAAAGAATAAACTGTTGTTACTCCAGAAGCAGCCCTCAGAGGCACCACCACTCAGAAAGCCATCACACTCCCCCTGGAAAAGCCTGCTGGAAGCAGGGAAGCTGCCTGGGGCACCAAAAATGAAAGCCAATAGGTTCGGACTGGGGTAGACAAGGGAAAAGGATGTGTTCATTCCTCCTTTAAGTCTCTCTGGATATTTGCTTGTAAGTGCCTCTGTGATTCCTTCCTGCTGAGCGGAATTTGTTCATAATTTACCTGGCTGTGCAGGTTCAAGGAAGAAACTTGACTCCTCCATGCCTCCTCCAAAGCTGAGCTAGGCACAGGACACACCAACCCCAAATTAACTAGTTGTTGTTATTATTATTATTAAGAAGAGTTCCCCTTTTCCAGAGGGAATACTGGCAGTGTGAACTGTATCATGAGTCATATTTGTAGCGAGTCTGGTTTAGCAGCGCAGCAGTGAGTCACACCTGCTGGGTTCCCCCTGGTAAGGAGCAGAGCAGTGGCATCAGACACAGGAGGGCAGCTACAGGCCCAGAATGCATCCTGATCCACTGCCTGAAGATCAGGCTACTTTAATATAAGTTGTCTTCACAGAGTTTACCTATGACATCTGAAGTAAAATTCACATTTCACAACTGAAACAAATTTCTAGGTGGCTTCCTGAATCTCTTAAAAAAAATTCTATACATAATTATGAAGTATTGACAGGTCCAGAACAGAAAAGCAAAGGCATCCCACAATTAGACTTGCTTCTATCCCACTGAATAAGTAAAAGTGAACAGCACACAAATCCTTTTGCAGCTTTACTGTTCTAGGATTCCACACATTTCTCTACATGGTAAAAAAAATCTCATCACAAACCTTTTTTTGTTTTTCAAAAAAATTTTTGGCTGTGAGTTGGATAGGTAAAATGTAAAATGGGCAGACAGGTGACCTTGAGTCAAGCTCCTCTGAGAGAAGTTGTAGCAGTGGTATATAGCACTAAAAATTGTTCAGAGTCTGTGAGAAGGTACAAATAATTTACAGGAAAATTAGGCATTTGGAGCCACTATGAACAGAACCAGCTGTGATTGATCCAGGAGGATCCAGGTAACCCAGTAGCTTATTAGCAATAACAAGAATTCACAGAAATATAAAAAAGTATCATTACTAAAAGCAAATGACCCGTGGAAGCAAAAAGATTAATCAGTAAGACTGACTCCCAAATAAAAGTCAGTGGTCTTTATGTGGGCTCTTTCTCATCTTTTCTGCCCATTTGAGCTCCTGATAAATTAAAATTGTTATCTCAAAAAATATGTCTTATACCTGCAGTGTCCAGAAGTGTCCCAGAGCTCTCCTGAATTTAGTGGTCTTTCAAAGTTCCAGAAGAAAAAAAAAAAATAAAAAATCTAAAACTGAAGTGGAGCATGATTCTGAAAAAATTCTGACAGAAGGGCAGAAGGGCTCAGGGCACCTCACACAGTCTCTGATGGGAGCAGGTTGAAGAGGTGTTTTTTCTGTATGGCTTCATCCTCATTTTAGACAGCAAGGACTGTCAGCAATGCCATTAAGAAGTCATAAGACAGCAGAGCAACATCCCAAGCCATTTCAAGTATTCTCCGTACCATCACACGGAATGAGCACAGGACCAGCTTCAATCCAAAATCCACTGTGCTGTAGCTATGTCACTGGCCATTTGGACAGCATTTTCAGAACAGCAAGACTTCCTGCTGGATCTTCTCCATATGGGGGCAGATAAGAGTCCAAGATCCAGACCAAATACAACAACTGGGCTAACAGCAGCCAAGGAATCTGTTCCAGAGCACTATGTGAGATTTCCTGGCTTTTAAACCAAGAGCATTTTAGTCAATGGAGTTAGAGAAACTCAGTATTTTCTATCAGGTTCCCAGTTCTCCCTGACAGATTTTACTTGTGTTTGCAGTATTGATGATACATCACACATTTGTACCATGATATCCCAATGGTGGTCACTTAAATCACTGTTAGATCTTACAGAAGATTATTTCTCTCTGAGTGGGGCATTGACATTTCCTTGTTAAAGACTCTCACCCTTAGGGGAGTTTCTGTCACCAGAGCTGTTAACAGTGATCTGGATCTAAAAAGTATGCTGCATTACCTGCATCCAGATGGCATAAAAATGGAAATTCCAGTAAGATTGAGACTTGACCTTTGGATGAAAACCATTCTTCCTCTGGTAACTGCCTGAGGTACTCTGAGGTGTTTCTCTTCAAGCATAAAAGCAAAATGGTGACTTATGATTAACATGAGAAAAAAAGAGCTTGCCCACAACTTTATGACAGGAGAAGTCAATTTCTGTGCCAGTATTCCAATAAATCCTGATGTTACTACCTACTCATCCTTTCATAGGTAACACATAGCTGGGTGTTACTCCTGCTCTCCTGATCCATCCTCCTCTCCCTAACTTTTTATTTTCCATACAAACAAATTAATAAATAAATGTGTCTCTGTGTATATCTATATATGTGATTAATGGATATTTCATATGGCATATCCTATACATTCTAGAGCTCTAAAATGCATATGCTGTAGTAAAGATAATCCCTTTTCAGTGAAATATTTTATCTTTGATTTACCAGTAAATTTTCTGTTACATATTTAGAACAATTTGCTAGGGAGATAAAACTCATCCTTCTTTGAAACGACAGCAGAAAGCATATGTGTCACTTCATTACTACTTCAATACTCTTTTTTTGAGGGCTAACTAGCAGCAGAGGTATTACAGCAGTTTTCTGCACAGGGTAGAATTGGCAAGGACCTCTTATGAATGCAGGTATGCCTTTCTTGTAATCCCCAGTCTTGCTGTCTCAGGCTGTGCTTTAATTTCCCTGGTGGGCTGAGCTGCAAGTGAATTTGGTGTGAAGGAATGACTAAGAGAATGTAAATATGAATAAGGTCGTATTCTTTTAGTAAGTGGAGCCATCTGTTGCCACATCTAGAAAAATAATGTCTGTATGGAAGTTACTGTTGATGATGTTACAAAACAGTCTCATCCACTTCTTTGGTGACAGACAATGTTGTAAGTTTAATATATTGGTTGTCTGGATTGAATTTATAGAGGGGATAGGATTTTTTTTTGAGGGAAGAGGGGCATCCTCACATGTTGCTGCACATCAGGAGCTTCTTCCCACAGAAATTCTTACAAGTCTTTTCATAGGCTCCAGCAGCTGTACTTCGGTCCAAATTAGGGTACAAAATTTTATTCCATTTACAGGGAAAACTTCTATCAAGTGTTTTAAATAAGAGTTTGCCTTACAAGAAGCCAACAAGGCCAGTCTTATGCTGATGTTGCCACTGCTGCTGCTCAGTCAATGTTATGAATATGTCATTAGTCATATCTGCAGGCACCATCTGAGACTCAGTATTGCACCACTGTACAAGAGGAGTCAAAAAATATCTGAAGGTATTGCTCAAGATAAATCTTCTAACAATTTCAATGCATTTTTTGGGAGAGGCGGTTAGATGACCATTTTTTTTTCAATTTATCCACATCAAAATAATAAAGAATCTGCCAAAAATCTGAAAGCCTGTTCTTATAATAAAATATTTAATTCTACCTAGGTTGATAAAATGTGCATGCTTTAATATTTTATTGTTCATAGACCTGGAGTCAAAGATAATCTAACTAAAGAAATGCAACATATTGTTATTGCTGCATACACCTTGCAAAAGAAACTGTATAAAGTCTTAATAACAAGGACTGTATGATTAAATCACTTTCTTTTTCTTTTTACAGCCATTACAAGTCTCCATTTACTTAAGTAAAGATATGGCCTGTTATATCTGAACTAATTACACAGTTCATGCTTGATGTTTTCTATCCATTTTATTCATTTAGGTTCAAGCCAATTAGAACTCAGTTAATTTTCCTGAACATCATCTTCTATTTGATATCACCAGAATCCTGTAACTGTGATTATCTAGTGGTAAAAATACTTTGATTAATCACTGCAGATAAGAGAAACAAATTCAAATGTAAGCTGTTTTCTGACACTCCTTCATTTTATTGAAGAGAAGCATGTGAAGTCAATTAAATGTATTTAGGACATTTATCTGGTTAATGTGATTTTCAAAGATCATTCGGTGTATGTGATAATATATAATCAATATAGCCTGCAAGAACCAGTTGAAGCTCTGTACAACACAATTCAGGAGGTCACAGGGGTATGTAAGAGTTCGTTTGATTTGGTTTAGCATTTAATGCTGTACATCAGTACCTCAGCTCACTTATCTTGAAGCCAGCTTCACCAGAAAATGTTGTGTTCAGAGCACTGAAAATAATATCAATGCCTTCTGTTAGATTCAGCAGTAACTGTGTTAAATAAAACTTAGTTTAATTAGAAAGCTGGATAAGAATTTGAAATAAGCCACATTCTTACTAAGAACAATGCCTAATATAAGTACACAAGTTTTCAAAAACCTAGATGCAATAGAGTTTAAAAAAATGCAAATAACTTCTTGTCTCCTCTTTTAGAAATAGAGGCTGATGGTATTAAGAAGGCTTATGCAAACTCATTGAATCTTATGAAGAGTTAATAAAAAATCTGAAATTTACTATCAAGCTTAAGACTATATTACCTACTAAGTGATTCTCACAAGAGCTAGTTAATTCTGCCCATTAGGGCCACAATTTTACAGGGAGTTCTTAGCTGACCTATTTAAGCACATCAGTCTTGCTCCTTTCCTCTCTATTTTCATAGCACCATTTTATAGCTTCACATTCCATCACTGCTCAGAAATCTAGTGCCTTTTGCAAAACCAAATTTTTGGTGGAACAGAAATTTGTCAGAAATTAAGGATCTGTCAGGTTACAAATCTGGACATTCTGCTGGACCATATTAAATAAAGACATTTGCCAAAAAGATGGAGGAGACTAATGTAGTGTCAAGCTCATTAATGTTGGAGTAGCACTGAAGATGGATATTGTCATGTTCAGCCTTGTATTAGCAGCATCCATTATTCAATAAATTATTAAATTAATAGACAGATGGTAACAATGGGTGTATGTCCTCATTTAATTAATTGATGAGAAGGAACTGAACTTATGGTCATCTTATGTCTATAGATTTAATAATTCATAGAATAATAATTTATCGATTCCCCACTATTTCTACAGGAGATAGAATTCTATTTCAATAACGATCCATACTTGTCGGAAGCTGTTATTACCAGGCTCTTTGGTGGCTGTACATGAACTAATTGTAAGACGGACTAATCCTTCTGCAGCTTAATTCTAAATGCTGGGACTGGATAGCATTTAAAAAAAGAAAAAAAATCCCTCTAAAAAACCCTCAGAACTGAAATAGCCTTACAGCAGCACAAAATTGACCTCTAAAAAAATGAATGGATAAAGGGAGTAAACGGTGTATGTTTCATTAGTTTGAACAGAACTCATTTGGCTCTTGTTGATTAATTGAGCTTTTCTAATTGAATAAAGTGCAGATTTTTTAAAAATATATTTTTGATAGGCATTAACACAAGTGGAATAAAAGCTCTTTTCTAATTAAAAATATTCTTTTTATATTCAATCCTGTGGCTTACATCGCAATATATTTTGATATTGCATCAAGTACGCAAAAATGGAAAATACTCACTGCAATTATTCATATATAATAGCCATTTTCCTATTCCTGAATTTTATTGTTCAAGTTATGATAGGTTCTCTGAAGACAAAGGTCACCTCTCCTGTCTTTCACTTTACAGAAGAGTCTGAAAAGCTAGGTAAAATTTACAATGTTTTTGATTTAATTATACATTTTGCCTGTACTATTTTTGGCTGTGTAAAGTGATAAAATTTTGCTGGTTGCCAGTTTCAGACTACTTCTATGAATCTGTAGTGACAAAACAAGCTGGAGGACTGAATGAAAAAGTTAATTATCTGTCCACATATAGAGTCCCTCCAGAAATAATATCACATCAGCATTCTGAAGTAAAATTTCCCCATAAAAAGGATCCCAACTATTTTTTGAAACTTTCAAAAAGAAAAAAATTGCTCTTCCAAAGAAAGAAGGAAGGATGGATTAGTGCCCTATCATACTTGGGGGTGGTTTAGGCCTAAAAAAAGAAGGATGGCATGGCTAAGAGATATTCCATCAGATACTGTAGATTGGGACTTGCTATTATTCACCTTATGATGGGTAATTAAAACTTTGGTGGATTTTATAACAAATTTAGGTTCTGGCTTAGGTAACTTGCAGTATATTCTTTTAATAGAAACACGTAGGTGTTAAGCAATGTTAAGGCCAGTCAGAAAGCAGAAAAGGATAGCAGAAGAAGCCTTACTATATTTCTTTTCACTGCAACTAATTTATGAACGAAAACACTGCTTGGCTGGAGTAGCTAGAGGAAACTCCTCAAAAAAAGCAGTTAAAAGTTGAAATTCTCTAGAAGCATGGAAGGCAAGTCAAAAAAAGACTTAAATGTTCCTGCTCTCTTTGTCTTCAAGCAGTGGGTAAAAACAGAAAAGAAAAAGGAGCAGTGTTATTTCTGACAATAGTTGACTCTGAAGCTCTTGATGTTTTTTGTAGTTTTCAGTTAACTTGCAGAAGAAGCTGTATTGAAGCTGCATTACAGAAATTTCAACTGCATTCCATGTAAAAGGAGAGGTGAGAGACACTTTCTAAATGAAAAATACTGTGAGTATAGAAATCTGTCTTACGATTTTACAGGTTTTAACAGAGTTCTTTGTAAGAAATTCAGCCACTGTTGGGATGGATATAAGATAAAATCCCTGTGCTGTTAGCCCCAGAATCATGTTTTGTCATAGCCAAGTGAAATTAGATCTGTATAGTAGTAATTAAACTGAACTGAAATTTCTATAAGTCTACAAATGATGATCAGTGACAAAAAGCAGGAGTCAAAGCAATACTACATATTTAGGATAGAAAAACAAATTAAAAAACCCCACCATAAAACTGCAATAGCAATAAAGCTTCAAAGAAGCAAAGATGGTAAATAGAAATGTATAACCAATGAGGCCTCTGTTAATTTTGGGTCAAGAAAGTTTTTCAGTGTAATTCATGAAACAAAAGAAAAAGTGCTTGTAACTGCTACAGGCAGGAAGGAATGACCATATAAAAGAGGGAGATGATCTTACCTCCATGAATGAGTAGGTGAAAAAAGCAGAAGGACATAAAAGCACCTTCCCACTCCTCTAGACAAAACCAGAAGTTAAAATGACTTAATATAATAATACTTGACCAAACAGGATCATGTCTTCCATCTCAGCAGAGAAGTTAAGCATTGCCAGGAAGGCTATCCAAAGTACATGAGAATTTTAAGGCCCTATTTCCCATAAGTAGAAAGTCCTCTGCAGAAGAGGACAGAGATGGAAATGTCCAGCTTTCCAGGTTGCTAGGAGAGTTCATTTATATTCAAAGTCACAAATAAGGGGAAAAGTAATTAAAATTTAAATCATTTGACAGTTTCCATCTCAGACTTTATCAACAATATTAGTGCTTTTTTACTTACTAGGTTTGATTATTTTGAGAATCAGCTAACTTTTTTCGAAGGGTATACTGAAGAAAATATGTCAAGTTTAGAAAGATATCATGTTATTTTACAAGTATTTTGTCTTAAGCAAAAGGTTATTAACATGGGTACCACCACAGAAAAAAAAAATAAAATAAACTGAACAAAAATAAACCAAAAAAACCAACCAACTAAAAAAAAAAAAGTGTAGATTTGCTGTTACTGTTGATTGACAAAAAAACCTCCCAACACCCACCCACCCCTGTTTCTCCCAACTACTCCATCCTCATAGGAAGAAAAAAAAAAAGGCAGAACTAAGCAACAGACAAAAAGAATAAAAATGCTAAACCAGCTACCCAAATAAGAGCAAGAGTTTCCCTGGAGTAATATTTTCCCTCTCTGCAAAGAGGCAGAAGCTACAGATAAATAAGTGTGGATCTGAAATTCCCTTACACTGTTATTGCTACCACTTATCTCCACATCTGACTACAGTACATGGTTTAAGGGGCATTAATTTACACAGAAGAAAGATTTAGACATGTCACCACAACTAGCTGCTATTGCCCATCTGAAATATTGACAGAAAAGAGCTTCAATCTGTATTAGAGTTTTGCAAAAAGCCTGCAGAAGGCAAACTCTACAATACATTTGAGTCACACAATTGCAGAGCAATAACAAAGTGCAGTTTGGCCTCTGCTGATACTCTCTGCCCCAAAATGAATTGTGTTAGATGTTCACGTCATAGACCCTAAAGACGAAACCGAAAATACCTTGGAAAAAAATCCCAGCTGGATTTGGGACTCCAGAAAGGGCCACAAAATTCTCAACAACCCTATAAAAACCAATGGTCAGGAACACAGACGAAAGTAAAAGGGCTGTGGTAGTTTGTGAGATTTTCATCCCAGCCCTACAGTTAACAAAAAGGCAATTCTTCCAAATTTCGATAACAGACAAAAAAAGGACAGAGAGCTGACTTGTCCCAAGCAAACAAACAGCAACCACGCAGGCTGGGCCAGGTGAGCTGGGACACAGGACACCCAAAAATAATAGTCTGACCGCTTCTTTACAGTACTGTAGGCAATGTTTAAGAAAGACTCACAAGCCTGCTAAAGCACACAGAATTCCACATAATAAACAAACTTCTGTCGTGAAAGTCATGAACACAGATGTTACAAACACTAGAAATTCTGTATCTTGTGTTTGGCTGGGAAAGGAAAACTCAGATCTTAGGCATGTGCTGGTTAGAAAGGCTGATGTGCTGACCCAGGTGACACCACAGTATATGGTGAGAAAGTTGATCTGAATTTAATGGATTCTGAGAGGGGCACCAACAGAGCTTTGGGGTCCATTTCACGAAAATAAAGTACATCAATTTACCTTTGGTGAAGAAAACTTGAAGACACAATTAGAATAAGCAATTAGTCCTAATGACTTCAAGTTATCTTAAACCAAAAATCAAATAGTTTGTAGCTTATGAATAGGAAAAGAAAAGTTCCATTAAAAATATTTTACTGAGCATAGAACCATAGATGTTCAAGTAGCAGGGTAACAGCACCTTGAATGCTAGTTTGTCTTGGTGTAACAGTTGCAAATATACACAAAAATTGCCAGAAGTGTTTATTTTGACTTTTCCTTCTTTTTTAGTGGTTATAAAACTTTTCTAAGTTTTATAACTCTAACCTTCCAAATAATGTTAGCAAGTTCTCTTCACAGTTTAGTTAGACAAAACAATCCTTTTCCAGCCTGAGAACAAATGACACCGTTGCAGCTTCGTCCTAGGTTACAATGTAAATATGTGCCCAAAGCTATGTATTCCATCACCATCTCCATGAACTGCTGAAAACAGGANAGAGGACAAGGACTACTAGACCTTTTCTACAGGATCACCACTTCAGCAAGATCACTTCATCTGGACTACTACCACCACCACCCTAACAAGCAGGGTGTCAGGTTGTATTCTGACTTTGTCAGTGGTTTTTCTTTTGTATTATTGCATGTACTTTAACTTGTTTTCTATTATATTATTGCATGAACTTTACCTTTTTCTATTAAATTGCATTTCTGACTTGGAGTTTCACTAGTTTTTGCTTTTAAACTAGCACAAGCTTCAGGCCCAAAAAGCAGAAACAACAGTGAATTGAGGAGAGCAAATGGAGAGGATGGGACTTCATAACCTGAAGCTGTAATTGGACAATTGACCCCAATATGTAAATGGACCAAAAACTATAAAAGTGTGAGAACTCATGACACTCTGTCCATCTTGGGTGCAGCCTGAGCCAGGGTCTTGTACTGCCCAGGGTGATCCTTTGAAGGCCTTTTTAATAAACACAGACTTTATTCCTTTAACACTGTCCATCCTCTGTTCCGGGCAGCCTCTCAAGGCATCAGTGGCTGTTGTTCTCAATGTTCATATCATTATTAAACATAAACATGAAGAGTCCCAAGAAAAATGAAACACACTCAGAACTGTTTAAGGGTCATTTAAATGAAGTGTGTAATACTCTAATCTTTCCCATTAAAACCTTCTGATTTAAGGCTGTAAGCAATAGCATGAAATAAACATATGCAAGTTATGAAGTATTCAGAAAGATTTTTTAAAGGGAAAAAAACTAATACAAAACCCAAATTAATTATCTTTCCTTGTAAGTAGTAGTGTACATCCTGTATTATTAAGTATGCAATTACTGTGTAATGAGGCACAGCTGTAAAATATTTAAACTGTTTTTCAATAATTTTAGTTTGGTAAAACTGCAAGATTTCTGACAATTCTAGCATTGTTAACATGATGAGGTAATTTTCCAATACATGTTTGGAAATGACCATCGTACAATTATCAGAAGACTTTTTTTTCTTCATGAAGAGAAGGGTGAAATTTCTGAGAGTGCCTGAACTAGTTGGAAGTATAAATTTTGCTTTGAAAGACAGGACATGCACAGTGACCACAATAAAATGTAATTTTGAATGCTGGTCTGTGTACAAAACTGAAAGAATTTCTCCACCAACTACACTGAAAATATTTGAGCTATTCCTCAGCCAAAGTCTAGCAGAAAACATGGACAACTTTTTCTAAATAAGAATTTTTTTAACTGAATTTTTTCAAGCAGAAGTGGCATATATATGAAAGGTCACTAGCAATTATAATTTTTTATATATATATATCTCAGAATTATAATTCTGTTCCTAGTTTGAAAAAGCAAGCTGTGAAACAAAGACAATGCACTATTCTTATGTTCTGACTACACAAGCACACATATGTAACACCATAAATTTCAGCCAGTACTGATCTTTTCCATGGTTAATAATTTCTTCTATTTCTTCTGTTAGAATGACAATACTTGGAGTATAGGTCTAAATTCAGTCTGAGACCTGACTTCTTTCTCTTACAAAATCTGTGTGGGAAAAGGAAATAGATCTCATTACCTGAACTCTAGCTCTTTGGTGTTCCAAATCAGAATTTATCTTCAGACTTTAGAAAGGAAAGATTATAAAGGCGAAGAGTGTCAGCATGAACCTCAGAGATTTATAGTGAAGCCCACTCAGAATTAGAAGCACAAAGTTTCACAGATAAGGAACCTTCTTGCCTGCACAATCATGCCATTGGCCTTCTTGGCCACCTGGGCACACACTGGCTTGTGTTCACCCACTGCTGACCAGCACCTAAAGGTCCTTTTCTGCCGGGCTTCTCTGGATTGCTGAGACCTAAGTGCAGGACCAGGCTCTCAGCCTTGTTGAACCTCAGACCACTGGCCTTGACTCATTGATCCAGCCTTTCCAGATCCCTTCTGCAGAGCCTTCCTGCCCTCCAGCAAATCAGTACTCCCACCTAACCTGGCACTGTCTGTGAACTGACCAAGGGTGCACTCAGTCAAGAGCACTGATAACAATCTTAAGCAGGAATGATGACAAGAGTACATCAGCTGCACACTGCAGAGTGGACAAGATTCATATGACGGCTACAGAAGGAAAGCTAGAAGGGGAAAAATCACATATGGTTCATTCATGGACCCCCCAGAAGCCTGGGGAAGATTGATATTTAGTCCTCTTTGAAAGGACTAATATATAGTCACTTAAGAACATAAATATTAGCTGCTCTGAAATAACCTGAAGATAGAGGAGGAAGACAATTGACAGGGAGTACTGATGCCTTAAGTTTTAGCTTTTATATTTTTCAGATCCTGTACTGGATTAGTGTAAAACTCTGGACTTCATATAGAGTGCTAATAAGCTCTTCACAGTTTGGTTCGGACAAAACAATCCTTCCAGGCTTGAGAACCAAGGTCACCATGAGACCCCAGGCCCCAAAAAGTATAAACAGAGGTGAACTGGAGAGGAGCAAACTGGGAGAATGTGACTTAATTAGCTGAAGCTGTAACTGGACACTTAACCTCTGATATGCAAATAGACCAAACTTGTATCTGTCCAAAAGACTCGTGTCTGTCATCCATCTTGGGTGTAGCCTCTGCAAGGCTTTTGTGCTGCCTGAGGTGCCTATTAAAGGCCTTTAACAAACACCTACTTTATTCTCTAACTCTGTCTAGCTTCTGTTTTAGGTAGCCAATACAAGGTATCAGTACCAGAACACATCAGGAACAGAGGTGATGGGAATTGTGAAAAAGAATCCAATAGACTTCTTGTAAAGTACAGAAGAACCTCTTAAGAAATAAAAATCTCTGAGAAAAATATGAAACTTTTTTCAGTTTCTCTGCATTAATAATTCAAAAAGAAACAGCAGGTTTTGGACAAACACTAATTCTCCCCCTACAAACCAAATATATTCTGCATATGCTACCAACAACACAAACAATATATAGGTAATGTGAATCCTGGATGACCAAGTCACACAACCATGACTTGCTGTTGCCACAACATGGAAAAAACCTTTATATAGAAAACCAAGATTAAGGAAAATGAGTCACCTCAGGGAAGCCACCCACAGAACAGTTAAAAGACATTTAATGCATTTGATGACTGCTGAAATCTTTACGCAAATAATTATGAAAGATTAGCTGCAGAATTGTCATTCTGTTTGCAGGTAAAGTTTTTGTTTTGAGGACACTAGGATCTGCACAATGCATTATTTCCTAGCACTGTAACTATTACATTCAAATGACATACTGCTGCTCCTGGGAAATATGACTTGGAGGTATTTTATAGCTACATGTTCAAACTAGAAACAAGCATTTGAGCCTTTGTTAGGGAACAGTGGCACAGAAAACTGTGAATAAAACTGTGTGATTTCATTTATATGGGTATGGATATCAATTCCTTAATGGACATTTGCACAGATTATTGTCTGTATTGTCATATACTACACGTATATGTATACACATGCAGACACAGGGAAGCATCAAGATAACTGAATGAGAAAAACCTATGAAGAAATAACTCTGAAATCCTTGAAGAAAGTCAGTCCTTACCCAGAAATCCAATTCAGTCTCAAACCTTCACTTTCCATTCTCCAGGCAACTGGATCATAACTCCAGTTACTCTCAGTCTCGCACAGCAACGTGAGTAGCAGATGGCCAAATTTATAAAACATGATTATCCATCTATCACATCCCATTTTTCCTCTTCAACATCCATCTTGCCCATCCTCCATGCTCTGTGACTTTGAAGAGACACTGAAGATACCAATGTAAGGTTTAAGATTTATCCCTTCTCTATTCTACTCATAGTATTTAAAGCTAACTGGCACCAGCTAGTGCAAAACTCTTTTACCTTGCATGAATATCAACGATGCTAGGGACTGCTTCTAAGCCTGCACTAAGTTCTTAAAATGGTTTTACCTCATTTGTGATGACAGAAATATTTCAACATCATTAATGCAAGGTGCTGTAATTAGCCACAAAGAGGAAGAGAGACTGAAGGTTGGGTATTTCTAGGCCTGAGGGTCTCTTGGACTACTACTACCAAAAAGGGGAGAGCTGTGAAGTTGAGATAGGATTTTGCTGTTCCTCTTGTTGCTGGGATCACTGCTCAAATAATGTGAAAATTGCTGCTGGTATCTTGCAGTGAGCATTTAAGAATGACACTTCTGGGGTTTTTTCACCAGAAATATACTTGCAGTGAAGAAAGAGATCAAAACACAAAGTGTAAGACAGTTCACTAGGGAAGTAGTAACAGTCCTGCTCTTCAATGGTTGGAAAATGATGGAGACAGGATCTTGAGGTAGTTAGAGGGCTAGCCTTTGGCAGCATTACAAGAAAAGTGACAGCTGAAAGAACTTTGAAAAGTTTATCTTTTGCTGCTTATATCTCATACCAGAATACACAAAGAGCCAAACCCAAACAAATGACCAGGAGGAAAGTCTTAGAATACATTGTTTCTGAGCAGATGACAACAATTTTTATGGTGTGGCAGAGACAATGCTGCACTCTTAGACAAAATGCTAGATACTCAGAGAAAGCTAGTCATAAAGAGAGACAAATCATTGCTAATGTTTAAAATCCTAGCCCTTGTATATAAAATGCACACAACAAAATCAACTCCAAGTGTTCCAGTATCAGTTCAATAAAGTTATCTTTTTCTTTCCAATCAATTCTTTCCATATCCACATGGAACTGAGCTTCCAAACTCAGTCTTACTCACAATACAACATCTACTTTTTTATACACCTCTATACCTATAATTGGCATGCTTTCAAGTTCCTAGTCTTTTCTTGAAGTAGAGGTTAATCTTCCTTAGAAGCTTAGCTTTTATTCTTGGAAGCTTGCCTTTTACTCCTGTTTAATTTTGCTCAAGGAAGTTCTTTTAATTTCACAAAAGTGTTTCATGAAACTGCTTTGGAAATCAAGTGGTGATGCTCAGAGCATATTATATTTGAACTACAGAAAAACTCCAGAAATATATTTTACAACTTTTTTTTTTTTTTTAAGTCAGGAAAAAGCTCAATTGTTTTTTGCTTTTTAGGTCAGCAGTTTTCAAAATGTCAAAAATTGTTGCTGTCCTGTCCTGATTTCATCTGGGATACTGTTAATTATCTTCCTAGCAGCTGCTGTAACCTGTAGCGGTGTGTTTTGGATTTAGAATGAGAATAATGTTGATAACACACTGGTGTTTTTAGCTGATGCTAAGTAGTGCTTACCCTAAATCAAAGCCTTTTCTGCTCCTCCCATGGCCCCATCAGCCAGTGGGTTGAGGAGCACAAGAAGCTGGGAAAGGACACACAGGAAACAGCTGGCCACAGCTGGCCAAAGGGATATCCCACAGCATGGGATTTTTTGCTCAGTATATGAACTATGAGGAAAGCTGGCTGAGAGGGGCACTGCTCAGGAACTTGCTGGGCATCATTGGCAGGGAGTAAGTAATTGCATTGTGGATCACTTGTTTCCTATATTCTAGTTCTATTATTATTATCATCATCATTATAATCTCTTGTTGTTCAGTCCTGTTAAATTGTCTTTATCTCAATACAAGAAATTTACTTTTTTCCCCAGATTCTCTCCCCCATCCCACCAAGGCTGTATGGTGATTAGCTCTCTGGTGGATTAGACTATGACAATTGCTTATTCCTACAGAAACACTGGAGGGATTATACACACGTGTCTAGATAAAGTCTTTCATAAACAAACAGATGCAGCAGTACAAGCAGCTTTTTTAGCTCTTTCCCCTACATTTAGAAAATTCCACCTTATTAACATAATAAATGTAATAAATTCATAAATGTCAGGGTTTCATTTAGTGAGCAGGAGACTGCTGCTCTGGTTTGTGGATCCCAGGCAAATTCATATTACCATTCTGAAATTAAATAACACAGGACAAGATATTAGTTTAAACTCAAGCCAGAGCTAAATGCATAAAACTTGTTCTGAAATTTTTGAGTGTTAACTGGATGAAAAAGAAATTCTCACATTTTGTTTCATGCTGGTGATCCTGGTTGTCAGATTTAGTGAGTGACTGGCAGTACAGAGTATTAAAAAGGACACACAGGAGCACAAAGCAAGGTGAAGGCATACTACCTGGTTAAGCCCTCAAACATTGTAGAGTCATGATGTCACCAAACAGCCAGACTGGATGACCAGGCTGCCTGAGAAGAAAATACCATTAATGTAAGGAGAAAAAAAAAAAAAAAAAAAAAAAGCTTTCTCATCTGCTGCAGACTAGGTCTGCTTCTGGAGTGGTATTAATGGAATAGTAGAGAAGCAGACCTGAGCAATTTGGATGCTATTTGTGTAGCTGAATGGGAGACATCAAGCCTCTATGAATCAGTTCCCTGGGCATTTTGCAGACAGAACTTTCACTTCACCCTCTATTTCCACAAGGAGGGAGGCTGAGCTATTCTTTTAGTACATAATAAAAGCAGAGACACTGACATGCCAAACACGTCCAAAGGCCTTAGCTGAGGTGATTACTGTAGCTAGCCTTTCACCTTTGCCTGGTCTCAATGTGTGTAAGTTTAGTTATTAAACAGATAACTTGTAAAATGGTAGCTTATAAAAATTTGTAATACAACATGGAAGGTACTTTTATATATATTCACTTTCAATGGGATCTATTAAAAAACATAGGTTTTTTAAAAGATTAGAAATCTTTTAAATCTATTTAAAATCACATAAAAGCTCTTACAAATGTATCACCTTTACCCCTCTAATACATAGATAGGAGTCAAAGAATATAACATCCAGGTAAAATGATGTAGAAACAGCTGACTGCTATATTCACACCACGTGTCTTGACTTCTTTGTGTTGGGGGAGAAGGACAAACAACAAAGAAAAAAATTCTGATTACCTGATAGTGGATAGAGATGAGGCTGGAGTTCACAAGGCATAAGTTGACAGATTTCTATTCTCTTTCGCTACAGATAAAAACATTAACATGATATTGGGTGTCTGAAAGATTTTTCTCTAAGAGTGTACAACCTGCAAATACAACCAATATAAACTCAGGCTTACCACATATTTGAACCTGAGATTTACTTTGGCTCTGGAAGATGGCCAGCCAATTTAGGAGTATACATTACAGGAATTATGAAACATAATTTTTAATGGGAAAGAATCCATTTGTGGAGCAAATGCAAGGTAGACAAGCAAAATACAAGCATCTTATTTTCCTATTTGTATACCTGCAGGTGCTATACAGCACACAGGAAATGCAGGGAGGCAAAATGCTGAGGGGAGGTAAGGAATGAATAAAACCAAAATTGGTTGTGCTTCTGACCAACAGCCCTCTTCTCACCCCTGGAAAGCAGAAGTGGTCTCAAACTCCATTGGAACTAAATTACATGAGATCCATTATCCCATCTGAAACACAGAGCATATGTTAGCACTAAATAATTCCTATGAAATCTGAACTATGTAATTCATCCTATATGGCCTCCTTCCCTAGGGATTTTCATTTCATTAACGAAAAACAAAACTCTTGTTTAAAAAAAATACACTGTTCAGCACATCCACTTGAAAAATGCCTTGATCTTAAAGAAAGCAGCCTCATCAGTTTAACGACTATTTGTTGATTACTTGCCATTAAAATGGACAAAAAAATATGGCTTTGTAAGAGACAATTTAACCTTTCAATTAAAATACACCTTCTTGTCACTCCCCCATCTTGGTCTCTCTATTCCGTTCCCTTTTAGATATTTATTATTCATCTCCTTTCTTCTCTGATCTGAAAGCTTTTACCAAGGCATAGTCTGATGAAAAACAAAGCCCGGTTTCATCCCAGGTGCATGAGGAGACTGTGACAAACAGTCCCATGGCCTCAGCTCTGGGTCTCATGGGTAATGCACGGTTATCAGAAAGGAAGACTGTCACAGCGGCTTCTAAACTGAAAAGGGGACATTAGCATCGCACGTTGTGCCTCTGTTTCTCCTGTAGACCAGTTGCCCTTAGGAAAAACACATCCATCAGAGACAAGTAGCTCAGTACTGCTCTCTGCTGCTTGTTCCAGCTTTTGCATCCGTAGCTTTAAACAGTTCATTGAGAAGATAAATCCGTCAGGTGCAGGGAAAAGAGTAGAAGATGATCACTTCAAGTGCTTCATTCTGTGGTTAAATTAAATTCAAACTCTCTTCCCATTCACTCCTTCTCCCACCCTCACATGAGACTTGCTTTCTGAACTGTCTCTCCTTTGAATTCTGGAGAGGAAAAAAGTCTATTTTTCAGAATTTGATGCTTGATCTCATACAATATTCAAACTACCTTGCATTCACCTTTTCAAAGAAGAATGCACACTATAAAGAACACACCAGGCATTATTTGTCACTTCCACACATTAGTGGAATGTGGCTGACTGCAAATAACTCAAGCTGGTTTCTTCCTAAAGAAAATGGAAATATGGGAAGGTGGTGAGAATGTGGTAGGAGGGGGATGGGGAGGGACATTCAAAACCTCCAGAAAAGAGAAGGGAACTTTTTGCAAAAGTTGGAAAATACAGCTGGCTAAATCCTTCTTCTTAGCATGTTTTGGCTAAGACATGACTGGGGCCACTGTAGTCTAAGAAGACACCAGAAAAGATGCATTCAGTCTTGCAGTAGGTCTGCAAATGCAGTTGGACAACTGCCAGTACAGAGCAGGGTTACAAGAGGAAATAACTGCAATAGCACAAAATTTTCAGTCTCATCTCCTGCTCTGGGGACAGCCACATCAGAATGGGAGAAGTTGCTCAGCTCCACTTCAAGTCTCAACACAACGCATCTTGTCCAGAACGGTGGTTAAGACAGCACATGGTATATGGCCATGAAGAGCAGAAGAATGGAAGCTAGTGCCTAGCCTACTAATGGAGGTCTGTGGCTTTAGCTAGCACCAGTAGAAAACTTTGATCAAATACCCTGGCTACCACCGAAGCAGATAGTTCTGCTGTTAAGAGATTTACAGCTATTAAGAGCACACAAGAGTACAATATGTTAGAAACTGTTATTGAGCGAACATTTGAGAAGGGGTTTCAAAAATGAGACATATGCACTTTTAACCTCATATCCTTTAATAGCAGGTGTCAGAAAATGTCAAGAAGGTTACTGAATACTGCAGATCACCCTCTTCCTGTAGACATAACCACCCTGAAGTGTTCATATCAATGGTTTCAGAATTGCCTCAGCTGGAACGGGAAGGCAGACCTCATCATGCAGTGATTTGAACATCCTCTGCCTGATGTGCTTCCAAAGGAGTCTGACCTTGTTAGGCAGGAAACTGCAGGCAACTAAGATATCAGAGAAATTATTGACAGTAACAGGAGGCTAAAAACTTGGGTAGGGAGAATCATCTTGAAACAACTAGACTTAAGAGCTCTAGTTTCAGAGGCAGCTCTTTGACCTGTGTGAAATCTATGCCTGTGAAATGGGGATACCATCTCTATCTTTCTACTTAGAACACATGCCCTCATTAAAGTGGGAACCACACAAGAACATAGCAGTTAACTGCAACTGGAATCACACAACGGTGCAACACTTGTCACTACACATGGCTTGTTTTCTGACATCATTCTTTGCTGACTTCCAAACCCCAGTAAAATGTAAAGCTCAAGGAAGATTGAACTGAGAAACGTTCTTTCCCTAAATGACTGCATTGTGTTAAGGAAGGGAAAACCCAAAATAAGGACGACATTTTAGGCTGAGAGCCTCTGATGTTCAGGATTTAAAACTCAATTAATAACTCATAATAGTACTGAATTTGTATCTCCATCATACAAGGGTCATGCAACAATTTATGGACTAGGATGGATTGGATTTTTCAGGTAGATTTTTGTTTTGCTTTGAGGCAGGCTTCAGCTTAAGTGTCTGAGACCTTCCAGTTTGCTCTGGGGAGCAGGATTAGTCTCACATACTGATTTTGAATTCCATTTCCAGCTTTCTGGTTGTTGCTACATGTGGCTATGAGAAATGCTTTCTGTAGGTTAATGCCTTCAGCCTAGACGATTCAATTCCTCTTAATGCAACTTTCATTGCTTCAGTGCTTAGGGGATGAAGAGGATCCTGTTATTGTTTTAATTTTGCACCTAGTATCAACATATATTTCCACACTTATAACAAGAACAAAATAACAGCAAGAAAATTAAAACATGCTACAAAGGGACAGCTGTTTGGCCATAATTTATAAATGCAATTTTTATAATCATTTTAACTGGAAATCTAAATAATATGAGATAGTAATCAAACATGGTTCTTATTATGCAGCAATAGCTAACCTTCCCAAAAACAGAGGCACTGTTCCATATCTTATTGATGGTGTTCAGATGCTAGTGTCCTACCATCCATGCCTGAGCATGAAAAATGACTCCTCACCTTAGAATTCACAGCACTTAAATCTAGAAGAAGTTTAGCATGACTCTACCAAGGGTCAGGTGCTTAAATAAGTCAGATTTCTTATCAAGACTTACATTGGAGGAAAATGTGGTAGAAAATTTTAAACTACTGATTTTATTTGCAGCATAACTACATGGACCTCTGGACAAAGCAGTTTTGTGGAATCCAGATTGGTAACATTAGGCTGAAGGGAAGATCAGTCTGAAATAGCTTGGAGATCACCAACTGCCCCATGGGAACATTAATCTAGATGAAGCAGATATGCAGTGGCTGCACTAACAATGAAAATTATTAGAGAGAGTGATTCATTTCCTTTTTTTCCTTCTTAGTACCATCTGGCAGTGTGAATAGAAGACCAGAAGCAAAAAATGCAGTTTTGTTCAGCCTGACAAAAGCTGGCTAACATGAACTATTTAGAGAAAGGTGTTTCATTGCTTTACAACCATTACTCACCTAGGCTGTTTTCCAAAGGCATGTGTATAAAAGAAAGTGTTTGTTTACAAAAAAGTGATCCTTTTTCCATTTCAAATAAAAAGAAAGGGGGAAAGGGTTATTGAATGAGCTGAGCCACTCCACATCCAGCTGTCAAGGCTTGCTGTATCAGTTCTCTGGAAGTTCACAGGGAGCCAATGACTTTGCCATTTAAGCAGCTACAAGCATTCATTCATTCATTCATGCATTCATTCATGCATTCCTGTTTAAAGGCTTTTACAAAGAAAGGACTAGCCCTAGAGCCTTTCCTTACTAGGAAGAAAGCAGAGAATAGGCTTTTCCCCTCATTTGGTGTTCGCAAGACCAGTTTGGACTAGCTGCCTGCTCTCCACCGCTAAGCGGTTTAATCTTAAGCCAGCAAACCTTTAAACTATTGTCTTCTTGAGAAAGTCTCCATTTCCTACAGTGTACACCCTAAAATAATACCCAATATGACACACACTACCAGCCCAGGAAGGAAGAATATGCTTTGCCTTTGCCTAGCTTCCAGAAGAGAGGATGCTGCTTGCAGCAGCCCTGAAGCACTAAACCAGCAGGAGGAGCCCCAGAAAACAAACAAACTGTTCTTCACACCTCTGTGTAGGTGTTAGATACACAAAGGAATTCATTAATGCTAGTGGAATACATGTTATCTTTCAATTATTTCAACTGTCAGGATCTTTAGGGAGGTTTTAATAAAAGTTTCAAAGCATCTCAAATAAATCAGTAGATTTAATTTTCCACCATATCCAAACTGCAAGGATCCTTAAAACAGTTCTAAACTTTGCAAACAACTACAGCTTGGTTCTAACACAAAATACTCAGAATGTTAAATGACACAGGTGTACTTATCTGTTCCACCATTTACAAAGCAAAGCACTTAAAACTCAAGCAGTGAATATTAAAAGCCATAATAAATTTTACATTGCCTACATAACAAACATCCATTATTCATATATTATTCACATTTACATAAAAGGAGTGCATTTTTCATCATTACAGGATAACCTTTATTCTGACCTGTGGATTTTCTCAATGCATTTCTTCAACTAGATTTTATTTCTAAATATTTTATATTAAATGTTACATGGGAAATGCTATCATTCGTTAACTTTCTGAACTGACAATTTTAATTAGTTTTTCCAGAGAATAGCATTGAACATACAGTTTCATAAAGTGTATAACAGTGTTGATTTATGGAAAAATTATGCATCTCGATTTGCATGTGGGAATGATTAAAGTATTATTAATGTGTAGATACATCTTTTAAGTTTGTATTTGGATTAGAGTTGAAGGTTAGTTATGAAAATAAACTTTTAATCCTTCAAAAACACTGACTCTGCATTTGAGCTATAAGTCAAATGCAAAGGGATCTTAATATTCCTTCCAATCTTGCACTGGATCAGGTACCTGTATAGTCAGACACAAGGGCTCCTTTTTCCCAGGCAGTCATACACATGCTTACAGCTGCTACTTTAAGCAGACCCACAGCACACAATTTATGGATTAGGATTAACACTGATGCTACTAGATTAAATTTGTTTCTTAGTAAGCACAGGAAAGTGGGATCAAAAGGGATCTCCTAGGTCATCTTTCTTGCTGACAGCAGTGTAAAATATTTGCATATTGATTACATCATGCAGAGGCTGTAAAGCTGATGATGTTGTTAAGTATTCATCTATTTAATTCTCATTGCTTGTGTTGCCTAAGTACTTCAACATACTAATATAATTTGGCTATTCCATTGCTCCTAATACATATCAGATGACATGAAAAATTTGCCCACAAATCAACACTCATCTTTTAATTACTTGCAATGCTTAATTGTGCTAATGAGATAAAAAGAACCCACTAAGTTAAATATGCAAAATGTTTAGAGGATTACTGCCACAGTAATCATCCTAAGTCTTGGAAATGAATGTAGATCCATACAAACTTCAAATTTAAATTCATCTGCAGTTTGGCTAGCCAAACTCTAGATCCAGACTCTGTTGAGACAGCGCAGGATCCCCTAACATTTACCAGCTTTATTTCAACACACTGCTTACAGGAATAGTTCCTCTTAGTGTATTACTTTTAATAATCTGTGATTTCTGGCAGTTTATTTCTTTTCTGGCATTTTTTTCATGTAAGTCTGTCCATACGGAAGCCATACCTCCCTTCTTTATTCTCATTTGTCTTTGCTTGCTGATGAGAATTCTGAATGTAAGAGAGGAAGTTGAAGGGGAAATTGGGAAAAAAAAATCAATTAAGGGACAGCAAAAATGCTCTGAATGAAAGGTGTAAAAAGATGCAAGTCAATACAAGAGAAACCTATCAATTTCCTTATTGTGACTGTATTAGAAAACTGTGGCTTCTGCTTGCCAAAAGCATGAAATCAGTCTTTCTTTCCTTTATCATTATAGATTATGGTGACATGACTTATGTACGGTAAGAGGAGAGATCTAATTACCAACTGATGAGTCATGCTATACAATTTTAGTTGTAATCAGTCATGTTCTAAACAGAATTCAACTTGCATGCTGGTAATTATCCACTGTGGATGGAAAGATGTGATGATTTATTTTTCAGACTGGCAGTGCCATCTGATATATTACAAAAAAAGCTACAAAAAGAAGTAACTGTCTATCAAAATATTTTCACAGCATGAAAAATATCTACATTTCTACAGGTATCACAACCCCAGAGTTCACTCCTGAATGTTAATGGTCATCTCAGAGTCCACTGTTTCCTGCATGAGCCCACAACACCTTATTCCCAGTATGTCCTTTCACATTTTATACTGAATTTAATTTGCTATTTTATTGCCCAGTCTTTCAGTCTTGCAAAATGCTTCATCTGTTCTTCAGTTTACCGTCGTCCTAACAAAACTTTGTATCCTCACCACCGCTCATCCCTTTTCATCTTCTAAGAATACGATGACTGCCACAACATGCAACAGACAGCCACGCAAAATTCTGATTTTTTTTTTTCTGTTAGCTTTCATTCCCATCATTAAGTGATTATTTGTTAATGCTCATTTATCTTATCTATTACCAGCCTGGTTTTCTTACAAGCCTTTGTCAAAAGTCCCTTAAAATTTAAGTAGGTTTTACTAATAAATTCATTCTTATGGGTGATTGTGGTCCCTTCAAAGGAGGCCAAGAGGCTTATAAAGCTGAAATTTAAAGCAGTCATGGTGACTCTTCTCGAGTAGGTCATGTATTTCCATGTTTACATTCATCATTTATAGTTTTCACTAATTAGCCTGTGAAAATGACCAAGCTTAGAGGCCCCCTACACTGCTGTAAAGACTGGTAATATTTTTCAGTCTTCTGGTACCAAAGACATTTAAGCCTTCCGAGTAGTGTTACTAAATCCACTAATTCACCTGCAGTCATTTGCATTGCAAATACCAGCTGATTCTTTTTTTCTGTTTGTTACTGCTCACTTGGTTTATTTTTCCCTTACCTTTTCCTATGCCTGCTTCAAACTTCATTCAATCTTCTAATGATTGTTCCCCTGAACCCCCCATACAGGGTTCTGACATTTGATTCAACTTGGGCTCTATGAAGTCAAAGGAAAAATGTTCCAAAGAAAACAGGCCTTTATTGAAATGAGCAGGCCACTATGATCACTGCAGGTAGATCATGCAGCTGCTATGGCCACCTCATTTGTTTGCTGTAAGACTTGTGCTACCTCTGATAAATATTAAATGGCATTTTATCACCTAAACCTACCAGCAGATAGAGGTAGAATGGTCCCAAACATCTTGAGTCATCCACATCATGCAATGTCTATTTAAAGACCTTGCTTGTGAACTTAGGATCTCTGGATTTCCACTTAGGTAATGTGTTGGGTTATACACTGGAGCCCTTATCAAGCAAAGCAACTGAATTTGCCAAGGAAACTCAGCCACGAGTAGAAAGAAAATTCACCTGCAAGCCACTCTGGAGGAACAGACAGGACACAAGAGGCTTTGTCAACTCCATCACAGCTCTGAACAGAGACATAAATATATGCTTCAGACACCCCTGTTAGGCTGAATCCTGCAAATGGGGATGTTGGTCTCCTTCAGAGGCCATAAAGAGAATATGTTTGGCCCAGTGCCTAACTTCTACATGATTATTATTGGGATAGACAGATTCTAACTTCTGTGATTCAGATTCTCCTTCATAAAACATGGGGATCAGAGTCCTGCCCTGTACCTCAGGGGGAAAAACACATTAAATATTTCAAAATGCTCCAATATAGCTCCTGGAATGGAGCTCTCAAAATTAATGCCTTACAAGGAACTCAGAGAATTCAGAGCAATTAGTTCTGTTAATTGCTGTATTTTGTGCACATTGCAGGAAGTTTCTTGTTCAGCTCTGTTGAAGAAATTTTTAAGTTATCTAAGCCAGATTAGACAAGGACCCTGCTCTCAAATCTAGACTAAAAATGCTATGAAAATTACAGCATTTGGGTATTTCAGCATTTTATACCAATTTTACACTAGATGCTCATAAAGAGAATGTGTGTGACAAAAAGAAATGTAATGACAGTTTTTTCAATATTGGAGAAGTTTAAGTTTTAGTTGGAGACTCAGGTTGATTTTTATTTTATCATATAAATTTGATCTTCTGTAATAAATATACAGTTATTATAGAGTTTATAAAATAGGTATTATTATTTACTTAATGGCCCATAACTTCCACAGAGAATTTATATTTCACAGATCATTGACTTGATAGATTGTGACAGCTCTTCTGAAGATGTTCTGGTCTACTGGGTCATTACAGATAGCATGAACAGACAGTAATCTGTGTCCTAAATATCCCAGTAACATTTTGCTCAAACCACTTAAGTGAATGGGAATCAAATCTGTTCAAAACATTTATTTTCTTTTTAAAAGACAAACCAGCATGAGGCACATTACAGGCTATTTGCTAGCAAGTGCTTGAAAAAGACTTGTTGCAAATTATACAAATGTGGTTTTATGTATGCACTGTTGAAACAAGTAGACATGTCACAGAAGATAGAGGAGGAAATAGGCCTGTCTCATAACATACACTGCAAATCCTCGTATCCCAAAGATATCCCCTGTTGGTTTCATACACAGTAGAGAATCACCTCTCTGGATTTTGATTATTACAAGATATCTAGGCCCACCCCTGAAGAATACACATAGCCTTCCTCCCATGAATTGCCCACTGCTCTCACATAAATTGTTTGCACAGGCATCTACTTCTTGCATGACTTCAGACTAGTTTTGGGAGGCAGAGAAATCTTTCACCAAATGAGAACAAAAACATTGAGCAGAAAGGCTGCAGTAATCTGTAATCATGAACATGAACCTAGACAAGGTGTAAAATCTGAAGATCTCCTAGACTCTTTATTTTAAAAATGAAGATTAATGCCCTGTTAGGATCCAGAAATTGGCTGAAAAAAGCCTTTTTTTTCCTTTTGAACATCACAATAAAATAAATATTCCAGCTGCTATCCCATCTTGTCAAAAGTGGACAATCTAAACTAGAAGCTGTTTGCTAAAGTAAGGCATAATGAAAACAGTGAGATCTTGAATTCTAATGCCAAGAATGGCACCCCTCAACCACTGATTTAAATTCCAAAACCTCAGTTACTACTTATAGATCAGATCCACAGCAACAACCCATAACAGAAGCATGTGAAGAAAGCACCAGATAGAAAGACATGAGGGAGGGAATATATTGAAAAAGGGTCAGTGAATAATAGCAGGTGAAAAAGAAGGCAACATTTTGACTTGAGTAGGCTTAGACTCAGGAGAGCAGAGATTTAGCACTTGGCCTAGGGCTGCTACTGATTTCCTCAGAACAGCTCTCCAGCAGACACTCCTGAAGAGCAAATCAGTTTAGAGGCATCTAACTAACTTTTTTCTACCAAAGTTTAAGAAGAGGGTGATTCTAAAACAGCTGCTGCTTGAGAGTAGAGAAAGGCTAAGGGAACAGAAACACTATTAATAACAAAAATGGCAACAGAGAGGTGTGGCAATTGTAGGCTGATATATACTGAACAGCAAATAAATATAAAGGTCAACTCCTTAGCAGTAGAGGAAAGCATCTCCTCTGTTAAAAAATATTTGCTGTCTACTGCTGTATCTCGTAATGAAGCACTATCACGGAACAAACACACAAAAAAAAGTTTCAGTATTTTTATGTTTATGCTGGCAAGTTACCAGCTAACTTAAAATTAGTTCAGATTAAATTGACCAGCAAACATCTGATGGAACAGGCTGATGTACCCGTGATTCACATCTGGACATTTGGCAGCAACATCCATCTGGCAAGCAACCATACTTTTATACAAAATATGGTGCTATGACCAGCGCTCTTCCTTCTCTATCTGCATTTTAAAAAGTAGAGCTGACCACCAGTCATCTGCTGGCATGCAGAGACCTAAGCATGCAGAGGTACTTCCTAGTACCCCAAGAGAGGCAGTGACATCTTGAGAAATATAAGACTTCTTCCCTACCTTTTTTCCCCCCACAATTTCTCACTGTTAAACCCTCAGAGAGCTGCATGCTGTGTGGGCTGACATTAGCTACCTTTGCTCTTGACCTTCTGGCTGGCACAAGGTCCATCTTCAACTGCTGCCTTTCTGCAGAGTTCCCACTATGGTATAAGGCATTTCACACTGAGGCACCCCAGCACACAGCTTTTGGAAGAGGAAAAGGGTGTACCAATTTCAAACTCTGCATTTGAATTTACTGCTGAGAGACTGGTGAAGTTTTGTGCAGAATACTTCTATTTTGTACCTAACAAAACAAGCATCATGATTCTAATAATCAGTATTATGGCTCACTTAGCTCTATCACATGCACAGAAGACAGTGCTAACCAGTTTTTAGTCTTACTCTGTTTTTGGTATTCTTGACCATATGCTTTTAGACCATATCACATTTTATTTGGGACAATGTATTTACAGACGAGACCTAGGTAAGGAGGTAAAAAAACAGATGAAACAAGACCTTGGTGCTATTACCAACTTTAAAATACTAGATTTTAGCCTTTCTCCTCTTTGAAAATTATGAAATATGAATGCACCACGCTTTCATATTAGAAGTGGAGAGAGGCAGAATAAAAAGGTCTTTCTCTGCATTCTCTTAGACACGATAACAGATAACAGCCTGAGGTGTTAGAATCGCTGATTGGCTAATTTTCTCCATACTTCACCAAAATCCCTCTTGCATTGTCTTTTACACTTTTGGCCAAGATCCATCATTACTGCGTATTTTCCTGGGCAACTGAGCTGATTTTTACACTGCCTGGTCTATCAGTGCTCATTTGAAGCAGCACATGGGTTTTGGCAAAAATAAACTGAGAAGCCCCATCACAGCCACTTGGGACAGTACGATAACAGGGAGATGATTCATTCACAGAAATTGATTTATGCAACAGGTTTTGTCCTTGTTTTTACCTAAGAATGCTTCATGGCTGGATTTTGTATTTCTGAAATGTGATTATTATTCAGAATTTATTGTGTATAAAAAGAGTTGCATAGTTTGTAAGTTGGTAACTAGTGACCATCATGATTATCTTGAAAGAGTGCCCTTCACAAAGAGTGCCCTAATTCGGATTGTTCATAAATGCTATGGATTGGACACCTGAAACCTAATAAATCCAAAAGGTAAAAGTCTTTCAGTGGCTCTGTATAGGTGAGTGGGACATTAAGCAACAGGCAGATCTACAGAATTCCAGAAAAAAGTCCCAATAAGGGCAACGCTATCCTTTACTAAGTTCTGGGCTCTCTGATGGAGGATTGATGCAAAGATCCAATCCATCAACATATGCTAAGGGTTTTTTTCTGCTTGTAACCAGAAAAATAAAATTTAATTTCACTATCACATCTACAAATAAATGTTGTGATACATCTGTGACACAGATATTTTTTTGTTGTGAAGGGTGATCTATCCAGATCCTGGTCTGATGTTACTGTGGTTAATCTGCAGCTGGGATTTCCCCACAATCTCAGTGGTGGAGCACATTTCCATACACTCTCTTGGTTACTTTTCTAGGGCCAGTTTTCAAACCTGATGTTTTTGGAGCAACAAAGTTCTGGACACGTTATCAAGATGTATCCCACCTATGTCCATCATTCCTCCACCCGTCAGGGATCAGTGAGTGCACTCCCTCCTGTGCCTGCTGCCTTCCAGGTTTCCATGGAAGGCCCCATCCCTGCTGTAACAGTGGCACTAGCAGGCCAGACACGAGGAGGACAGCAGGATGACTGCCATTTCCTCTGTTTTCTGCAGCTCTTTCTAATTTTATTACTGGATTAACAGCTTTCCCCAGGCACCACACATCTGCTGAAGCAGTCATTTTTAAGTACCTCTGAAAACATCTCCCCTTTCGTCCTAAATTAACAACAGGAAAAGTGATAGAGTAGTTTTACACCCCCACAACCAATAAGAAGCCTAGAAACTACTGAAGAATATTCTTTTATCATTTTATTTAATTAAGCTTGTCCCTGTCAAGATACTGATACCCATTTTTGATGTTTTTCCTTCCCAGGCAACAACCTGTTAGAGCATTTATGTGACAGGAAGATAAATATTTGTTAGTAGTTAAGTCATTACTTCAGCCTTCCCTAAAATTTTTTAAGCAATGATCATCTTTTTTTCCTGCAAGTTTTGATCTAGGATTGTTTTGAACAAACATCTGTTCCCTCCTCATGAGAAAAAATGACTTAATGTTTGATTAAGAAATACCATTTCACAGTTGTCCATATAGGTAAATGCTGTGCTCATTGCCTGAACATGTACAACTTCTAAAAATTTGTCAGAATGAAGAAAAACTTCATATCTAAAAAATACCCTTGCTTTTTCTTGCTCGGTGTTAATGTTTTGTAGAAGGAAAATTTCAGACAAACATCACAGTCTACTTAGCAACTATATACTATTTTTGTGAATGTCTGTCTTTTTTTAATTCACCCTAAACATTTCATCTTTGCACAGATTTTACACTGTACAACTGTAGAAAACAAAGAAAAATAGAATATGAGATAATAGGATTAAAAAAAAAAGGAAGAAAAATGTGTAGGGCTACTTGATACAGGTTATAGCTATCAAAACTTTCCTTTTTGAAAACTGCTTCCAAAGAGTGTAGATGCGCATGGATTGCTTTCATGGCTGTTGTTTTGCCAGAAAAGCACCTAAAGGAGGAAAGCTCTGTGACAGAGATGGAATGCCATGCAAAAAGGTGCTGGAGAAGCACTGGCACAAAAGAGAGCATTGCATATGGAAACAAATGGTCGTGTTATGCATGTGTAGAAGGATTGTCTTCTGGTTCAGGCACTAGGCCGGGATCAGAAGATCTTGGTTGGGTTTCCAGTTGTGCATTAGTCCTTGTCTGACCTTGAGCTAGGGAGTCTGTCAGTTCAATCCAGCCTTTCTATCAGAGAGTGATAGTGCAACACTATTCCATCTCTTTTGACAGCAGACTTTGTGAGGTAGGAGCTGTCTCCTACTGTGTTGTTGTACAATGGCTTTAGTGCACTTGGGCTTCTCATCTGGGGTTTTTAAGCTCTAGTAATGAGGGTAAGGCTGATTTAGGAGATAGGGGCTTTTTATTGCAGCTGTCAGTTATACTTGACTAGTTCAGATCAGTCTTCAGGGTTTTGCTTATCTGTTAATTTAATGCAGTATGCTTCAAAATCTGGGAAACAGATACTGGAAATAACCTACTCAAAAGGATTCTGTAGCCAGTTGGGTGCTGTTCCCTGGGAAAAGTGACCAAGTGATAGAACAAGAAAAAATTGCCTCAAGTCGTGCCAGGGGAAGTTTATACTATATACCAGAAAATATTACATCATCAAAAGGATTGTCAAGAATTGGAACAGGCTGCCCAGGAAAGTGGTTGAGTCACCATCACTGGAGATATTTAAAAAGAGGTGTAGATATGGCACTTATACACACAGTTTAGTAGTAGACTTGGCAGTATAAGGTTAACTGCTGAACTCAAGGGTCTTTTCTAACCTTAGGCATTCTGTGATTATATGATTCTCTACTTTTCTTTAGTCCAGTTTGAACTCTAGTTTATCCTCATGTCAATTCAATGAATCTCCAGAAGTATCTGAAGTCTGTCCTGAGACTGCACCTCAGGAAAACAGCAACTTTACCACAAGTTTTTGTATGACAAAAAAAAAAAAGCGTTAAACAAGCACTGTTCTGGTTGCCAGACCCAAAACTCTGTGATGGGCAGTATCCATTTCAGCTGATTACAGATCACCTCCACTTCTTGTGAACTGTTGTAAAAAAGATTGTCTTCCCTCACAGGGAAGGCTGTGGGAGTGGGGGTAGACCACAGCTAAGAGGAATGCTTCCTGCCCACACAGTCCAGTGCAGCCTTCTGCAAGAGGGAAAACGTTCCTGCAGTAGACAGTGGCTGCTTGGGTGTTGGGGAGTATTTTTCCAGTGGGATAGGTGAAGGCAAGCCAAGAATAAGAAAGCCTGAAGGGTATCTGCAGCAGACACAAAAGACTCTGCTGAAATAACAGACAGCCAGGGGTGTCAGAGGAAGATCACCCTTGGGATACAGAAGGGGCTGTACAGCAATTTTGTAACCTAAAAGCTGAACACTACTGCATTGGGAATCAGTCTGAAAGAAGGACTTACCTATCAGGAGAAAAAAAAAGGACATGGGGCAGTTTTGTTCACAAAACTCTTATTTGCATTTCAGTTTACTCTAAGCTTTTCTAGTACCAAAAAGAGTTCAGAGTTATGATGCAGGCTGTCTACAATATGCAATCCTGTTAAACCCTGTATTTTGACATTCAAAGCCCTTTCCACTTTGTGAGTGTTTACTTCAAGGAAATGGTCCAAAGGAGAGCACCAATCCACTGATCTCCTCCCTCTCTGAGCTCAGAACCTATAAAGAGATGTCTTGTCAAAACTGTGATTCAAGGAAAGAGTTTGGAAGAAGACATGTCACAGGAAATGGAACTGAATTGCTAACCTGTGGGAACCCACAGACTCTGCAGTGTACAGGACCTAGCTGTAGGGAACATAGCTAAGGGAACATTCAGAGTGACCTAGGATAAAGACAATTCAAGATATTTTGATGTTGCTTGTGTAGTTCTTTTTTTTTAAGTTTGTAGAGTTAAATTAAAATCTAGTTTGGAAAAAACCCAGTAAAATCACCAAAAGAGACGACTATATCAGACAAAGAGAATTAAGTCATCTGTTCATAAATGCAGGTTAAATTATCACTACGGAAACCACAAATTTCTTTCACATTCCTCTATTATTGGAAACATTTTAAGCTTTATCCTTTTAGCTTTTTAGGCTGTTACTTATCTTGGCTTTGGGAGCCACACAATTAATTGAGAAGGTTTGAACCTATATCTTGCATCTCCCAGGAGTGTGCCCACAACCATTATTCTGAGCTGGTTTTCTCCTATTTGCTGCTTTTAATTTCCCAACTTGTGTAAAATGCTCAAAAAGTCATTGAGAGGGGAAGAAATAACCAGGTGGTGAGAATAACTTTGAGTCTAAAGGATGGGACATGCATCAGTAAGGATACACAGATCTGGAAGCCTGTGGAAGGAAAAGGCACTCACCTGAAAGTTGAGAACATTGGATTCTAACTCCTTGTGAAATAACCAACAACAACAACAAAAGAAAGCAAGAATATCAACACTCTTTTTCAAAGGGCTTTTAATTTTGCAATTCTCATATTAAAAAAAAAAAAAAAGGTAAAACTAAAAACAAGATACTGCTACTGGAAGCAATAGCACCACGAACAGAAAAACTTTTTAACTGAAAAACATAAAGAACAGCTGTGGTCATTTGGCCTGTTCAGCCTGAAGAATAGGCTGAGGAGTGGCTTCATTCAGGTCTGCATCTGCCTTAAGGAGGGAAGCAGCAGGGGAAGTGCTGATCTTCCCTCTCTAGTGACCAGCAGAGCACACAAGGAAAGGGGATGAAGGTGCACCAGTGGATGCACCTTCACTGAGAGAGCTCATTTAGTCACTGGAATGGCCTCCCAGGCAAGAGGCCACGGCACCAAGCCTGTCAGACTTCAGGGAGTGTCTGGATGATGTTCTAACTCATATGGTTTAGTTTTAGGTAGTTCTGTGAGGAACAGGAAGTTTTACTTGATGAGCCTAATGGATCCCTCCCAACTCAAGATATTCTGTGATTCTATGAAGCTATCTATGATCTGTAGTTTCTTTAAAGTGGTATATAATCCAATAGTTCACTACTTCATGCTACACAATTACGTCTATTAGTTACATTCAACTTATTAATAAGAAGAGTTAAATTATTTCCAGGTCCATGTGGTAAGTGGGTCATTTGTCTTTGCAAACAAATCATTAGATAAGATAGAAGGATCAATGTTTCAATTCTTACAATACTGATACAAAAACAAGATTAAACCTTTTGGACAAAATTATTCTGGTTTTAGAAATTTTTATTGAGCAGAAAGGCTCTGTAGAGATGAGAGAACAGAGAAATGCCTGACTGTGATCTGGAATTAAAGGACATTACAGACAACACTGTATTATCAGACAATCTTTCCACATGAAGATTTCCGCAGAACAGAATAAAAAACCAGACAAGTAACTCCCAACAATACATCAAAAACTGTCATCTAAGTCACTTTAAAGGTTTTTGGTAGTTTATTTTAAATTCTGTAGCTGTTAATGATAGACAAGGAGAAACAGAATGTAATGCAAGAAATGAAGAAGGTCAAATGGGTATTGCAAAGTAAAAATAACTTTATGCAATCTAGACCTAGAAGAAAACAGAATGGTTTTTTTTTTTTCAAAGGTCCTATGAAGCATATAATTGTGTTACTTATATTTAATTTCTTAGGAGGAAAGAAAAAAGCATGTTAAAATGTTAGAACTAAACAGAAAATCTAACTTGAAAATAGTATTATAGACTGCCTTTTACAGTTCAATTCTTAGAACGCAATCTTATTTCCATGAACAAGATATTAGGCAGAAACAATTACATGAAATATCTAGTTCTTGGTCATAGTTCTAAGAGTACAATGAAGACTGACATGGACAGCAGTTTCTGCTTCAATCAAAATTAGTGATAAGAGAACTGGCTTGAGGCTGTCTAGCCATGAAAAAGGGAACACTTTTTCTACCATTCTCATCAACTATAGTGAGCAAAATATGTTCTGGAGAGATTAGGAACAAGTAGTAAATTGCAACGTGGAAACACTGGTCTAATAAACAGATTTGACAACATTACAGTGTGACCCATGAATTAAACCTCATCTTTTAAGTTATATTCATGTAGACTGAAGAGACTGTAACATACAGACTGTCAGGAGGACCAGACACTTCCTTCTGTTAGTCCACACAAAAACCAAAAATAACCAAAAACGAAAACAAACAAAAAAACCAGTTTAATCTATTTGAACTACATGTGTGTAGTTTCTTCCTGTCTTAGGACAACACTCTTCAATTATCAGGAAGGATGAAAGAACTTTTAATATGAGAAGCTGTCAGCTGGATGAAACTAAGAAGAAACCTATTTTATCAAAACCAGACTTTTAAAGACAATTTGAAGTATGGTTACAAATCTCAAGAGAGTTTCATAAACGAACTGTCTTATCCCAAAGTACTGTGACTAAAGCTGTCTGCAGTTCTGAAATACAAAGAAGTGGAACTTGACTCTTTTCAATGAAAGTACCATAACAGAGCTCATACTTCTTGGGTTCTAAACTACTTTTTCATTGACATGCTTTGGCTGAGAATCAGTAATATTTCAACTGATTATAGTGCTCATTCTTTTATTTTCAGAAATATACAAGGAACATTTACTAGTGTTTAGAAGAACTTCTGCACAGATCTGAAGAAAAATCACTGAGTATTTCACTACTTCAGCTTGCCTCTTATTTTTAACCTGTCACTGTATTGTGAATATAAAAATTCAATACTCACGTGATAAATTTTTCCTTTAAATATTTCTATTACCTTCAGTAAGACTTGTAACAATTTGTTTTTCCAGTACTAGATATCCATCAGGTACTTTGTTTAGATAGAGACATACATCAAATAACTGTTATATTAAAGAACTAAGCCATCTGTTAGTGGCTGACAATGCAACAGAACCATTATCTCATAATAAAAAATACTGCAAAAAATGACAGATCTGAATCCGTAATGCAAACACAAGGTACAGACAAAACTGCTGCAGAATAAAACAGAGTACAAGTTCAGTAAAATCACACTTTTTGTTTGAACAGGATAACAGCAAAACCCTGGCTCCAAATGTAAGTCTGTCCCCAAACATCAGCTGGTGGAGGGCTAGAGATCCTCAGAATGCCTCTGGAAAGATAGATGACACAAACTGGAACACTGTTTTGCCTTAGTGATTCCCAGACTCCTGTACACACTAGATAACTTTCTGGTTTTGAAGGAAATAATTTTCCATTGATTAAAATTAAACAGAAAAATATGTACAACATAATTTCACAAAATGATATATTTTTGACTCTAAATATTTTTTTTCCACAAAATGCTGAACAATCTCAAAACTATCAAATAATTTTCATAGAAAGTAAAAAGAGAACAGTGTGACACCCTGAAAATGCAGTCTTATGAATAACAATGATTCAAACAGCACCAAAGGAATATTTCCAAGCAAGCAGGATACCGCCTTCCCTTTCAGCAGTAACACCACGATAGATAATACTTTTCAGGAAGAAACTGTAATTAACCAGCTTTACTTCTTAGTAAGGCAATAAAAAGGATTCACAAAAACACCAAAGAAAGTCCAGGCGAATTCGCTAAAAAGGCAGAGAATTCCTCACACATTAAAATGTGTGTATTAGCATTCATGCAGGGGCTCCCATCTGAAGATTTGAAGAAGAACCTTTCAACACCTAAAGTGCAGGGAATATATTTTTGCCTAACTGAACTTATTAGAAATAAACTCTTCGTGATCTCTTTAGACAAAATTCAAATTTTAAAAAAGGGCTAACACAAACAGATCACCCCTTAAATAAAAAAAAAAAAAAAAAAGGCAAAAAACCACCACCAAATAAACCATCAACTCAATTACAAAAGAATTTCCACATGTTCTGCAGAAAATGCTACAACAACAGTGCTCATTCCTGGGCAGTTCTGCCCAAGGACAACAAGGAATACCAGTCACCAAGGATACCAAAACACTCATTCAGTGACATGTTGTGGCTGTACACATGGGTGTATTTGGGTCTCATCCGGCCCACAGCTGGCAAGCCTTCTGCTTGGTCTCTCTTTCCACTTGTGCCAAGATGCACACCAGTCCACAGAGACATTCACAAATATTAAATATGGAACCATCAGAGGGTTGTGGTCACCCACAACCATAAGTTACATAAGCCGCAGTGGAGACAGACACAATATACTTTGGAAAACTAAACTTTCCTCAGGCAGCTTCTCTCACAGCTTTCTGTTTCCTTCCACAAGCAACATCATTCAGCCTTTTCCCTTGGGCAACACCACACAGCCCTCAGAGGACTAAATTTTGTTTCTGCTGTTATTCCCCAGGCCCTCAGGCCACAACACTCAGTCTTCTTGTTCCTTATTTCTTCTGCACGACCGCCTAACTCCTCTCTGTTCCTCACCCAGCCACCTGACCCTGTTTGTCCCTCATATAACATCTTACCTGCTTTATCCTTCTCCCAGCCACCTGACCCTTCATCTTCTCAGCACTGCCAGCAGACTCCAACTAACTCAGGACCAGCTAACCCTCTCTTTTATAGGGCTTATTCTTATTGGTTTCAGCTGTGGCTTCTCAAGGGTAAGATCGCTTCCACTCCTCTGTAAATCAGCACAGCCACCCACATCAGAGTCCCGCTAAAATGCAAACAGCACTTCCTTGGGATTAAAAATTAACACCTGGGATTAATGGAGATCATTGAAACCCAGACCTCCATGCAGCTTGCCCAGCTTTTTCCACCCCTGAAAAGAGTTAATTTTTAGGAGGCACTGTGTAGTCCCAAAGTATCAGGCATCCACAAAAATAACATGTAGTTGTTAATTAGACTATGTGATGATCATCTGAAATCTTACTTCTGGAAAACATTAAAACAGAGCAAGACCAAACAAGGATATGGTTTAGATTCCTCTTTTACAAACTCAAACTCTGTTTAGGATTTCTGCTCCCATGATTCAAGAAAAATAACTACGAACATAACATGTTTTGAGTTAGCATTTACAGAAAGCAAAGGAGAGAGCTGAACTGCACATTGAACAATAATCCAAAGAAAAAATAATAAAAGTTACAGAGGAAAGGTAAGTAATTTAAAGACTCAAAAATTTTATTATGTCCTTCATAACATACTTCCCGTACGAGCAAGTGACACTGTCAAGCAACATGGAACTGCTCAGTGATGTTTTATTCACCATCCACAGGTCTTATAGAATGTTTAGCTACTGCCTATTTTCTCTAATTAAATATTATTTTGAAAAAAAATGGCGGTTCTTGGCAAAATACATTCTTTTTGGTGGAAACCTCTCTATTTTTTCAACAATGACTGGAAGGTTATGCAAGTCCAAAGCAAATTTTGTTGTAAAATTAAACAAAATGAACCACAAAAACAGCCCCCAAGTCCCAACCCCAATGCCAAACAAGAAGAGAAGCAACTCAGGGCATTCACAGCTTAAACCATTCTGCTGACTTGGAGCCCAGACCTGGGTGCACACTGAGCCCTTGGGCACTCCTTGGCACTTTCCTCTCTCCCTCTAGTGAACAAATGTGGAAGCCTCATTCTTTAGTCCCTACAGAATTGTACTGCTGTCTAGCCAACATCAAACTAACTATGGTGAACTGTAGTGCTCTATTTTTGGAAAGTACCAACACTCAAATCTATTTAATCTGAAATACATGCAAATGAAGAAATTTGCATGGGTCAATCACTAAAATTGTAATTAAAAAAGGAAGCAAAGAAAGCATTAGTTTGCTGTTATTTAATGGCTATACAGCTGGTTAATCCTTTCAAGCTCACATATATTAATTTCTCAATGCTATCTAATGCACCTTTTCATTTTTAGAAAACCCTAAAACACATGAAATGGACAAGTTTTGTAGGACCTGGCTCAAAGCTTTATGGTTTCCTACTGATTAGGAAGAAGCACACCGTCAGGATGCAGCAACATATTTCACTTTGCCTTTTAAAACTAAAGTAGACACAACAAGAATAATTAAAGTAACTTTCACAAGCAGAATATGGTTAAAATATTTGATTAGCATTTGCATTGAACTACTAAATTTCTCACAGTGCAAATTCATATCTAGCATGCCAAGAAAAAGATAGCAAAAGCAGTGACAGAAAAATCTTCTACAATACCTCCTCACCCGCAAGCCTGGAGAAGTATCTTCTATGAGAATAAAAGAAAAGAAATACTCAGTGCATAGTTCTGGATGCTAAACAGAGTAGCTCCCAAACTCTTTGCAGAAAACACCAGTGATGTTCAAATTAGAGCCATTTAGATCCTTTTTTTCTTTTGTATGTGGCATACTAGGAACTGTATGGAGAGCACGTCTCTCACATAAGTTACAAACAGCCATCACTAGTGACATTTTGTTCCCTCCCAACAGTTCTAGTTTCTAAACATGAGCCTCTGATGAAAGGCTGGCCTCCAGCAGCAATGCTCCAAGCCATGTTGTTCCTTCACAGCCTTCAATTTATATTCAAGTCACGAACATGACACTTCTTTTGTTAGCTTTTGATTGTCATCTTCTGTTTTCGGCATTAATCCCTGTAACAAAAATTGTCATTGTGATAGGTGCTGTGGAAATCAGTAAGATTAATAAGTAGTTGGTATAATATCTAAATACTATCCCCTATCAAGATGAGTATGTTGCTGAATTTGTGCTATGTGGAACAGCTGACAGTAGAAATAATTATAATAGATCACTTTGACAACTTTAGATTTACATAATGGATTCATCCACTTTGCAGGTTGGGTTTGTGCACATTCTCTTAGCATGCAAAACATGCTTATTACCTTTAAAACATTTGCTTTGAATGGTATATTTTGCTACATAAAGTATATTTTTTTTGCAATCTATAGACTTAAATATGTATTTTAAGAGACATGTATTAGTATGTTTATAAGTTATGTGCAAACAAAGTAAATTTATGTACCTGCACTATAGTTCAGGTTGATGCACCTCTTTAGTGATTTTATCACGTTTTCATTTAATTCACACAAGCTGACTTTTTTTCTCTTTTAAATTCCTTTATCCCTTTTTCAGATTTAGAAAACATAATTAGTAGCAAATAAAGACACTCTAGAAACTGTGCCTGGAAAACTTACACCTTTTCCAGTCTGCTTATAACACATCACAAAGGTATTTATTACCAAAAAAACAATCAAGGATTAGTTCATTACTGTTCCAGTCCAATTCCACAGATACAAAGATCAAAAGCAGCAGAAAAGGCTGAAAAGGGCCCTGTATCCAATAGAAGATAATCCCCTCCACAGACAGGGACATTGTGGAGCAGGCCACCCTGCCTTCTGAGGTCTCCTCATCTGGGAGGACGTTTAGAGCAGCACTGCAGTGGCCTGGGCTGGGCACATTCTGCTCAGTGATCAGACCAACAGAGGCATTCAATACCACTAAAATTCTGGCTATGTGAGGTGTGTAACGTTGGAAAGAAGCCTGTACATCTTCCCAGCAGGACACACAGCTCTGAAGAAACACGATTTCAGTAGTATGGGAGTCTTAAGAGATTACTTCTGCTTTGCCATCACACAAATTGAATCCCAGCACAGGGACAGCCTGACAAGTACCTCGCTCAAGGTGAGGTACTCCTAATCCTCAAACCAGTGGTCTTCATCTTGCAGGATGGGCAGCTCTGGAACAAGCCCATTGGGAAAACTCTCCCATTTTTGGATTTGGGCATACAGCTCGAAAAGAGCTCAGTGAGCCTGTGGACCATCTCTAACATTCTCCTACAAATGTCTCAGCTGATGCATTTTTGTCAGATTTGCTGTAGTTACAGAACATAGGGAATATAGCTTGCTGGACACTCTGTAAACCTGAGCATCAGCCTCTGACAAAATAATCTGAATTTTTAGTCCATGGGAAGTTCCAAAGGTGAAATTTACTATGAACTTCAAATCCTTCTTTTTGGCTAGGAATAATATTGTATAATTTATTACACAGGAATATCACAGAAGAATTAATTTATTTACTTCTACTACTATCTTAGACATCTATTTCTGAAAAGACAAATGTTATTTTTTACTTAGGAATGATATAAGTACCTCACTATATGTTTCTTCCCATCAGTACTTCAAAAAGGTGGAAAAATGCTAACATTTATATTTCCCAGGTTACTAAGTTACTCAAGGCAAAATAGGCAGGCTGCCACAAAGAAACCAACTGAAAACAGGCAGTTTTGGAGTCAAATTGTATAGATCGAGATATTTAAACTCTGTCACATCACCTTACATATTATACTGAATTATGAGCATGAGATCATGTATGGGCTGTTATTGCTTTGCATGGTTTGAAGAATGTGAATAATTTGCAAATTAACAGATGTGCTTTAAGGTAATTAGAGCCTCAGATAACCCTCAGTTTAAATGTACTAACACTCTTTCTTTTGCACGGTGGAATATATTGCCATTATTGGACTAAAACACAAGCAATGTCTGCCAGCAATAAGTGTAGTTAATGGCTCTAAACAGTTGCTGTAATTTATTTGATTTTATAAAGTGAGTTTTTAAATAAAAAAAAACCTGCAATTATCCATTTTATTGTTCACTTATATGTTTTAAAATACAGTGTAAAACACAATAAATGTTAGATATCAATGTAAATGTTACTGTTCCATTAACACAAATTTTTCCTCCTCATCCTGTGGCTACTTAGGCTTCTGCTGCACCCTCACAGAAATACTTATATATGGAATTATATACATGCATCATTAGTCAAGGATTAATGGCAAGTTCACATTTTTCTTACTCAATTATTTGATGTAATAATACTTTTTCAGTATCCTGGCAGAGTTACATTTGAAGTGATCTTGATTTTCTTGATTCTGCTTGGGGGTAATTCATGAAATAAATGCTTCTTAATTACCCTTTCAGGGTGGTTCTACAGGACTGCATGGCTGTATAAGAGTAAATAACCATTTACATTAAAAAAAAATTAAAAATGCAAAAAAAAATGCACAAAAAATTTGGCAGCACATTCTCTGACCTCTCAAAAGTCCTAGGGGAATGGGCTGTGCTGTTGCATACCAACTACCAGTGAGGCCCTCCTATGTTCATCTTGCAATTTCTTATAACTGGGATGCACATTTTTCACGCCTAATGCTCTCAGGTAATTAAGCACTCTCAAACACCTAACTGTTGGCATATATCCCCCATAGGAAGGGGGAATGTTTGACTGATGGTGTTTTGTCTTCCCAAGACACCATTACCCATGATGGATCCCAGCATTCCTGGGGAAGGCTGAGCAGCTTTCTGCCCATAGGAAGTGGTGAGTGAATTCCTTGCTATGTTTTTGCTTTGCCTAATGAAGTGTCTTTTCCTCAAGCTATGAGTTTTCTCACTTTTACCCTCCCAATCTTCTCCCCGATTCTGCTGGCTGGGGAGCGAGCAACTGCATGGGGCTTGGCTGCTGGCTGGGATGAAATCACAACACCTACAAAGTGTGATTTTTTGAATTGGTGGGAAGAGTAACTACAGCAACTAACAAGACATGAGCCTTCAGAAGGTAAAAGAGTGCTGGCTGCTCCTCCACTGTGTTAAAATTTCAAATCACTTCAAAGAGTAAGAACAAAACAGGAAAAGAAAAGATGTGTGGGGAGAATCAAGGCATGAGCTGCAAGGTAATCAAACCACTTAAGTGAGAAGTAAGTGATGAGGATGCTTTAGGAAAGTGACATTTCTGAATCCCATCTTCCATCTAGACCTTACACTTTTATATCCAGATTACTGCTCACAGCAAGCTGTCTCAGTTCCTGGGCTTTCCCTTTGTCTCTGCTATGATTAATACGACAGATATTTCTTCTAGCTGTTCCTATTCTCTGCTGTGCTGTCTCTCTCATGCACTTGCTGTTTCTCTTTCTGCCTCTCATTATTTGCTCAGGCTTTCAAGCCCTCTGTGACAGCATTCACAGAATAAAAGGTTGCCATTACATTTATCCCTATTTATCCTCCTTTGATGTTGAATGGAATTTTGTTCTGCTAGCATAAAGAAAGCTACATTTGTCATCATCTTCATCATCTCTATTTTACTTAAAAAACCTTGAACACAACTGTAATTTATTTCCTAAATATATCAAAATCCTTTACAACCAAAAAGTTTTCACAAACCCTTCCTTTATTATTTCTCTAGTGAATAAAATGAGGTAAATGCAGGTATGTTTGTAACCAGAAAGCACATAGGCATTGTTCTCTTGTACTTTGGGAGCCTCCTGGAAGGTAAAGAGTGGCCAATTAGCCAGCTATGTATAGAAGTAAGGAAGAAGAGGAGTAATAAAACTAAATTATCATCATAATTTGTTCCTTTTCTTACTTTTCACAGAAATTCGAAAAAAAAAAAATCTCAGGTAGGAATCAATGTCATTTAAAGTAAAATTGCCCTATTTAAAGTAGCAAAAGTCTGCAGAGGGATCAGGTTACACATCGCTTTTGCCAATCTGCTGCCTACTAACTCCAGCTTCCAGAACCATTAACCATGTACTGGTTTTGGCTGGGATACACCTGATTTTCCTCACAGTGGCTGGTATAGAGTTATGGTTTGGATTTCTGCTGAACACAGTGATGATAATATAGCGGTGCTATTTTATTGCTGAGCAGGGCTTGCACAGAGCCAAGGTCTTTTCCACTTTTCATACAGCTGCGATGGAAAGGAGACTGGGAAGTTGTGAGGAGACACAGCCAGACCAAAGGGTGACCCCAACAGACCAAAGGGAGATTCCTTTCCCACATGCTCAGAATATAAAGTGGATGGAAGAAAGAGGAAGGGGGGATATGTTTGGAATGATGCTGTGTGTCTTTCCAAGTCCCTGTTATGTGAGATGGAGCCTTGCTGTCCTAGAGATGCCTGCAACAGGAAGCAGTGAATTCCTTGTTTTGTTATGCTTGTGTGCACAGCTTTTGCTTTCCCTATCAAAGTGTCTTTATCTCAACCCACAAGTTTTCTGTTTTTTACCCATACAATTTTCCCCCAATCCCTTGTAGGGGAGTGAGCAAGTGGCTGTGTGGAGCTTGCGTGCTGACTGGGGTTGAACCACTAGAAATATCATTGTATTTTAGGTGGTTGGTGGCAAGGTCTCTGCAGATTGGCACTAAATGAGAAACATGTGCCACAAAGATACTGCAAATGCAACAGAACTATACTGTTCATAACTTTTCATGGCATTGATTCAGTGGCAAGAAACTGAAATCAAGTGCAGCATTGACTTCTCTGAAATCAGAAAGCCACCGTGCCTCAGAATGTTTCATTCTAATCAAAACCATCTGTACTATACAGTACAGATACCTGAATGCATCCTCATAGTAAGCATTCAGATGTGATAAAATGGTGGTTAGTTATGACTTGACATGCCTCTGGAACAATAAATGGTGTTTACCACATCTTAAAATGTACTGGAAGCAAGTGAAAGAGTTGTCTGAAATTGTGACTGGTAGGAATTCCAGACTCTACATAGCTTGTTACGTTCACTGTCACACACACACACACACAAGGTGAGAAGGAAGGCAGGTGCCACCCAGCTCACAGTGAAACCATGCAAAGGCAACACTAAAATTTCTGTTAGTAAAGTGACAAGAGGGAAGACTCTTTAGTCCCAGTGGCAGCCCTCATACTGGGATTGGAGCAATTTTCCAAATTAACTATCAAATCCAACTGAAGCACCAGGGGTTCAGAAGGAAACCATCAAAAGCTATCATGAGAAGTTCACAGAAAAGAGAAACTACTTATACATTGAACTTCAAGTGACAGAAGTGCCACAACACAGTTAGGATGTGATATTGTTCAGTCTCTCCATGAACACACACAGCAGAAGGTGCAGAAAATTCTTTAAGAAGCTGGTCACCATAGCTTCCATTCTGAGAAAGCTAAATATATGGCTGTTTAAAAAAGGGGTTTTTTCTAATGGAAAAGAATACCTACCAGATACTTATAGTTTACATTCAGAGACAGTCTCACCAATTAATTCTCTGTGCTCTACTTCCCTTTTCTTGGCAGAGAAAAATGAGAGCCCAGCACATGCTGTTTGCCAGCATTAAGCAGCTTTTCAAAAACAAGCTTCAGGCTTGGATATATCAAAAAGATGATGCTAATAGCACAGGATCCATGACTTCCTTGTGACTCAGGGTAGAGGTCAAATCTATATGCTCTTTGACCTCCGTAAAAATTTTGACACAGCCACTGATTGCTGATGATTTGCTAACGACTCCATCAGCATAGCAATGTATGACTCTTATCCCTTTGTATGACTCTTATCCCTTCAGGTATGCTTCTCAAAGAGGACCTTATACAGAGCCAGTGGACACAGTTTTCCCTTACAGACAGATACACACCAAGGTCTAAGATCAATGCAAGCACCCTCCCTCAAGTTCAGTTGCTACAAGTGATGTGAAGGAGCCAGACTCCAGTCCTTACACTGCTTACTGACCCATCTTCTCTAAAGGGAAATACACCTGAACAACATTAAGCTCAGAGAAAAATTTAGCCTGAGACCTGCATTTTGCTCTCATTAAGAATAAAGGAAAATATTTCTCTATCACTGCAGAGGCGTGTTTTCAAATTGGGTCAGTCGCAGCCAGCTGGGTGGGCATTGGAGCAGAGATTGAGTGTACTTACAGTATGTTAGGAGGATCACTGGTAACAAACTAGGTCTCTAATATCTTAGAAATTAGGGAGGTGCAGTAAACAGCTCTCTGTGCCAAAGAGCTGCAGCAAGCTTGAGGAACCTGTTCAGTCCTTCAATAGCACCAGACATGTAGCATCAAAGCTTCTTCTTATGCTTTAATCAGAGATGAAAAACTGTAGTGTGGTTAACTGAGTTTGGTTGTACTTTATCAGATTTCCTTCTTTGACATTATTCAATGTGCTTCTATAAATCTTTGGCATAAATTGAAAATCCAACCTCAGAGCAAACTACCAACCTTATTCAACACACAAAGAAACTGTTCACAGAATGGAACATTGCCCTTTTCTCAGCTACTACTATATCCTACAGAAAATCTTCAAATTTGGTTTAAACTTCATTCTTCTCTAAAACTGGAAGCAAGTCTTGTTTCATACTGTAGAAATCGACATGTTAAAATGAACACAACAAACTAGAAGAATTTGAAATGGCCATGCTTGTTCTACGAATGTACTAAAGTCAACACTTCATCTCATAGCAGGGAAGTAGTGCAACGACAACAAGGAATCTTTTCCTCACATTTAATTGCTGCTTTGGCACCAATCTGACACTATTCACATGTTTTATTCTATAGATATATTACCTTCTGTGGGTATATGAGTCTTTTGATGAGTCATGTCCTCAAACAGACACAAAGTCTATGAAAGGTTATTCGTAGACTCAGATTGTATGGCTGAACAGAGTTTTCATGTTTTATGCAAGCCTGAATTATACACACTCAAAGTGAACCGTTTAATTCAGAGACTCAGAGAGCTCAATTTTAAATTATATAATAATTTCTGAATTAACAAAAAAGGGAAACCATAGCACCTGTGGTGCATAGCTAACCCTGTTAAATATGCAATATAAATATGGAAAGAATAAAAAAGCATTTAAACAAGTAAGTTAATAGAAAACAAGTCTCAATTTGGAGTGAACTTTGTCACTCTAGCTAAAAAATTTTTAAAATAGTGTGCAAAAAGAGGAATTATATCACACAAGTTTCTCTTTCATGAATCCTCACAGCCACTGCCATTCTGTCTCATCCTTAAGGGTCACCAGCATCTTACTTTTTGCAGAAAAGCCACCTACATATAAGAATCTAATAGAGGCACAAGGTAATTAAAAAATTGCCATTAAACTACTCAATTGAAATATTTTTTTCTTCACAATAACGTTTCTGTTTGTGGCGGTGCTCTGAAGCCTCACCTTTGGACTGCAATCCTATCGTGACATCAGAGACCAAGCAGCAGCAGAGTGGGGTTTTTGAAGTTCAAACACCCCTAACAAGCAAGAATCCTTAAGAAAACATCCCCTGCTCACACAGCAAGTAGAAAATCACCTGCAGACGGGCAGTAATCCAATCAAACCTGTTAGCTGTACAACAAATTTCATTGAAGTGAATTAAGAAAGTGTGTGGCTAAAATGATGGAGGCACTTAAACACATTGACAGGTAGGCGTCATCAGAGCTAAGAAACTATATTTACTTCTTTTTTTACTTATCATAAGCAAGAGCCCTGGGGGCTGAAAAACAAAATAAAAGGAAAAAAGAGATAGAGAGGCAGAGGCAATAGCTGACACTACCAAGATGACTAAACAATAACTTCAACAGGGCATATATCTTATTACATCATTGAAAAAAACAAAACCCAAAACCAACCGAAGAAATAAAAACCCCCACAAAAAAAACTTCAGAGCTGTTACATGTTAAATCTATCCATTGTGAAAGATGATATGCTAATATCAGAACAACACAGTTTTTTTAAAGCCCTACAAAAAAGTTCAGATTGGCACAACAAACAGAACAAGATCCTTGTTCTTTGGGTTGGCATTTACATTTTGCTTCTTCAAAGTATACACATACTAGAAAGTATATAAAAGTTGTTTTTAAACATCTTTCACTCCTCAGCCTCCCCACCCAGACTCAGAGTTGCACTGTTCCTGTCTGTCAGCAGATAATTCAAAACATGTACCTCAGCAGACAGTAGGTGCTTGCCATCTGCCTTTTATCAGAGAATGTCTGCCATACTTCTTACGCCCTGTGCGATCTTATAAGTAAATGAAACATAACACAAATCAAAGTAATAGTAAATGAGAGACAGGCATTCCTGGGCATGGGACAGATGCTATCCATTTTGTTAGGGGACTTCGGATGTGAAATGGAGGCAAAGGCAAACAGGAGATTGCAGTAGGGGAAAGAAAAAGGACATGGAGATCTTACTGCTAGCTATTCAACTGCTGAAAGTCTTTCTGCAACATCTTTCTGACCACAATCAGAATTAAGTGGGGAGTGGGAAAAAGTCACTTGATACCAAAAGAGTAAAAGCTGAGAACAACAACCAATCTGGAACTCACATTTCACAGTCCCCTAGACCATTCTAAAGCTAACCATAAACAATAGACATCACACACTCATTTGACACTCTCTTTACATTAGGACACTCAAAACAAGCTCCCAAAACCCAGTGAAGATGTTTGGTCATGAAAGAGCAGTACCAAGACACAGGATGGAGTACTTGTATGGCAGACACTCCATTATTCATCTGCTGTGAAGGGGAAGTCTGAGCATTGCCGGCCTTGCAGATTAGGCAGCTGGCAGAAGCATTGTGCTCAAAATACACTGGTGCCAAGCAGCTGTCTGGGAAAAGTGGCATTTTCCTAGGAGCTCTAAGGACATTTCTGTACTGTTGGCACATCACTATGTGAATCACTACTTGCCTTCTGGGGGAAACCTATAAAAGCCCAATATGTTCTTCATTAATATTTACTGATTCAGAGTTAAGTAGTTATGCCCCTGCCATGTTTTTGTAGAGCAAATTTCCATACCTACTCATTTCTCCTTTGTTATCAGTGCTTAAAGCAAGATGAGGGGACAGGCAGTTTGCACACCTCTGTATTCCAGGGACACTCACTGAACTCACACTCAGGGACCGAGTGGTAAAGAATTTGTCATATCGTCCTGTTTTTTATGGGTTCAGCTTTTGCGAGTCACAAACCTCAGATGGCAGTGTTGAAAATGTGAGCACAGGTGCATTTTCAAAATACGAATTAAGTTTTGAGCAGCAAAACTTGGCACACATCTATGCTAAAAGTCTGGATTTTTGCAGAAAATTTAAAGAATCAAACTCAAAAGCCAAGTAAAAACTGTGAGTCAAAACTTACATTGATCAGAACACACCAAAACATTGGTAGAAAATAAGAATTTTCTAATATTGATCTTACACAAATCTCAGTATTTTCTAGCTAACCACTTTTAATCACCAAGAAGAATAAGCTAACCAAGTACCTTTATAGCCTGTGACTCAGCTGGTAATATCTTGAGTTTTCAAGAGTGCACACAAGAATTTATTTCTGCAGCCCAGTGAAACTGCAAGGCTTGCATAACTGGCTAAATAAGGAAGGGGTTGACATTGATGTCTAAAGAGAAGGTCAATTTCTTAATTTGAAAGATAAGTAATAAAATCTAGCTTCTATACACTCTACAACTAAAATTTTTGAATGGTTCCTCACCTCTCTGGGAAACTTCTGGATCCTGCAGATCCAATATTGTTTAGAGGCTTGTGCTCTTTTAGGTTCTAAATTCAGAAAAAATTTTTACAAGCTTGGTAAGTGGGTGCTTTACAACATTCTGCATACCATTTTCCACATCTTTCAACCCTTAAGTAAGATTTGTCTGTCCATTTGTGAAATTGCACGCACACTACTAACAAAAATAGGAAACAAAGAAAAACGTTGTCCCTGACCTCAGCTACTTAAAGATACTTAAAGCAGAGAGACATCAGACACACTTGTTCCATAAGCTGTGATTCAAACTTATGGAAAAGATCACTGCCATAGACACAGTCCTGCCTCACTGGAGGACACGAAGGTGCCACTTAAGACCTACCAAAGTAGCTGTGCATACCTGTGCCTCAGGATAGTCATCTCCCAATGGTGACAACTGACCTGCAGGATCTCATCTTCCACTTCTCATGACACTATTCTAGACACTTCTCACAGAAGTTCCTGATCTTCAGTCTCATATCAGGTATCATATACAGTGTCTTCTAGAGTCAAAAAAAAAAAAAAGTTTAAACTAAAGTAAGCATCGCATTATCTTAATTTAACACAGACTTATTCATCCTTTCTCTTCCAAGTGGTCCACAGCACTCTGCTCTTCTTATTGTGCTCTGCAGAAAAATTTTTCCTGCCCAATATTAAGCCATTTTACCATCTCAAGGCGCTAGTGTCTCCTTATGCTTTCTAGATTTTTATTTGGAGCTGTAAGAAATGCTGGATCATCCTATGGCAATACCACTAATGATTCTTCTTCCTATGATCTTTGAGTGGCCAAAAGACTGCAAACATCCCTTACATCTGCATATTACTCTGCCATAATGTCTATATGGATTTAATGATGTGGAGGTTGGAAGACCGGCTTTAACAGAGGTTGTCACTCAGATTTACCAAGAAAGAAAATTAGAGTTAACAGCTTTTTTTCCTTCCCTCATCAGCCAGTTCACAACATCCACACCTTATCCTTTTTATTTCTAAATATAAGGGATCAACAGGACCAGTAAAAGTTTATAAAATACCGGTGACTGTAGTGACTCTTAAACCAAATTGGAAAATTATTCAAAATCCCTCTATTTCCACTAATATATGTCTTAAGAAATTCTCTCTTTGCGTTATAGTTTGAGACAAGACTATGTATTACCTTGTTACAGACCACAACAGTTGAACTTGCAACATATTTTGTAGTTTTATCTATGATGTCATTATAATTTTAAAAGTTTCAAAGGCTCCAATCGTCTCTGATTGATGACTTTGCCTTCAGATTAGATATCCACATAAATAAATTAATTTAAAAAAGAGAATATGAAAGATGGAATAGAAGCCAAATTCTGCTTGCTACTACATGAACATTAAAAATGTAGTTATTTAAATTGATAAAAATCTGAAGAGAGAAAACACTGAATGAATAAATGCTAACAGTTCTTAAGACAAATGTGCTTATCACTCAGCTGGAATATTCTAGACTGTCAGTTAGGTAGGACTTTATTTTTTTTTCTAAATATATTTAGAAGCAATTATGCTAACTCTGTAGACTGAAGGTTACTGTTAAATTGTTGAGATTAGTCTACTTTTAAAATAAGCAGGTTTGTGACCAAAAGAAATTGGAAGCTCTGGGAAATCTATTTTGTATCTTAAAGCAGGAAGCTAGGAGGAAAATAAAAAAAAACTGCTATTACAGTGGCAGGGAACTCACTGGAATACAGGAGGGAAAAAAAAAGGCACAGCAGTGGGTAAGTACACAGAAAGGAACACAGGTATTCAAAAGTTAAAAGCTCAGACCTGCATGCTGCCACATGGTAATTTTGTTCTATTGTGCCTCTGTACCAAATTACCAACTCGGAGGCAAATTTTACCCCACAACATGCAACTTGGCACAGCCATAATGAATCAGGAATAATAACACCAACAGGAGTACTTGAAAAAGCATGGGAGATGTAGAAAGCAAGAAGATAGTGCAGTAGTGCTTGAATGGTCTAAAAGCACATAACTGTAATAATGGAAAGTCTTTTAGAAAAATGGGCCATTGAGGATGACCATCAGGGAAAAAACAAAACTAATTAGACAGAATTGCATCCTATCTTACGAGATTTTTGGAAGAAGACTCAATGAAGTGGTAAAAAAACACTGTAGGAAAAAATACTTTAGGTCAAAAAAGGTAGTTTCCATCTCAAACTCCATTTGTTACATGGCACTTCAGAGAAAGAAGTCGGAAGAAACAATGAACAGAAGCAGGGAGAGGTAAAAGCTGTCTAGAAACAGCAGCCCTATTCATATAGGTGAGAAATTGCAGGAGCTTTCCAAAAGTGGTGAGAGGAGAAAATGTTTTCAACACAAGAGTTTTATGCAGGCTATATGCAAGGGGTTGGAAAAGGAAAAGAGTAAAAGTTTTACTGCAGTAAAAGACCTGGGGCATAGGCCATAGAGATTTGAGAGGAAATACACAAATGAGCACAGACAGGGTACATTTCTAACTACAGCTGTACCTACTGGTTTGTTGAGGGAAAAAAAAATAGAATAAATTATTGGATTAAAAATTAAAAAAAATTCTGTGGAGGAGAAACTGAAGTTTTTTTGTGGAAATGCACAGATTCACAGGCTAGGCAGAAGTACAGGTGCAGAATAAAGACACAGCTCAGCTCTCTACAGCAGGGTCTATGCAAGGGCAGCTCAGCTATGTAGGACCTGTTGCAGTCACCCAGATGAGAAAACCAGAAAGTCAGACAAAAGAGGAAGAGCAGAAACAGAGGGCTCAGTACTATGTAGTGTCAACAACTGTAGATGGATGCCAAAGTAGCCATCCCTAAAACACCCAACACCACATGGAGCCACTGCAAAGCACAGATAAGTGCAGCTACTTTCTGCCAGGTTGCAAACTGGTAAGACCTCAAAAAACACATGTTCTTTCAACAGGGCTGTGTGGGGCCAAGGAAACTTAACTGGACTCAGCAGGGGCAGAGGCAAGAAAAACAAGACTGTAGTTACCGACTTCAGATTAATAGTTATTTCACTGCTACATTAAAGACATTGTTTGACAAAGCTGGAAAATAATATTTGCTGGCACAGTCACAAAGCATTACTTTGATATGAAAATGTCAGTGAATATCTCTTTCAATTATTCTTCCTTTCTTATTTGAAAGCACTGTTTATTCCATAAAAACCTAGTGTTATCTCAGTTTAATTCAGGGAACTACTCATATCAGTGAAGCAGAATAAAATAAGGTTGTGCAAAATATTACAAAACACAAAACCCATTTAGGACCTTTAGCAATGATCTTCACAAAATGAAAAAAAAGGTTTTAACCATGCATAATAAACAGGATGATAAATCTTTAAACACTTAAGTAAAAGTTTCCATGAACTATTTAACAATGTTCTTTCACCGAAGGGAACACAATATTTTCAAATCATCTCACAGTAACCTAAGACCTTTAACTTGCACTTTCTACAAAACACAAAACCTGCTATGTCTGACTGCAGTGGAAGGGGAAAGTTTTAAATACAGGTTCCAGGTTTATCAGAGGCCCAGATATATGGGCACTGTACATATAGATTAAGCATACAATGCCATCAATTATGTGGTTAGAATTACCTCACGCTTCTTAATAAAACCAAAGAAAGTCTGAACTTCCAACACCGTAGACTAGGTGGCCACCAAGTCAGAAAAATCTGAAAAAGGGATCAGTGTAGAGTCATACATTTCTTTTTGCATCTTTTATAAAAACACCTGCAACTGCACAGCGTGGCTTATCTCCCTGTCCAAAATACCAACAGCTAGACAAAACAAGTCCCATCCCACTGCTCACATGAACAGTTCCAGAGTGGCCTGAGTTGATCCCAGCGCTCTAAGAATTGCTGTAGTAGATACTCATACACTTCATACACTGCTTTACATTGCTGTATTGCTCCAGTTCTTCACCTCTCTTCTCACAAGCACTCAGAGGTTCTGCTGCAGTGATCTTACAAGCTCTGTGGTGCAGCCAGATGCACATCAGTCTGGATCTGTTGATCTCTACACAGCCAGAGGAAGCAGAAAAGTTGTTGCCATAAGAACTGGGGGATGTAAAAGGCTGTACAAGGCTGAATGCTGTGGTCAGGCTAATGAGCAGGTTGGGAACAGCTAGTGTCATTAATGTTGAAAATCAAGATTCACAATATCTCCAACATGTTTTGTGAGAATGCACAGGGTAAATACTTACTTAATGTAAGGGAAGGCAGTTCCTTCTCTTCAGCTGGGCTAGAGGGCAAGCAATGTAAAACTTGGGGAAGGTTTCAGTATTAAAGGCAAGGTTACAATGTGCTAAAGCACTCTAGTGGAAATGCAGAAAGAGTATTTGCAGGAATATCATCAGATGTAAAAGGCTGTACAAGGCTGAATGCTGTGGTCAGGCTAATGAGCAGGTTGGGAACAGCTAGTGTCATTAATGTTGAAAATCAAGATTCACAATATCTCCAACATGTTTTGTGAGAATGCACAGGGTAAATACTTACTTAATGTAAGGGAAGGCAGTTCCTTCTCTTCAGCTGGGCTAGAGGGCAAGCAATGTAAAACTTGGGGAAGGTTTCAGTATTAAAGGCAAGGTTACAATGTGCTAAAGCACTCTAGTGGAAATGCAGAAAGAGTATTTGCAGGAATATCATCACAGTAGAAATGACACATGGGGGGGAAAACATAAAACCTACATCAAACAATCTGATTTTGGAAATAAGAAATCCACTTTTTAAAAAGAATTGTAGTTGAGATTATGTGTGCAGGCACCATTTCTTCCATTTCCATGTGTTTCTGCTGGTTGCAGATCTCCTACAAGGTACCTTACACAGTCAAGGTTATTCAATTTTGCAAGCTGTCGTAAACTCTCTCTTCAAGTGGAAGTATATGACTTCCAAGATACACAGATGCTAAGCAGTAGGAAAGATGGAGGTCTTCAAAATGGGCAGATGCAGAGCTATGAATCTAAGATAAATCTGACAATTAACTTGATATTTCAATGACAGATGGTAAAATCATGACCCCTGGATAATAACAACTACGTAGAATGAGTTCTGCACAGCAGAACTTCAGTGGTTATAGGAAAGACTTCGAAAATCCTGTATTTGGCATTTTTTAGTTAACTGCAGTTATCTTAGAGAGGGTAGAAAATATCAGGTGGTTATCAGAAAGAAAGTAATCTGAGCAGCTTTACATTTTTTATCTGTTCTTTTGTAGTTTTTATTCTTTCTTTAAATTTACCAGAAAGTAGTCTTAAGAAGAGAGTGACATGACTGTTTCACCAGATAACCCCATGCAGGTCCCATTCAAGCCCATCTGCTCTCAGGCACCTTTGTGTAACTCTAAAGCAGATGTAAATTTGCACTGCAGTGAGCAGGCAGCTCTGTGCAGGGTTTCAGCTGGGTGTCTGTGGGAAGAGCTGGCAGTGAGGCATTCCTGTTAGCATTCCACAAAGAAATTAAGGGGGTGTCTGGAATGCTGATTATGATGCATCAAATGGAATCATTTCCCCTTCGGATTCTGCTAAATCATCTCTGACAGAAACCATTTATCCCCAAGGCTCCTGAAAATATTTTTGAGTCATAAATTCAGTCTTTAGAAAGGGCTTGGTCTTAGAAAGGGCAGATATCTCCAAAATGTTACCATGTGAGATAAAACCCTCTAACACCTTTTATCCCTTCTCAAGCTTACTATCAATCACATTATCAGAATAATTCTTTATACTTCACAATACCCACACTCTGTTTTTCCAGCAGCATTGACCTAATATTATTTTGTTTACAAAGAAAACTGAAGGCTTGCCCATTGCCATGAAATGGAATATTTTAAAAAATTCTTCAAGCTTCTTTCCTGCTCAAAACAGGCATGCTCAGGGAGCACAAGTGTAAAAATAAGCAGAAGTATTTAGAAATCCAGTATCAAACACAAGCATCCTGTCACTGACACTGAGACAAGTTCTACGTTGATCTTTATGCTTGCAATTACACTGTCTCCAGTAGTACTGTAAGACCTTTATTCCTAACATTCTCTTGATTAATAGGAATCTTGAAATAGCTGAAAATGCTGTACAGTTGTGTAGAAATTTTACAGGGAACTAAAAAAGATGTTCTTTCTGTAATTGCCGCTGTGCCAGAGATATACAGGCAGCCAGAGTAGGAACAGGCTGAACAAGGAAAACAAGTAAGGCTGTCGAGGGGTAAGAACATTAAGGAGGAAAATTACCTAGCACATCAGAAAACAACAACAAATTCCCAACAAGTAATGTGTAAGAAAGGATCAAAGGGTACAATGAACAACATGAGCAGCAGAGGCCAGGTCTCTGCCCAATGAACTCTCAAGACTCCATATTTAGTATGAAAGTTTCCTGGAGTTTCCCCATTCTTCAGTGATCAGAAGAAATGGTGGGAAAGGGAGGGTAAAATTTATGGAGGAAAAAATAAAAACAAACAGTATTTGTCCTTACTGTCTTAGAACTAATGTTCCTCTCTCAAGCTAGGCAAGTAACTTAATTAATTGAGTGTTTTGCTGTTGGTTACTTATAATGTGCTTCCCATTTTCTTGTTTGGCTTGAAAAATGATTTGCAGAAATGCTGAGCCCTCATAACTGCAGCTGGGAATTGCGCTTGTACTCTGGGAGCTGCTCAGTGAGAATCACGAGTGCAAGTGTTATAAACATATTGTCCATGTATAGTGTTGAGTAATGCTAAGTATGCTAAAAAGAAGAAAATACCACCCAATTTTCTTAGGCATTACAAACCAGGGATGCACAAAGGAGGTAATTTCATACATTTCTAGTACCATAGAATCATAAAATAGCCTGGGTTGGAAGGGCTCTCAGAGATCACCTCATTCCAAACCACTTGCCATGAGAAGGGACAGCTTCCAGTAAACCAAGTTGGTCAAAGTCCCAATCCAACTTGGCCTAGGTATTCTTCCAAGAATGAGGCATCCACAATTTCTTTGTGCAACCTGTTCCAGTGTCTCATCACTCCCACCATAAAGAAATTTTTTGTAGTATCTAATGTAAACTTACCTTCTTCTACTTCGACGCTATTATCCCTTGTTCTGTCACTCCATGTCCTTGTCAAAACTCCCTCTCCAGTTTTCTTGTAGGCCCCTTTAGATGCAGACAAGTTCTATAAAGTCATCCTGAGCCTTGTCTTCTCCTGAACAGCCCCAGCTCTCTGAGCCTGTTTTCTTAGGAGAGGTGCTCCAGTCCTCTGATATTGTTTGTGGCCTTCTGGACCCATTCCAACAAGTCCATGTACTTATGTTGGAGACACCAGAGCTGGATGCAGACAATGGGGGTCTCAGACAGCAAAGCAGAGGGAAAGATTCATCTCCATGGATCTGTGGACTACGTTGCTTTGGATGCAGCCCAGGTTATGTTTGGCTTTCTGGGCTGTAAGGGCACATGGCCAGCTTATGTTGAGCTTCGTGTCCACCAGCACCCAAAGCTCTTCTCCTCAGATCTGCTCTCAATCTATTCTCTGCTTAGCCTATTATTTGTGCTTGGGTTTGACCTGACCCAACTGCCAGACCTCACACCTCTGTTCACAGCATTTTTCCAAAAATCAGCATATTTTTGAGGGCAGATATTAAAACCAATAGTGCCATGTCCAAAGAGAATTTTAAACAGCATTTAACAGGGGAGGTTTAGACACCTCTTCTGAAGGACAGGGAAAAAACAAAGCATCTACTCATCAAGCAAGCACTGCACATGTGTCAAACAAGGTGGGGGTTCACAGGCAAAAAACTAAACACTTTCTACAATCCCACTCTGGCATTTCCTAAGAAATGTGGCTTTGATTTTGTTTTATCAGGGGTTTTGTTTGTTTGTTTGTTTGGGGTTTTATTGGTGGGGTTTTTTTGTGTACATATTGGGAAAAGTAGAACTTCACTGCCATATATTCTTGAATTCTATAAAAAGGTTTCAAAATTATATACACCTTTTATGGGATTTTCCAGCTGAGAGAGAAAGTAAGAAAAAGCAGAATTAGTACATCAGTGGCCACATTACCACACAGCCTCCATGCATGACTGTGTCTGCTCATTCTCAAATAAAGCTTAGGTTTAAAAAGCATGAGCTGACTCAGCCCTAACAGGGTTAGTTGGAGGGGAAAGGGGAAATATATTCTTTTATTCTCATGTAGAGCTTTAGGTTGAAGATTTTATGCTGAATATGTATGGTTGATTTAGTTACCTTAAAGTCAGAACATATGGGGACACAAAATTCAAGTGTTGGTTAATAATGTCTTGGAGAAGTTGGGAGAATAAACAGGGAGAACAAGAAGTGCAGATGAGAGAAAAGAGACAGGATATTTAACATTTTGGAAATATAAACAAACACATGCTAAATCAAGTTATATGGTAAGTTCTTTGCTTGCTCAACATATTGCAGTGATTTAAGGAACAGAATGCTGAGACACAGATGAAACATTTGGAGACTACATATGCTAGCACATAGGGTATATGGCATTAAAAATCACTTGCATACACAGAGTGAAAACCTTGTGATTTTAAATGTTGCTGTTGAAACATAGGTAATGGTAAACTACACTACAGGCCTGCTGCCATAGTACCATCCAAACCCACTTCTTTCTTCCCACTTCCCTATGCTTAACCAGCCCTCAAGTAGAAAAAAAAAGTTTAAAAAAATCAAAAATATAGCTTGCCTTTTGTTCCCATGGAAGCTTCACAAATGAATAAATACAATAATTTACTACTTCTGAAACAGAAGTAATCACCTGGTAAATATACTGAGACATATCTGTCTTGTTAATATCACTTGTATCTGCCAACAGCAGTCTTGAAGATTCCCCAGGGCATAGCAATTAAGTCTGCAAGCGCTTCAAGCATGTTCAAGGCAAAGCATGGCATATGGATCTGGGTGTCTGGATCTCTCTACAGAACTTGATAGGAATCATGGATTTCCTATTTATTCTGTCAAAAAAGAGTTATGAGTTGCTCATCCTCGGACTGGAGGGTATCCACAAGAGGACTATAAACTCTCCATTTAGAAGGATGCATTTCTATACTTTGAGTATTTATAGGTGCTATGACATCATAATGCTGGGAATCATAGTATTTATGTGTTTTCTGTAAAAGACTCATTTACAGTAAGGCTATTAGAGAAAGTGAAGAATACTAGCTTGCCCATCAACAAGGGCTACATAAACACAAACAAGATTCATAACATAGAAAACATACTGTGAGTCTAGTATTAAACATAGAGCTGGATATTAATTTAATTTTTGTCATGACAGAGACACTGGAGGACAAGAAATACACAGAAATAAATACTAAAAAAGGAGAGGAACAAAAGGAAAAATGTTTTACTAAATATACCTTAGTCTTCTGTTCACCTGCCATGCTAGCTGTCCTTCAGCTTTGTCCTCCTGAGACATTCTTACTGTGTCCTGCAGCATAATCAATACTCATTGCACCAAATGTGAATACACCTTAATCTTGTTCTGTGTAAATGCCTGTAATCTGAAAAACGTTTTGGTTTTCAAGGCATGTAATAAAACAGTTGTCACACATGACAATTTTGCATGAAGTTGCATTTATTCAACAGTGAATGTCAGTTAGCACTAGAGAACAAATAAAAAGAATTATCCACTGTCATATGAAATCAAGTTTTTAGTGAAATTGTCATTAGTATTTATGTTAACTGTCACCAAAACATAAAGAGACATGTTAACATTGGAATCTGAGCAGCCTGGAATCACACTGGTCTTCAGTTTCAGAGAAAAGCTGCTTCAAATGCAAAAAGATCTGATTTCAGTTCTAGCCCTGATTGTTTCCTTTGAAAGTGTTCCTCCCCACACCCACCCTCTTCTTCCTTCCAGATGTTCATGGAGCAAACACCGATCAGTTTGAATAAATTGAGGCATACAGTTGTAAGAGCAAATTGACTTCTATTTGCTAAGAGTTTTTCTAGTCAAATTTGCTGACAAATGATTTTCTAATTGTTTGGTTTTTTTTGGTTTTCTTTGTGTGGCCAGGATGCAGAAGACTTTCTTGTTGATCATTAGGAACAGACTCTAAAATCCACGGTCATTATTATGCCATTGCACTATTGAAGGCTGCCTATGCACAATATGAACAATGTGATGTTGGGGAAAAGATGCACAATCTACACGTGCAAGACATAGCAGAAACTTATACAGGGAAGGAACTTCTGCAACCTGTACAGGCAGAACTGACCCTGTCTTATAGGATACCCTCATGGAAAGATGTGCAGCCTAAGTTCCACTTCCAAATCCTTTATTTTTTTTTTTCTTTTCTTCCTTCTATGTCTTCATGTTCTCCTGACTTAGAAATCAGACAGCCATTAGGACAAGCATACATTGCTGGTTTGCAACCAGCTGCACATTACACCAAGGAACACGGTAGACTGTAAAGGCATAGAGCATTGGACCACTCCACGTTCTTCTCCTTTAAAAAACTCAAAAAACACAGAAAAACAAAAAAAAAAAAAACCCCAGCAAAACATGGACCAACCGACAAAAAAAGCCCAAAAATAAAACCCCACAACAAACAACAAACCTCAAAACCAAACCAACACCGGCACACTGTCAAGCACAATGTATTCCTCTCAAGAACCAGTGTGCATGCTGTCATAACTCTGATTATTCCCTAATGGCTACAGACAGCAGTGAATTTGCAGAAAGACCCATAATATAATTTCCTTAAAAAAAAAAAAAATCAACCAAACAAAATGGAAAGAAAAAAAAAATAACCAAACCACCACATCAGGCAAAACTATTCCTTCAAAAACTTTTTCTAAATTCTCTTTTTCATCTCAGTGGATGGAAGGGAGCAGGATCTGTCCTAATTAGCTCAGGGTCAAGGCTAGAAATGGAGCTGTTGCTGTTCATCTGTGCCCCAGACAGTACATTTTGCGAAAGGCGGCATCAGAGAAATTGTTGCAATTAGTTTATAGCTGCCTGGTGTGCTCTGTCCATACTGAGCTGGATTAATCAATCATTAGCAACCTTAACACTGAGACTGAAAATCCACTAGCAGAATAAACACTAAACAGATGGCAAGTCCTTGACACTGCAAGGACAATCCAAACCAAGCTCCAACAGCTCCCCCCTTCCAGGCAGGCATAATCCAAGGTCCCTGCTGGCAAGGGGAATGCATGTTGCAGGAGGAACCAGTAGTAAGGGGGTGTTCCCAGTTCCGTGCACAACTGAGATTTCCAGGATGTGCATCTGAATGCTGATTCCCTCTTCCTGAGGGAAGTAAGAGCCGTGGCTGCAGGGAGCAGCCTTGGCAGCCAAGATAAGGAGAGCCAATCCTCACTGCTTAAATCTCGTTACTGCTCGGCCACCAGTGGGACCCGCTGTGACGGCTGATGGGGGCTGCTGGGCTTTGCTCGAAGTTATCAAGGTAAAAATGCCTTTTCTAAGGGGAAGACTATCTGGAAGAACATACCCAAATACATAGATAATTTTGGTATTGTTACCAGTAATAGGGGACCTACCACTTATTTTACAGTCAGTGGAATTGTTGTTCAACCTTCCCTGGCTAGAGGTAACCCTGCAGTGGAAGCACATTTGTCAGAACAGATTCCTTCCCTCAGGTACCAGATATACCAGCAAAACAATGATCAGCTACCCTTAGAGGCATTTTCTCAAACCTGTTCTATCTAAAATCTTTTAGAGTCACTTTCAGGCATCTAAAAAAAGGTTGTAATTTTTCATGGATGATATTTTCAAAACACTAGGGCCATGACTTTAGGCAGAAATAGGTACATGCAACACTTCCACTAAATAAGGCCTTTGGGGAATCCTAGATCACAGCCTTTGGGCTGTCTGCTGTTAGGCCTCCTGTTTAAAATAACCACTTAAAAAGGCTTAATGATGTAGCCAAGTTTTGCTAAAATCTGAGAAAATCAGAATCAGAAGAGCAAAGTCCAGTCCTCAGGATGGAGAAAAGAAAAAAAGAACAAACATTTGAGAGGTGTTTGGAAGCGAGGTCAGTCCTTATCCCATTGCACATGAAGGGGAATATGGGAAGATGGGCCCATATTGATTGACTCTTCTCTGCCTCTCCCAATACCACATGAGTTGAAGGTGCTCACAGCTGGGGGTTATTGCAGCTTTTACACTCAGTTTGTGGTTTTATTGTGATGCACCAACTCACAGGATTCTTGCATTAAAAGCTTACATGGCCTCAAAAAAAAAGCTGGATAAAAGCAAGGAAGAAAAATGCATTAAGGGCTATTAAATACACAGAAATTACCTTTGACCCATGAAGTTCATGACTTGTGGTTCAGAGGGAATATCATATACCAAACCTTTCCCTATATTCTTCCCTAAGCACCTACCTTCAGCTCCTTTGAGACAGAATACTGCACCAGATAAACCTTGATTTGGCACAGCCACAAACATGTAATGTAGAAAGGAGAAAAAAAACCTCCTAAAAAGTCTTTTTGTAATTCAATTACTGTATCATTTTGCAAGCATCAGAAAGTTTAAAGAGCTGCTTCTGGTCTTTTAACATAAAATTCACAATCAGTTCTGAATTCCTTGGAGTTTTAGACATACAAAGTTTGTTTTGGTTTCTTTGTTCACATGTAGAAGAATGTTTCATTTAAAGTATTCTACTGATAGAGATAAATAAAACACAAGTATACCACTGCTGAGCCTGGATTGTTTACATTTGTATAGCTATGCTGGTTTTAGTGAGAGATGAGAGATGGTAACAGAGGAATCAAAGAGGAACACCCTTACTGCAGTAGACAGAACTATATGGAGCTATATGGTGTTTAGTCCCTGACAAACCAAGGGCAGCTAAATATACAATTACCCATTTCCAAAAAAAAGTCCAGGAAAAACATGGTAAGATTTTTGCACGATACAGGGGTTTTTTTGCAGGATCCATTTTATAAGAATACATAAAATTATCAGTTTTGTTTCTTGATATGGCTGGTCCATTTCATAGTTATACATTTGTTCTTGAATTCTTTTATTCAATACCTAGAGAGAATATTTTTGTCCTTAAAAGGCGGGGGGGGAGATATATACCCCTTCGAACACGTAAACAAAAGCTCACATTTTCCAACAATTTATAAACCAAGTATTAGACACTCAATTATCACAGCTGAAAGCTATGTGCATTATTTTATTTGAGTCAGAGTTTACAAGAGGCCAGACAGAGTTTTGTTAACTCAGTTTCTTTAAAGCAGGTTCTACCAGGCTCCATACATTTCTCAAGTCTTGAAAATTATACAGGAACTTAAGTCTACACTGATTTTGCTACTCCACTCTCAGAGGCTACACCTACTCACAGGTCTATGTTTGTGCTAGAGATACCTCATTTAATTTCGTAAGGTTTTTTTTCTGTTAGTTGGGATCTAGACACTTCTATATTTATTTCTTCTCTCCTCCACCATGTTACTACTGAGCTGAGGGGGTTGAGCTAACATCTTGCATAGATCAAGAATAAAAACACTGCAGTTTAGGCAGCAGTAAAGCACGTTTCACTGCTGCTCTCATCCAAGTGTTTCAGTCACCTACCTGTCAGAGTAGCTGGGCATGGAGTCAAATCCCATACTCCTGCCCTCACCACTGACCTGGATCAGAGGGGCAGTAGCTTTTCCCAGCACCAGTCACCAGTTTACTAGAAAGCAGAAATATTGCTCAGTTTATATTCCTTAGAGCTGCGGAGTAATAACAGGATGGAAAAGGTTTGAGGCAACATTCATCCTGGCTGGACTTGATCTACTGACCTATATGTGAAGAGCTCCGTGTATCCCATTACCATTTCTTGGAGTCATCCTGACCCTTTGTTCCCCACCTTTATTAAAAGACCTGAAGATTAATGCAGGGGACAAATGGCAGAGAAATAAATCTTCGTCTGTGTTACATTTCAAGGGTGATGTTTCACAAGTGTAATTGTGTGAAAAAGGTGTTTTGTTATGGGGTGGGGTTTTTTTGTTTATTTCTTTTGGATTTGCTGTTTCTTAAACACACAACAAAAGTCACTGTAAAATCTGCTAATATTTATACATGTCTAGCTTGAGGCTTCTATAGCTTTCAAGAAGTTGTAGGTAAAGATATTGTTCAGAATTTAGGTTTTACAACATTAAATGGCTTTATTATCATTCCAATTTCAAAGCAGACGAGTAACTCAGCTCCTCCAGGAACTCAACATAATTAGTCATCTGCGGACATTACAGAACGATTTTTTTTTTCCTAACAAAATTCAAATCCCCTCATTATCTTTAAAATACTTTGTAGCTTATCTTGCTTTTAAAAGGAGTAATGTATGACAAATTAGAATTAAATGCATCTTATTTACCTGGCTTTCTAGTTTGGTCAAATCTGGACTATTGTTTCAAATAAGAAATCATTCCTTTTCTTTGTACCATCCATAAAGGCTGTTTTTTACTCAAGATTCTTTTATTTTTAGCTGTCTGGGTAATCTTGTTAAACTGAAAGGCAGGACTGCATTGCTTATATTTTGTTCTAGGCAAATCTATGCCGTCTCAGACAGTAGTCTAAAATATTTTTTTTTTTGCCTTCCCGTTTTTATTTAGAAGCTCATTTTTCTTCTCATACAAGACTTCCAAATATTCAACATAGCAAGCAATGAAAAACATCCTGAAACTAGTGCTGACCTACTCTTGCCCCACTGGCTAACTTTCTACAACCTTAGTATTGGTACCTCCAACATTATATTTGTAAATAACTACTCACTTTGCAGCTAACTCTTTCACTACTGTAATCCAGAACTTATGCTTAAATAAGCACACACACATCCCCAAAGTATTTTGGTAAGTTATCCAGACTTCTTATTAAGTAAAGAGAAGGTAAAAATCTGCAAGTGATGAGAGGAAAAAGATAGACAATTTAAAAAATTCATTCGCAAAATAAGTTCTTTGAAAAGCATGATCCATAGAGGTGTATATTGGCAAAAATATCCTTGTTTGCTGTCTCTTTACACTGCTAACACAAACTCATTTAGTGTCTTCCCTTTTTATTTGGGAGCTCTCTCATTGCACAATCTCTAAAAGATTTCAAGCAGTTTGGGAGTCAGCCCAGAGGGACTCGGGGAGAAGGCACAATAACCTTAAATATACATAACACACGTAAGTAATTTTCTCCCCTGCTTCCAATTCCACAGACTTAGAGATTGCTGAGAGAGCTGAGTTGAGAAACATTTAACTCTACAAATAGCCCTACCAATTTTCAATAAGGGTCTTTGACATGTTTTCCCACTTTCTGCCTCTCCCAAAGATCTAGGAAATAATTTTTTGGAGGGTAAGTGTTCACAGAAAGATTTGACAAAATTTGAAGCAACAGCTTATGAAATTTGAGAACATTTTTCAAAAACTATAGGTATATATCTCTATGTCATTCAAATCATGGTATTTTATTTCATGAGCTAGTCACAAAGAATTATTGCTCAATAAAAGCTATAGAGACTCTATACAATGTACAGCTTAGAAAAACAAAAAAAAAAAAATCAAAGAATATCAGTAAATGTCAAAACCATTTTAACAAAAACACATGGTCCGTTACTCTAATATTGAAGGGAATTGCCCTTGAACCAAATTTTAATCCTACTCCACCACTAACTTCATGTCTCTGACCAACAATAGCAATTGTTTTATTTTGCCTTCTATTTTCTCCCTTTCCTTTGTTAATTTTAGTATCTTACAGAATGTTACAGTGGAGATGGTGCTCTCAACTGTCCTAGGTGATGTCCCTCCAAAGAGGTAAAGGAGGGGCCTGAAATACACGTTTGTTATTTGGACTTCAATAAATCAAAGCTTCTAGTGAGGATGGTTCCAGAACTTGGAAAATTCAAGGTATACCAAATGTTTCTCTATCACACCTCATCAGAGCTCTATTGTAGGTGTGACTTTCTACAAAAGCATGAAACAAGTCGTCGTCCTTATCTTTTACACACTCCTTCTAAGAAGCCACTTAAAATGTGGGATTAAGACCACAGCTGAAACCTGTCCTCCTCTGACACAGGGAGACTCCTTACAAATCAGGATGGAACTGATCTAGCCTCAGATCACAGCTGTATCAACATGCTGGTCCAAGACTGCACTGTAAATCACTCTCTCCTCAATGAGCTCAAGGTGTTGCTGCATACACAGATACATGACTGCTTTGACAAGCCCCTCTAAGCTCAAAAGGACAGGTCAAAAAACAGGACCAAAACACCCATCAAAAAGAAACCCATGAAAAAATGTGATGCATTCACATTTTTTGGTGCTCTGGAGGACAAGAGCTAACTCTAAAAGAAAGCCTCAGCTGGAACCAGTAGTATCTGCTCTTATAAGAACAATGACGACAACAATATGATCTTCCAGTGAAAATATTAAGAATGCTGGAGGGTCCATTTCTCAAGAAAGCTATTTGTTTTGAATTATTCACTTAGTTCCTCAGTTAATTAATTCCAAGAATCTGGCTATTACATCCAAGCTATGATCTTTCAAACTGTGTTTAATTGTCATTACAAAAGATTAAATTCTTCCCCTCATTTTGAAGTTGAGGCAGAAATCATTGCAAGAAAAATAATTAAAAGAAACGAGAAAAAAAAACCTTAAAACCAATAGAACAACACACAAAACAACAAACATCACTAAAACTCTATAGCTCTGAGGACAGAAAATTAACATGGCTTAATAAAATTCATAGTGCAGCTTTTAGTGTTATTATCTTGAAGACAATTAACATATTGACTAGTGCTCCTTCACACAGAATCCTTCAATTGTCAGTCTTCCCATAGGCCTGTGGCTATAAATAAATAAATAAATAAATTTTGATTTATCTGTGTTATAAATATACACCTCTCACATATGAGCAATTTATAGACGCAAGAGAAGCACAACGAGCAGAGAGCAGGGCATGGCACAGACCTGGCTCTATTCCAGTCCCCTCAGACCAAGGGCAAATCACTGGAATTCGAGTCCCATTCATTCACCTCCAGCTTCAAAGGAAGCCACTACAAACACCATGCTCAGCACCATGACCTTTCCTGGCCTGTTTCCACCCCCAAACAAAGCGTACAAAAATCCATTCTTTGTAAAAGCACACGCAGGTTTCTACCTGAAACTTTCAAAGTGACACTCCATATACAGCCTTTTCCTGTTCTACACTCCGCTTTTCAGATCCCCCTACAGAAACCCAAAATAGTTTGTCAGATCTGTATGGAAACCCTGTTTCTCTGTAAGACCTCAAAGAGAATTTATATTCATGCTATATGCATGTATCTGCTCTCTGTGGGATATTGCCAGCTCAGCTAGGGTACCTTCACCATCTAATCCATGCACATCAAAGCATCTTAGGAGCTCCAGAATGAATAACTACAGGCTTTCATGGCATAATTTATACACATATCTAATGTGGTGAGCCAAAGACATCTGCAGTCCTGAGAAGTAACTCAAGTTTCAGAACTGAGCCTTGAAGTTTCAGCCTAGTTCATGTGGCTTCACCACAACTAACCCAACTCCCCGCTGCCTCTGCTGCCCCACAGGACACGAGGTGGTATTGATGACCCTGTCACACAGCAGTGTCACAGCAGTGCCACTGGCTGGGATGGTTCCAGACAGCTGGTAAAATCATCCAGTCACAGGGCATTCACACCAACATGGTACAGGGAAGCATTTGGGATGTATTCTAACACTACAGGAGGTTTTTGTTAAATCTTCCCCTGTCAGCATTCAGAAAATGTCAACATCCCAACATTTGAGCATCCCCAGTGTCCCAGTAAGTTCACCTCTATAGAATGAATTACAGTGTTACCTTGAATTATTTTTATTTTTTAAAATATTTTGATCTTTAATAAAAGCAAGCAAAGCTAGGCTTCAGAAAGCAACTTTGTATTAGTTTGAGAGTCTTCGGTTTGTTTGGGTTTTTTCCCTCAAAGACTCCACATTTCTCCTTACATAGAGAATATCTGCCTATTCAACAGACCAAAATCTTTTCCTAATTTAAATTCCCACATAAGCCATCCCTTGTATACAACCTGGTAGAAGCGAGGTTTACCTCAATAACTGGAATCTAAAAACAGTTAGAAAGAATTGGATGCAACTCAATTTAGAAATGCAGTAAGGCTTATTGGTGTATCACTGTATTACAGTAAATGTAGCCCTTCCACTTGTGACTCCTCAAGTAATTTCTTGGGATCACATGAATCAAGATGTTTAATTACATACCAAGCTCTCAGAGGCAAAGACATCTTCTCCTTGTGGCTATGAAGTTTCTACTATGCCCAAAAGCACACTAAAGATAGATTACAAAAGAGCTTCGTGTAAATAATCTGAATCCAATTTTTGCTTTCTGTTTTTCATTTTTGCTGTCTGCTTTTCTGCACCAACGTAACTCACCAGGTCCTTAAAATATTTCAGTAGGATGGGCACAAAGCCCACCAGATGCCCATTGTGATTTTTGATTTGAAGTGTCAAAAGGGCAACGTCTGTTTGTACAGTTTTTTTAGTAAATACTTCAAGGCCTTTAATTTGTAGTTTATTCTGGTGTTTTAGTAGAAAGAATTTTCCTTTGAAAATTGTATTCAAAGGAACCTGAAAACCAGGGGCTTGACATATCAACAGATATTTAAAATTTAGTGTGACTATCTGGAGGGAATCTGTAAAGTAGCTGGGAGAACAGGACACTTAGGTGGTAATATCATATAAATAATTGTACTTTTCAAAAGGAATCATTGCATGCATGTAAGCAAAGCCATTAAACAATTTTTTTTTTTTTTGAGAAGGCAATCTTAGTCAAAATTTCATTTCCTTTACAGACAAAGAAAGTAAAAAAAAGGTTATCCTCAGTTATGTCCTCAGGCACAAGATTGCAAAGCCAAACCAAACTGTGTCTCACTTTATTGCTCATCTACCTCATGGAAACTACAGTTGATGGGTTTCTCATGCTCCTTCCAGCATCTCAGGATGGGCTTGACAACAACCAGAACTCCTATTTTCAGACAGGTCACAAATCTAACAGGCTCCATCTGTAGCCTGCTTCAAGGAAATATGAGTAGGAGGTTCTTGAACTACAATTCCCATAAAGCATTTTTAACTGGGATAGTTATACCTAATCCTGCTTCTACTGCCAAGGAAACAAAAGCAAAAAACCCTCCTTTCCAGAGGCTGTGAGAAAAGTGCTACTCTCTAGCTCTTCCCTCCCTATCCCAGGATGGAAATGATCCCTAATAAGCCTGCATTTCACAAAATGGGCATTGATGTTGTCTGTAACTCATGGATAGTGATTACTAAATTTAATTTAAAAGAAAATATCAAAGAAAACTGCCCTACATGAGGACATAGCTGAAAATACTGAGTTAGTTGAAAATATTGAGCTTTTGAAGAAGTCTGTCTCTAAATCAGTGAAACTCTATCAAAGGACTTCCTTAGCTGCTAGAGGGAATATGGTATGAGGAAATGTTCAGTTTGACTCACATCTATGCGAACAAGTAGAGGTGTTAGTGCTCTAAAATGCTTTAAAAACAATGCATTTTGACATTACATGAGGCATAAGAATGACAAACCAAAGAACCAGTGGGCTGATTTTCCTTGCAAAATTCATCCTCAATGATTCAAATACTTACCAACACTTCATTTACACTCTATCATTCAAATAGTTCTATGCACCATGCAGTATAAATCAGACTCAGAGAATACTCCAGAGAGGCAATATATCATCTTTATACCTGTTGACATGGCATGCTTTGATCTTTAGGTCTGCCTTGGGCTGGGATCAAAAAGAAAAGTGTAAAGCCAGGGCCTTTAGTTTCACTGGACTCTTTCGATTCAAGTTATAGATGGATACACTGATCCATTATATTAGTCACATATTTCTATCTGTCTGCAGTGCCAATTGGACAGAAATGAGAAAAAAAAAATTTCATTTTTCTCCAAGTGTGATTAAAACCCCACACTTGAAAAAAAATTCTAAGAATGAAAATCAAACATAAGATACCAATCAAACACAAGACAAAAACCAACAAGAGCTTAAGGTGGGTTATAGCAGAAAAAAAAAAAGACAACCGAACCTGGAATGTGCGCTTCAAGTAAAGTGCTGACCAACTACTCAATTTTTCAAATACACACTCTCTGTACATTAAGAACTTGAGTTCTTCAACAACCAAAAATCCCTGCAGCCATCTGCCTAGAGTCTCTTGGTGTTACAAAATGTTCATGCATACACAGCTTTTCAGATTCCCTGAGAACTACTCCTGACAAGCCTTTGAGACTCAGGCTATAACGTCTAGTTAAGTGACATCTACACTTCCAGTCCTGCTTCTTTTCAAAGGGGGTTCCAAAGTCATTTTAGTCCATTTTGTAAACGTCAGTTTACACCATCCTTGACGTAAATTATTTCAGATTGTCAGATAAAATTTTTCCATTCAACAAAGGGTCTTACACCAGCACCTTCCCAGCAGATATTTCACAGTAAAGGAGTGCAAGACAGAATGAAAAGAATGTAGACAACGAGACTTAACTGAAACCCACCCACCACAGAAAAACCTGTACTCTTGGATGTTACATGTTGAAATTGTAAAACACCTCCCAATTCCTATGGAGACACGTTTACTAGGAAAGCAAAAAAACAAGAAAAAAAAAAAAAAAACACCAACAAAAGCCCTCAATACTTTAGGGATGATTTTCACAGATTTCAGTTGATACAAGAGTAGTACTTCCATTATAATTTTTCACTGCAATTTCTGCTTCCAAATCCCTTAGGTCCATTTTCAAATTCTGTTGAATTACTGTGGTGGTACATTTTACCAAACAACATACATATACAGGCTGCCATATCCAACAACTCATGAAGTGTTTGCAAACTTAATTCCCATTTTCTTAAAATAAGGCATTGCTATGACAACGTACAACTACTACACCACAGCTCCAGGAAAGCAAGCTGCAGAGAACACCATTTATCTACACATTACTTTCCTCTACATATTGCAATTAAGACCTTTTCCTTACTTATTTTGAATACTTGTGGATAAAATTCAGCTGCTGTTTTAATTTTCAGACATCTAATGCATTACAACCCTTACCTTCCTCACATAGGAAATACCTATCATCACCTTTAGCCTGCAATCTTTGAGTGCTTTTCTGGACAAATACCACAAACAAACAAACAAACAAACCATTTCAGATTTTGCGACATTAACTTAATTAATTTATAACTCCATTCAGGTTTTCCAACAGCCCCACCGACTCTTGGCTTCAATGCAGATTCCTTGTACAGTTTTCTCTTTATATTCCACACATTTAACCTGGTTTCTCATATGTCATTTGCTACCTTTTTTCCCCTAGAGTTTCTATATTTCATTAAAGTTTTCCTGACATATCTTTTTATTAACTTTCTCCTTCAACATCTTACACTTCAAATAAACTGTCTTATTTATACTTCAAATACGTTTCCTTTGGTTGTTTTTATCAGTTAATTAAAAAAAGACAAACCCTTCATCTCAGTGTGTTTTTCCCACCATTTTCACTAGTCTCTCCTAGAGTGGATCAGAGTACAGACAGAACGTGTTTAGTTGAAAAAATATCCCTTTGAAATCAGAAGCCCACAGCCAAGCTGAAAGGACTTTGGAGAATAAAATTCATGTTGAGGCCCCTTAAAGACAACAAGTTAATATTTAACGTTTTTAAAGTGGAGGACACCACAGTGAACATTAAAAATAATGTTCCTCAGAAATGGAGAAAGTAATGTCCTGAGAACAAGGAATTCAGGTTGCCAACTCAACGGAAGATATTTCTGCTTGATGACTAGCTGTTGCCAACTTAAAGGCAACTATAAAAACAAACGTAAAACATATACACACAACAACAGTCTTCCAAAATCTATGACAAAAAATGTTTATTTTGAGCTATTTAAATCATACTTGATGGGTAGCATGGACTATGTGCTAGATGCTCAGTCTCTAGTCTCCAGCTTCAGTGCTCTGCCCCCTCCCCGTAATGGTTTCTGTAGAAAACACATGGGCAAATTAACACACTGTTTCATTGCACTGTGTGGATATTTACCAGCTGAGCATCAGAACTGAAAACCCACCCACACAGATTTCATGAAGGACATCAAACAGCCATTAAGGAGAAAGAGAAGGCTCACTTCATAGTAATATTTCCTAAACTACAGTGAGCAAGATCTAATGGTTTGACACCATGTTAGCAATCCCCCTGCACCATCCAGTCCCCCTTAGTAGCAGTTTTAGAAATAGATCCAGTTCATAATATTTGATTAGCCTATATAAAACATGGGATTCATCTGTTCCAAATATCCCCTTACTGTTAGTCTTAAACCAAATATACTATTAGTATCTTAAACTTAGATTCTTACTATTTTGCAAGGAAATAATGTATTTAAATTATTTTATGCCCTGAGCAATGCCAGTACATAACTTTATGAGCAACTTGCATTCCTAATTATACTCTTTCCATTCTTGCTCCACAAATGGTGTTATTTATACTCCAGTACTGGTCCACTAGACAATGTATCCCAGGTATCCCAGGCCACAGACAATAGGTCTGTTAGAGCTACTCATTCAGAGTCTTGCTCTTCAGCTAAGCTGAATGCATTTTTCCCCCCATTGAAGAGTCTCTATGACAGTATAAAACAAATAAAAAAGGAAATAAGAAAGAAAGGAAGAAAAAAGACCACCTACAAAAAGAGAGCTTTGATTTACTCTGCTTTGATTTCCTCTGCTGAGGAATCAATCACTATCAATGACTCCAGACAGGGTCCTGAACTTGCATCTACCCGAGTCCTCATTTGCAGACCAGACTTCAACATCTGATATCCAACCTTCATAACTATAAAAAGTTACAGTATAACAGAATTTCATGTCAGTCCACCATGAGCCTTTTACAGGCTGAACTGCTTTTCTTTTTGCTAACAGCTTGCATATCATGAGGGGTGTGTGTCAGAGAGCTTGTGCTGTTGGGACTTGGGACTTCTCAAAAACATCTGCTTTGATTTTCTTCTGACTTTACAAAACCCCACACCATATTATTACATATTATTTAAACAAGTCCTTGAAATCTACTGTGTTGGATCCTTCAACAAATCTGGAATGCACATGGTTTGAGCTATCCTCTCCCTCCAGGCCTTATCCAACCTCTTCTTTCAGACTTTGTTATATTATATGCAAAAGATGTCTGTGAGTTTCAAAGAAAAATAAAAAATGGGGCAGAAGGGAAAATTTCCAGGAATAGAGTATGTTACTTGTGTTTGTGAGGTCCAACCTGTGTGGGCAGATCTGTCAGCCTCCACCAGACTTTTTTGTTCTCTATGTCATATGACAATAGAGAGGAGAAGAAAACATTATGGCATACTAAAGTTTTAACCCTTGTCTTTTGGGCTGGAGATCCCAGTGACATAGTAGCGATTTGACAACAAAGCTTGAACCCACACTGCTTCTTGGAGCTGTTGGTAAGCTCCTGTGCAGCACATTAAAGCATCATCAGCCTGTTGTAATGTCAGCTTTATTCCAAGCAGAACTGTAAAGAGATGGTAAAGTGCATTAAATGAGACTCCAGTCAAGAGAAAAGCAGAAAACAAATATACCATTTGCTTACCTATACAACAGTGCATAGTAAAGACACGATGAATACAGCTATCTTGGCCAGAAACACTTAGAATTCTATTACATTAATATGTCTGGATGTTCATTTACTACAGGTAGTTTTTGCAGAATATATCTTCTCACAGCATTTTCATTTCTTTATTTAATCAAGAAAAAAAGGAGAAAGGAGTGGTTACGGCAAGAAAAAAACAGGAAATACTTTCTATATGGTATTCAATCTAGAGAGGTGGGAAGAAGTAAATCATTGTTTTCTTTCTGGCAGAATGTTTTATTAGAGGACAAAAATTGAATACAAACATCAAGTTATTTCACTGAAATGGGTCAACACCATCCATGAGAACTGCTAAATCAGAAAGAAGAGATGATAGAAGACTGTAAAAGCAGATTAAAGTAGGGACCCAACTTGAGTTAAATAATAATTTTTTTACCTGGACAGGATCTGAAGCATAACCTCACTATATGATGACATCTTACTGCACTGAGATGACAAAACAGTACACTACACTTGGAGGGAAGAGATTCACATGCTGCTATGCCTACTTCAGTTATGGTCACCTAAAGTATAGAGAGGCCTCTCAAAATTACGACCGGATTTCAATGAAAAGAAGTTGAGAACAGCCAACAAGAAATTCCAGGTTTCCACCTAAAATTTCATCCTTCTAACCAACTGTTAACTCTTGTTTCCTTCACAAAAGCAATTAGGACAGGCATGCTTGTAGAAACTTGCATTAGCATAAAATTTAACTGGAATGAACCAGCTCATGATATTTCTGGAACATAGTAAAGCTGACACAGAATGAGTATATTGATACAAGTCACTCTTATTCCTCAGACTTCAATGAAAAGCATGAAATTCGGAGTGACTTTTAATATATAAATAGTAAAAAGTGAAGTATTTTTGTTCAGTGTCATCTGCAGCACAGTTTGGGCTTCACAAATCCAGAGAGAATTGTTCAGCTGGTAACAGCCTTCCCTGGAAGACAGCATGAGATCTTGGAAAAGTACAGAGCCAGATTCACGAGCTTTGAACAAGACTTTAGAAGCAGTGACTTCAGTAGAACTACACACATGCTGAAAATTTACATATGTTAATTACTCTATGAACTGGAGACACAGTATTATCCAATATGCTGTTTTATAAATGAGCCTTTCAAAATAGGTTATAATAGGCACTACCAGTGTACTTAGACTTTGTCCTGCTGTTTTCACTACAGAGGCAAACTCCATTCATCAAAAGTTTTAGCTTGATGCATTCCTTGCTTGAATGGTACTCCCAACAAAGTAAATAACAGTGGTCTGTTCGACAAAGCTTCATAACATAAAAGTACAGCATGTGCTGCAGTTAAAACTCTATTGGTGGTGTTTTTCCATGTATACTTGCCTTTTTTTTCATCTGATACTGTCACATCCCTGATACCCACCTGAATGGACAGTGTGTATTTGAGTAGAGTTTGCTGGGAATAAATATGTTCCTGAATATGCAAAGCGTGCTCTTTTACTGCTGGGGCCTTTATTAAACTACCTGAATATCAGTTGGCCTGAAATTGCTATGATTAAGGTTTAATGAACTACTGATTAGCACTAATGAACACAACTGAACACACATTTTATTAAATGATTTGTCTCTTTTGAAATGAAAGTAATGTTAAGCCCATTAATAAAAATTATTTGGGTCACTTCTGAGCACCGTTGCACTCCTTGGAAGCCAGCCAATGTGCTGTTTGATTAGTGTTTCAGCAGGTTTTACACAGCAATAGTTAGGGTTCATAGGCTGTATTTTCTAGGCTTAGTAAGGTCAGAGAAAAAAATTAAAGAAGTTTGTATGAGTGTTATTTGACAGGAGAGAAAATTCCTACGATTTCTCAGGATCTGAAAGGGTACAGCACACAAGAAATGGGAGGTGTTTGTCCCTAGTTGTACTCAACAAAATAGGTGAGACTGGGAGAAAGGTAGCATGCACAAAAAAATCCACAAACAAACAAAACCAAAAACTCCCCAAAACAATAAAACAACCAACAAAAAANAAAAAAAAAAAAACAAAAAAACAAACCCTCAAACAAAAAAAATTAAGTCCCCTTACTCCCCAAACACAAGTAAACATGGTGGCAAAGATGTTCTTTCATATTCTTGCATAATTTCTCCATCATTTTCTAGCTAAAAGAGTTTTGGAAGCTGCATCTATCCATCTGCCACAATGCAACGGCTTAAAGACTTTACAGAAAGACTGAGAAAGTCTTGATGAGCAACTGTTTCCCTCAAGTGAGGGTAAGATGCAATTAATTCTCTTGCAGTACAATGTCATGAAACATCCATAAATCCTCTTGGATCCGTGATGACAAGTGATGAGAACATCACTTTGGCTTGCATTTGAGGGCCCTGCGTTCTGCAAATCCAAAGTGACGGGTTGGGTTATTAAGATATCACTCCAATTAACAAGGAAGATTCCTACCAAATAGTTGCCCAACGTAAAGTCAGTCGTCCCCAGGAGGATTTCTCACTGATTACTCAATCAGTTATGAAGGAGGAAGGAGTGACAAGAACACAGCCCAGGGCAGTGTTCTTCAGAGACTGCCTTATCTTCTAACAGGTAACACAAATAGACATCGCACCTCTGTGGACTGCAAAATTTATTCATTTTCGATTACCATAAACATTAATGTTTGCCATTCCAGCTGCACAGTAACCCTGAAGTAAAAGGAAGCAGTACATTTCTCCATGAGTCCCCTATCTCCAATATGCATTATATCTAAGGCCCTGATGATGCTGAGTAACCTGAAGAAAAATGAATAACATGCTGAAAAGTTCCCGGAGTAGTAAAGAAAAAAACTTAATGAAAAAAAAAAATCAACAGACATCTGTTGACTTAATGGAGTTTTATCTAGTGTGGGTTCATTATAATCTTGAAATCATTTTTCCCTTTGCTAAATCAAGTCTTACTACCACCAAAAGAAAACCCAAGAACACACCTAGGGATTCAAGAGGAGTATTAGAATACAAACTCTCAATATGCAAACAGCCAGACGAACATCGCTCACATATTAGCTGCAATGAGTAATGTAGAAAACTGGTGGCACAAATAGAGAGGCTAATGAGACTTCTACAAGATGATTTTCATGTGATTAAGTGCAATGGGCTAAATTCTGCTTCAAATTGTTCCCAAGTGAAACTGAAAAAATCTATATGCATTTCAATAGATCTACTCCGCATCTTCTCTCAAGAAGAGAGAAGCTGTGGGCAGAATTTGACCTATTGCCAATAATACCAGCTAAGCAAAACAGCTAATTTGCTCTACCATGTAATTAATTGAATGAACCCACAAAGTCTCAAAGCAGATTTCTTCTGAGAAACTTTGAAAGGTTTCATGTAGGAGGAGGAAGAGACTGAGCACACAGAACTGGAAGAGTGAGCAGTTGCAACAGCCCTAACCCAAAGGCTTGGGAAGGCTTAGGGAATCTCCCCAAGGATTTCAGTCCTTTGACTAGATCTGCTGATGAAGGGTGGATGGCAGTGGTCATCTTTCCTACAACACAGATAAACAGACAAGGAAGAGATTCTCCCTTCATCATTCTACTGATGATTTATGGGGCTGAAGAGGTACAGGGAGGCTGTGCAGAGAGTTTCCCTTTGGAGGAAATAGAGGAAGACCACCCAAGACCTCTGCAGCTACACCAAGAGCTGGAAAACTGCTGGCAAAGAGCATTGCTACCACTTTTAAGAGGTTTATCACAGGGTTTAGTGTGTGCCAGTGACGAAGGTGGAACTTCAAAGAGCACAGTCTCCCTACAGAAGCTCCCCTGATCTCCTGAATGGCACATCTTCATTAATGGCTCCTCTGTTTCCAAGAACAGTTTGTCCTCACTTAGTAAATAGAAAATTACCAATGAGCAACAATTTGTATTTGTTATCATCCCATCTCCTTTAAGGAGAATCTTCCAACTTGCTAGCAGAGAAAACATTCACTTTCATTTGTGGATTAAGACATCACTACTTTAAAGACTACTAAACCACATTCCAACTTGGCTACAATAGCCAGATTTAATTAAAAAGTAAAGAAGAAAATTAATACACACTTTCATCATGCAGAACTATAACCCAGAGGAGAATACTGGGGGAGTGGAGGGAAGGGGAAGTAGTGTTTTTATAAATTATGGTCTTCAAGGAAACTACTAGGGCTTAAAATCCCACAGAACACCTAAATTAAGAAGTGGCATGCTGTGAAATTTAGCCTGAGAAAATTAACCAAGTTGTCACACAAATGTATGTGATGTAAGCATTACCTGTGGAAAAAAGATCCACAGTACATATATACTGCAGACAAAGAGTACAGGGATTCTATGCAACAGACTTCATAAAACGTCAGAATGATGCAAGAATTTACTGCTGAAGAAATCAGACTTTCATGAGCATAAGAAAACCACAAGTTGGTTGAACTCTGCTGTGAGAAAGTTTTTCTAAAAAACAGATTGAGAGTCTGGTACCGTTTACTGCCCGTGCTTCTGCTGGGCTCCTGCTTTGATCCACAACACAAATTATTCCTATGGTCATATTTAGGTCATGTATATGTGTATAATACAATCCAAAACTAAGAAATATCTGTACCAACACACCAAGATACTTCTCAACCTTGTCCCTGAGAAAGCTAGACTGAAATACAAAATATCCCCTTTTAGTGCTTATAACTCAAAAGGAAGTGACAGGATTTATGTACATGAAACAACTGCTTTATTAGCAACTTGCTTAATCATATTTCTTTTTAATAAAACATTGAAGTGGCAGCCTATAAGCTCTAGGAGATGCACATAATTTGAGAGGAACAGTTAGTCTATATTTCTCTGCAATGAAAAATTTAAAATTACTGTTTAGAAAATACTCCTTTGGATGTGCAATAATCAAGGATCAGAAAAATCTCTTTCTATTTAACTACAAGTAAATTCGAGGTTGTTTTAAACTATAAGAATCTGCTTAATTTTTAGGAAAGGCTTCTTAGGAGTAGGAAAACAGCAAAGACAAATTCAAGGTCTTAGGAACAAGGAATTTTTAAAAAAATATTACATCTTCATTTCTCAGGGAAAAATATAAATTCTGGATTATCTCAGCATCTCATAAAGAGACAAAGCATTAAAGTTATGTACCTAAGATCATACATTATTCATGAAGTGCAAAATGTGCATCCTTAACTAGTTATTCCCCTTACCCCCAGAATATAATTAAAACCAATGACTCTTCTATCAGGATGTGTAAGAATAATAAGCGAGATTGTTAAATAACAAGTTGAATTAAAGCTCCTGGTAAATTTCTTTGACAAGAACTTCCATTATAAGGAAAAATGGGAGGAAAAAAAAAAAAAAAGATAAGAAGTATTTTCAGTTGTTCATATAACTACAGCTTCAGGAGTAGCTGTCCCTAGAAAAAGACATGGCTAAATTTAAAAGAGGTATTTTCCTTTTATCTAGGCAAGTCATCTCTCCTATTTAAATCTCCTTACCTATGTCAGATGATTGACAGCTGGATACCATTCAAGACACCTATATTTGGTCTGAGAGGCAGCCTGAAAGTCTCCAGGGACTTTTCTGAGCTTGTACCACAGGAAACGGGTCAAAATATTTACTTCTGGCAACAACCATGAAACTTCATTTGCTGCTGTTATTTTCTTTCTAATTAAAGACTCATTTCAAAGCAGAGTGGAAATAATATGTCTGCTGTGGTTAATATTTAATCAGCAGTCTAGCATGCCGACCATGTATCCCTTGTAACAGCCCAGGGTCAGTGCCCTGGATCCCACTGGGATGCCATATGGCTGTGTCCAGAAGACTGCAAGCCACAAATGACCCATCACGGGTTCAGTGATAGCATGAATCAATGAGGATACTAATTATTGGTTTTGAAGAGCTGACTCATCCACTGTGGGAGTGAACATTATGTTAACAACCTTGAGTGTTTCAAATCGTAATATGAGATGTGCTATTATAAAAAAATAGAGCAAACCAGATTCAAATCATCCAACTTTTTCTTAGTCATTTACTGTTAAATAATTTAAATACGATTTATCTGTACATGATGCAAGTGTGATATTTAATAGCAGCACTCCAATCCAAGAATAATATAATAAATAAACTTTGAACCTATTTAAAATCCAGACCCCCAAACAGCAATTTGCAAACTTTCTTACATGGTTATAACAAGGGCATTATTTAAAACCTGTTACAGCAAATGGAACATTTAGCTCTTATTTCACAAGGATCTGGACTAGATTTTGAAATGCTGAAACTGGGAAAGCACTTAGGTATACATTCAACCCTCGGTAAGAATACATGTGTCTGTAATAACGCATCTCCTGAACCACCATCAAGCCTGGACTTGCTTGCTGATATGCTCAGCAAACCCAGAAGCTGCACTCCAGAGAGTGCAGCTCCCCTCTTCGCTGTGCTCCTCCAGCAGCTCGGTACCTTTTCCCAGCATGTTAGAATTTCTGATAAAAGAAAACCTCATTACTGTTTCTGATTCATTACTGATATCTGAGAAAGTAATTTGCTCTGAAAAACAGGCTACACTCTAGAGAGTGCTGGATCCCACCTTTTGTAGCAGGATGTTAGGCAGATAGGATACCATCTAATATATCAAGGATCTTTGTGGGAGACAATTACTCATCTTCCACCCTTAACTTCAAGCCAATGCTTAAGCCTTTAGCCAAAGTGAAGCTAGAAACAGGTGTTGCTCCTGAAGTCCTGGCTGCTCCCGTATGACACAGTTTTGAGGTTCAAAGATCACACACAAAATTCAGACTCAAAGAGCACCTCACAGGCAGATCCTTTCTTTAGAGACTGAATTCTCGCTTCTCTCACTAACAGCAGGGTAGTTTGTCTAATGCCTCAACTCAAGCAATCTCCTGCAGAACAAAGTTGGTACAGCTTTAAACTTCATTTAGCTTCCTTGCAGAGCAGCTGACTACAAGTCCGTGTTGGACGAACTTCCCGGGACACAGACCAGGCTGGTGGCTCGCTCAGGGAACGCGCTATTCCATAGAAATCTCGTGGTGGCGTTGTGCCCACCAGCACGCTGGTATGCGTTATACCCTATACATTATTGTTATATATCCATATACACTTCATATATGACGTCCCATGGAGCGCGGAGGTAACTGGGGAGATGGGCGGGCTGGAGCTGGTGCTTACCCCGGACTGTCCGGAGCTGGCTGCCGGACAGAGGAGCGACACACCTGCCGGACCGAGGAGCGACACACCTGCCGGACAGAGGAGCGGCCCCTCCGGGCCCGGCCCGAGCCCCCGCGGCCGCAGAGCGGCGCTCGAGCTCCCTCTGGCGGCCGCCCCACGCCCGCCGCTCGCTCCTCTCCGAGCGCCCGCCCCGCGATTCTGCATAGGACAGAATTTCTTTTTTCTTTTCTTTTTCTTTTTTTTTTTTCCCTCCCTCCCCTAGTAAAAAACATACTGCCTTCCTCCGCTTTTCTTTCAGCCACTAGAGACTTCAATTCTGCAGCTGGATCCTGGCCAAACTATTAAGTTCTGTGAAAAGCAGCACCAATTTTGTTGAGACCCCAAACTGGAATAAGTAGCGTGGGTTAATCTTGGGGCTGTCATCATTGCAAGCCCTGAAGAAAATGGGCTTTCTACTCTGGGAGCTGGGAAATTATATGAGAACGTCAGACTTTTTTTACACCTGGCCTGGCAAACCACAGAGAAAACCTTGAAAATAAAAGACCTAAAGACTAAAGAAATGGAAACATATAGAAAAAAACACAGTGGTTTTCCCACGACAAGAAATAAACAGAAATTGGCATTTAATTTTAGTTTGTATCATTCTTGTTCTTGATGGTTTAAGAGCTGTTGGTTGATGGTAGAATCAGCAATACTGGGTATAGGGTCAGTCTTATCAGTATGAACATTACTCTGGTCTGAATTAGTAGAACAACTGGCAGAGAAAAGGTAGCAGAAATAGTTAATTTTCAATTAGAGACATAGACATTCTCAAAAATTTCTCAAGACTTTTTTTTTTTTTTTAACTAGAGAGTAAATGTAAGAATACAGCACGCACATATTCTCTTTCTGTTTCTTATTCCTTGTCACCAACGTTCTATCCAAAAACAAACAAAGAGAAATTATAACACTGTGGCAGTCATCCTCCAGGAAAAGGCACAGCTCTGATTAGCCCCTCAGCAAACAAACAGATTACTTAGGGAGGAAGGTGGTCAATCTACAGCATCCCAGGCACTTCTGTCTCCAACCAGGCTGAAGATTATGTGACTGCACGGAGTAATATGGCACAGCAGTTTCCAAGTGGCCTTGAAATTTTCTCTGAGCTTGGTGAGCATTCATTTTGCACATTGTTCAAAACTTACTGCAGTGATTTCAGAAGTTATGTAACTGTGTCAGATGCTCATATGAACGGCAACTATTTCTCTGGCTTTATTTTCCCAGAAATGCTCCTGGCATTGCTTTTCACAGAAACACCAGAACAGAAATAGCTCTGTGGCAGTGCTGGAACGTTGCCTTTTTAGGTGCAGTAAGATAATTTTTTAACTAGCAGGCTGTTAGTTTATTCCTATGTTCCCATGTGATACATAGTTCTGCTGATTCTATCAGATCATGTCAGGTACTGATTTTGCCTACCTAAATTTCAAAAAAAAAAAAAAAAAAAGAAAACTTTTTTCTCTTCTGTATTTTAATGGCACCTCACTTCCCCACACTCTTTTCAGTGTTAACAGTCCATCTAAAAGCTCATTCTCATCATTAAAGCATAAAAGAAGATGGGCAAAGACAGAGGGGAAAGATTGCAACATGGCCATTGCTCTGATCCCCCTCTCCTAAATTTACCAGTCTAACCAAGCTGAATTAGATCATGTGATGCTACAGAAGGTCTACAGAGAGAAATTATCTCAAAGCACATTGCAAAAATAGAGTCAATTCTACAGAAAGACACGTCTATGAAGAAAGAAAGACAATTCCTTATTTAATCAATGGTGGGGAAAATGAAACACAAAAAGGTTAAGTGACTTATCAAGGTCACACAGAGGAGGTTTATCCTGCTCACTATAAAACTTTCTTTAGGATTAACAGCAGTGAGATTAGGCAAAATTTAGAGACAGAGTTGGCGTAAAATTCAGACTGTGGAGCTACACCAACCTTTCCACCACAAGAGCACACTTCTTTGCAAAAGAAAAAATTATTCACCAAAGATTACTTGTCTGCTTTTCTATCCTGGTACAAATAACACTATGTGAGACATCTAGGTGAGCTCATCCTGCATCCTCCCTACACACACATACACTGTTAGGCAACACAAACTTGTTTCAAATTACTTAATTTATTGTTTTTGTTATTATCTTCCCAAGCAGTAATGTTTCAGAGGAAGAAAAATTATTTCTTCAAGTATTGTGAAAAATGCTCTATAAAGTAGGGAGAAGGTCTACAGTATAAAAGAGGAAAACAGGGAACGGTTTGGCAATGACAGTCTTTCAGATCGTGTCATGAAAACTAAGCTTACATTTCAACACAATATTCTTTTCAAAGAAAAAATATAGTCTTCTTTAAGTATATAAAGCTAATCACAACAAGTCATTTTAGAGGGAATGAAACACTCCAAATGACCTTTATTTTTGTTCAATTTGATTTGGTAAAATGTTTCTGTTCAAAACCAAATTGTCACCTTTTCATTTGGTTTGACAATTTGGCTGTTGAACTGAAAAAATCCATTCATCACCTATTTTTATTATGGTCTTACAGATGAGGAACTGGATTGCAGAAAAATCATGTTTATTCTTCAAGCCAGCACAGAAAGTCTGTGGCAGAGAAAGAAATTGGATCAATGGTGCCAAACCTGTGCTAACATCATTGTGCTTTCCATGCCAGCACATCTGCAGGGGGTTGTTTACCTGCAACTAAACACATGCACTAAAATAAAATAGGCAGAATGATGTGATCAAAATAAGTTGCCTTGACCATGACAGCATCAATTAGATTTAGGAAGGGAAAATCAAAATAAAGAATTACAGCAATGGCTCGCTGCTCTGTATAAGAAGTTTGCCTGGTTCTGCCAGACACCCAAGGTGATGAAGACAAGAACCATCCTGCTGCTCTTGTGGCATGCAAGTGCCAGAGTAAACTGGTCAATGCCCCGATGGCATGGGAGAGTGCACACCCTAGCTGTGTAAAGCTGGATATCCACCTTCTGCACATTCATGCCCATGAGCAAGAAGGGCTCCCAAAGGTGCTCAGGTATCCAGATTAATATTAGATCAGATTGCAACAGGTCCTTCTCCTCTAGGTTTCTCTCTCTTATGCCTGTTGCTATTATTTCTCCATCACTTTCTGCTATAGTCAGGCTGTTTCGGTTTCTCCCATAGCTTCAAATATAAAAGCTGTGAGGGATTTCTTTGCACTGGGCCATGTCAGGGTTAATATTCCACTTCTGCTTCTTGCTCCTTTTCAATCTGGTTAACATTTCCCTACATGCCAGGCTTGTTTTGCTGAAGACAAATATGAAACATAAAAGGAGGAACATCAGAGTCTCCTGAAACTACCTGAGAGCTGGCCACAAGTCTAGTGACATGACTTGAAAAGATGGCAATGAAAAACAAACATACCTCAAATTCCCCAGCTATACAGGCTCCACTTCAGCATATTACAAAGCATTGTGTGAACTACTGCTCCCCTTCCCGTCCTGTTTTTGGCAAACATTTAACTTGCAGAGCTATAGCTCTGTATAATGTGTTATTATTCAGAAGAAAATCCAAATCATAACATTTGGAATCAGCATACCCTAAAAAAACTGTGTGTGCTTGTACAAGGAAGGTTTTAGATCAACTATTTTCCAAGTTCCTTTATCCTCACCTGTATTTTAACCATTACGGGAATATTTTACTTCTGGGTTCAGAAGTATGGAAATTTACAGCTCAGCAAGGGACTCTGGGCAGTGCCACAATTCTGCTCTCAAAAATCATGGTGATCCCCTGCAGCATGAGTGCAACAACAGTGATGATGGGCTGGTCAACTAAATGGGAATCATAAGCTCCCATTGAGGCACAGCAGTGCAGCAACAACTATTTACTCCTTTTCACCACACACACAGCATGAGAAAGCTTTTAGTTATATGCAGGCCACCTCCCTTGCATTCACTCGCAAAGACAAGCTCTTCCACCCACAGCAGCGTGTGCTCTGCAAGGCAGCCCCCAGTTGGAACTAGGCCAGAGCTGGAATTAACTAAAGTGAACTCAAAGAATGTTCATCAAGGAAGATAAGCATGTAAAAAATCAAAAAGTAAAACATGAGAAGTGCAAGAAGGCAAACAAAAGGAAGTAAGCAGTGAAATAGCTACAATACTTGTGCTGCAGGGTGGTGGTCCCACTCCAGCCTGTTATTTCAAGATTATGCAATGCAAAAGCATCAAGCCAGTGTTGGAGGGAAGGGGACTCCAGAGTGGTAAGCAAAGGCAATGCCCAGGTCAGGCTGGAAGAGGACAGTTCTCAAAGGCCTCATCAGAAGAAAATACCTGAAGCATAAGTGTTAACTCTGGCAACTGACCACCAGCGCTTACCACTGATTACAGGGTAGGAGAAAATAAAAGAAAAGGATGAGTGTTAAATAGCAATGTATCAACTTTGATAACTGAGTCTTCACTCCTCTTGGAAATACTAAAAGCTATTCTTTGTTTCTCCTCTTCTCTAAAGATAGGACACAGGTAATACACTGTAACAGTCAAACACATAGCCTAAGATTTGTGGGCTGTCCTCAGTCATATTGTTGAGTAGCTAACAATGACCAAAAAAAACCCTTATAGTAAAAAACCACTATAGTTATCTTGTAAAATTAAACAAGCATTTGTCTTTTGTTTAAAAAGAAAATATCATACAGTCCAAGATTCAACTATTACCTTTTGGTCCGATCTTTAGCACTATCCCCTCAGACAACTTTCCAAACAAAAGAAAGGAGAGGCATGGTTACACTTACCATATTTCTTAGACAGAGTCCAGTCTATCATATCCTAGTTTTAGGATGAAGGAAGGATTGCCTGCTCTTCTTCTCTAGCCCTGGTTCCAGAGATGCCATTCCTCCTTTTGCAGCCAGGTTAGCTCTCCTGACCACCAGGAGCTGCTACCTGGCTGAAGGTATTCTAATGGTTTCATGACTGAGGGACTTCAGCAGCTGCCTAACAAAATGTGAATGAGACCCAGCCCTGCAAATCCACCTGCAAACTATTAGATTCTTGCACGAGTAAATCCATTGAAATAATGGAATTCATGAGCAGCCCCATTACAGCGTTCACAGAACTGAAACATAAGCCAGGAAATATTAGGTCAAATGCACTTCTGGTTTAGTTGTCTGTATAGGCAAAAAATATCGGCAAAACAAATCTCAAAGTCTTTATTATTAACATTAACAAGACAAACCTCACTGAAATAGCCCTGATATTTTCAACTGCAGCTTCTGAATAGAGAGACCTTAGCACGGAGAGGAAGAAAGGTATGACTGCAACATCATTAATCTGATCAGCAAGAAATAAAGTGGTGGTTACAAACATAGCCTTAAAAGTTACCAGAAATACACTGATCTTCTATTCATTATAGACTTTTACTCCTCACTATGCCATATATGATAGACCTATTTATGCCATCTGGTGCAAGAGGGCAATAGAGACATCATATTGAGATGCATAAATAACACAAATGCACTTAGTGTGATGGAGAAGATGGGAATTGAGGTGGAAATGTGGGAATCTAGTTCCAGAACCTGATTATCAATCTTTAATATTTGAAAGTCTTGCATATATGCTCTCTACATAATACGCTATATGCAGCCAGAGGATAACTTTAAATTAGATCAAGCCTGTAAAGACTTCCTTGAAAAAATAGGAAAATTCAGTTGTTCAGGGACCACTAAAACATTATGGCCCATAAGACTTGTGACAACTTAACTGCAGACACAAACAATATTTCCTATGGAAACCAGCTTATACAGAGGGCAGACACGTGAAAGGAGCAGAGTTAAAGCTGAATGGAAAACTTCTAGGTCAGACATTTCTAGTACTTGATTTTGCAGCCTAAACAACAATGTTCAGATGTAAGCGATTTTATATGATAATTAATGATGTAGGAATTACTATCATTATTGCACTCAGTATGTTGCTTCAGGAGAGGTTTTCAGAACTCAGCCTCTGAAGATGAAGTGTAGGGGGGGTTTTTTGTAGCTTCTTTCATGCAAACTATGTCCCCAAAATGTCAGAGTTAACTGAACTGTCACAGAGTCAACTGAGCTGTAGAGATCATAACAAAGGAAAAGAGGCAGAGGCAATGGAGGAAAAAACCCAAGCCCTAACAGTTTTCATCTGAGTTAGAAAGGAGATAAAAGCACTATGCAGTGAGAGAGGTGAATGTTCTATCAACCTCTTAAAGTAATTGTGTTTTACCAGGTATTGAGCCATAATACTGTAAAATAATAACATGTAAGTGGGACTATAATAGCCTAGAGAGAGACAAAAGGGTAAAACTGGGAAAACAGGAATTCTGACAGCGCAGTGCTGAGGCATTCTGTTGGTGACTGCTGGGCTCCAGACAATAGTTATATCAATTCCTGAATTTTTCAGCCCCACTTTGCTATTTCACACACTCGGAGACCTATTACTATCCTAGTATTGATATGCTACTCTTTATTACCTTGTGTTTACAGCTGTGGAATAGCATTAAAAAAACACAAGCAAAAGCGTAAGACAGTCAAGTTACTGACAAGTCAAATAAAAAGTTTCCAACCCTCCCCCTCAGTACTTCTTGGAAAAAAAATACAAAACAAAAAAAACACACTAAGAAAAAAAACAAAACAAAACAAAACAATTAAGGTTATCAACAGAATTTTGAAGGAAGACCTAGCACATCCTGTTTTATAAATAAAGGTGCTGAGTTATAGAGCTTACATGAAATGCACGAGTGTATACAAGAAAAAACACTCTGAAATGTAACAGGTTGTTCTTTTTGAGAGATATCAGACTGCAACTCTTTACTTCTGCATAAATGTAAAAGAAATTTGCAAGGGGAAGCATAATTAATGTCGTTAGCTCCAGCTGAGAAAAGTTTCAAACACATTTGCAAACCAGTCTTTTCATGAAGTTACCACATTTAAAGGGACTGCTTCAGGTGGACATCTTGGGCAAAGGTCTTCCAAGATGGTCCCATGAGAGTCCCTGGGGTAAATGTAGGCTGTATGTTCCATGGGAGAATTACACTGTTATTCTGGACAGATTTTCATTAAAAAAAAAAAAAAGTTAATATCAGTTGTTGTCTTTGAAAGACTTTCATATTTATGGTAGATCACCATCAATCCCATTGAAGTTGGGAGTGTAAGGGTGTCTAAAATTTGAGTTACCAAATAGACACAACAGTTATTAGAGAAAAAGAAGTATTTGTGCACAGTTAAAAACAAATATTATTCTGTGCTTGCTTGGCAACAACCAGAAATGGTTCTTCCATAAATTGTGATGGGATTGGAACAGTTTATTATGTGAAATAACTGTTTCTTTAGACATATTTTGATAGAAGGTAGACTGGCATATCAGTGGCTCGATGGCAAGAAGCCAGGGTGACATTGTCATAATTTTTTTCCACAATTTCCTCATATTCTCCAGGTAGAGGTGAGTATTAGGCACTGAGGAATCAGAACTACTTCATTTTAAAAAGTTAAAAAATAATAAAGACATGTACATTTTAAAAAATGCATTATCAGCTTACTGACTGAAAGTCTGTATTTATTATTTATTTCTAAAGGAAACCAGCACAGTCCACTTGAGACATCCTCAGGCTTGGTTCACTCCTCTCACTTCACTCCAGTGAGAGATCGGTACCATGGCTGGAGTCAGAACAGCTCCCCCTTCCTCCAGACTAGTCTGCTGACACACACACAGTAAAAAAGGTGCTATTCTAAGCTATTTTAGAAGTAGCCCATTTCTAAAGTCATTGAACATGCAGCTTTAATAGGGCTCTACAGAGTAAACTTATATGCCTGGTCAATATGATAGTCCGATAATTTGGCAGCTGGAAGAAAGTTTATATTCTGAACCTCCCAGTCTTCAACATTTCCAGAACATTCTGAGGAAAATTAAGAAAAGCTGCTTTGCAAGAGCCAGAGAAACCCAACGAATTATTAGAGACGGGCTATGTTCAGTAGGAACACCAACACCGATCTGAGTTCTAGTATCCACTTCTAGAAATTTAAATTTATGTAGAAAATACCCGAAGTCAGAAACATGGAGGGCTCAGGTGCAACCAGTCATCTTCCAAGCAGGCAGGAGTAACAATGGCACCAGTCTTGTGCTGCAGTCCCTGCTGGTGTCCTACTGGAAAAAAACAGGACCTGCTGTCTCTTTACTCATGGCCTTTGAGTTCTACCAGAATCCCAGTGAAGATAGCTCCACAAAATTGTAATACGTCATTTAAATGGTCTCAAATAACTGTCTTCAACCTACAGGAAATTATGTGTGAGACATCCCCATCCCACTTCTCTACACAGGCAGTATTGTTATGGTAGTTTCCATTATCAAACAATTCCTTGGCCTCTTTTGGCAGTCACTAAGCTGTCTTATCATTCTACTGTTGGGTCTTCTTTCCTCATCTTTAATATCCCTTAGTCTTAAAACAAGCAAAGCAAAAGAAGCAAAGCAAACAAAAAACTCCAAGCAAGTGCCTCAAATCACAACACAATAATTTCATTTACTTTCTAAGTGTCTCTCATTTTTTAAAATACCTAGTCCAGGAAATCTCCTCCTACTCAGTTTTAGAGGAAGGCATTACAACAGCTTTGCTGTACCTTGAGAAGTTCTGCCCATGAGGGAAATATATTGTTTCTGGGATTCTTCTGGCACAGACTGATTCCCAGTCAAATTGCAGAGAAAAAGACAGCATCAGTAACTTTGAAAAAGAGGAAGAAGCAAGAGCATAAGTTCAGGCATTAACAGCTTTGGTTCGTTTATAGTAGCTGAAGGATTTACACCAGTACACCTTGTGTGAACACCTCTAAGAATATATTTTTTTATCTTTAATCTATCTGCTGATACTATTTTACTTTACACCACTGTGTTTTATGATTTCATCATTCAGCCTCTCTCCTTCCAACAACGCTGGATTTTCTGAGCACATCATCAAAAAGTTGAAGGCCAGACTCACCCGATTCCCTGATGGCTGCTCAGGTCCATACACAGATCTGCAGTTTCTCTGGGAGGATTGCCCCCACTCAGCCTGTATGGATCTCCTGTGGGGATTTTGGTTTCCAGGTTCAGCTGCAAGTGAACCCTTCCTGATAAACAGGTTGAAGAACTAAGGAATACTTTGAGGACAACAACAAAACAACAAAATTCAGGTTTTTTTGCCTTACTTAAGATGCTTTACCAGATGAAAGCCTGTTTTAACAGGTAACTCACTAGACTCAGAAGATTCAGGTCAATCCGCATTTCATGAGCAGTCTCTGTGTGTGACCTCCTTAATATATTCCACAGTACTATTTCATAGCTGTGAAATGGAAAAACTCCCTACTTCAAAATGATGAGAGGAGGGAGTGCATTAAGGGTTGTGAAATACTCAGCTATCATGGTGAGGGGGAACTTACAAGCACACCGACAGTGATACTTTATTTTGAAAGCTGACCTCTGCTTCTGTAGCATTCATAGTCCTTGCTCTTTAATACTCATCCATTTATACCTTATGATTAATATCAGTAATTTAGCATTTCTAGTACCCCCTACATTATTATGAGAAATGCCAAAAACAATTAAGTAGCTCAAAGAGATGTTTATTACCTAGGATTTTTCACTGAGATTACAGCATTTGGGCCATAGGTCTCCCATGCATTTAGAAGCATTTTTCCCCTGTTGTGGCCCCTTCATTGCTTTACTATCTCATAATTAAAATTAAATTGCATCTGGAAAAGCAAAATGCTGGACATTTTATGATGCATTATTCTTGGGCTGGATTTGTTTTGCTTATTCACTGAGTAATTTGTGAAACTCAGTAATTTGCCATGGCTATCCCAGTCATTAGTGCAAATTATTCTCCTTCTGTATTTGTTTGTAATTGCCTTTTGAAATTAATTCATTTTAATTTCCTAAAAAATCCATCACGGGATGTTAGTTTTCTTAAGAGGGTTTAATTCCTTAAAAGAGTTCTAGGATTGTGATTAAGATGCATATTTAGAGGAGGCATTCTTAATATATGCACCTTGGAAATTTATGTTTCATAGATTAAGAATCAGTATGTTCCACATGCTGGGCCACACTGAAATTGCTTGCTTGGGTTAAAACATACTCATGTTTGACTGTCCTTTAAACTAGAAGATTATCCAGCATGGCTCTGGCAGCACTTACACTGTAACCATATCACATTATTTTCTAGGGAAAAGGAATTCAGGCATGGCCAGGGTTTTTACCCTGAGTATCACACTGAAATCTTGGACATGTTTTTGAATCCAGGACACTTACACAGAATTTTTTGTTGTTGTTGTTGTTGGCTGGTTGGGGTTTTTTGGTTTGCTTGCTTGTTTGGTTTTTACCAGTGTTTCTCATATATTAATCTATTTATTGTGATAGGTATAGAAAGTGCTTCTTCCCCCATTTGGATAATAAAGTTGTATTATGATGAGACAAATAACCTAGTGGAAATTAACACTGAACCTTGATCCTCAATATAATCACCCAACCAGCACAGCTTCCTTTCGTGCAGCTTCTACACCAATAAAATTTCGAGCATCCCTGAAGATCCTGGCATAACAAACAACTCAACAGTTTAAGAGAGCAGCCTCAGAATCAGAGGGAACAGAAAAGCAGCTCCATATCACTAAAATCATTCTCTAGGCTTTAGTAAAGCTCTAGTTACACTTCAGGTTGTAGGGCCCACCCACCTCTCAGTGACATTATCACATGACGAAATATGACACTCTTTACACACAGACTGAAGTTGTGGGGTTTTTTTTGTTTTGTGTGGTGTTGTTTGGGTTTGTTTTTTTGTGTTTTTTTTTTTTTTGTTTGTTTGGTTGGTTGGTTTTTAATGACAATTCTAGTAATTATTTAAATATGTACTTAGGAGGGACCTGAGTGCAAACTTTTATTTTGGTGGCTCCAGTCACATTAAAATTTCAGCCATTAAAGTTAAGGAATTAGATTTTGGAAGGTGACACTCTGACTAATAGGAAAAAATAATAATAATGGAAATTTGCTTTGTTCAATTATTCCTTTCAGTGTAATGTGCCTTGGACTGTTTAAACCACTGAATGTCAGTATTATTCTTCCTATCAAATCCACCTTTATCCACTCTCAATGGACTGCCCAGCAGGTATCTATATTCATTTGGTGGCACAAAATCTCAGTGGGCCTTCGAGTACCACAAGGCATCTTTATATCACTTATTTAAATTAGGACGTGTGTGTATGCATAAAATACAATATCTACATACAGGATAGTGGCATAATTCTAAGGTTTTTTTCAGATGAGCTAAAGAAAAACCATCTTCAGGACATGAAGCAGTGCAATTGGATGATACTGCACAATTGAAAACCAAGGTGAGAGAAGCCAGACATCCAGAGATCCACCTTATTCTTATGTGGCTGGTGATCACAACAAGCAGTACCTCATTTAGTTTATTTATTAAGCACTGGGGAAGCTCTCTCAAGTGTATGTAACTCTGAGAAGAAAAGGAGACTGCACTTGCAGGAATTTTTAGTCTAGGAGAGAGCAATGAGCAGCTGAGATACAAAGCAGCAAAGCCAGTGGAATAAGCACACTTCAATGTGCATTTTTAGTGCCAACAAGGCTGCAGCAGCTGCAAAAGCCATTTGGAATGAAAGGTTGGAAAGGAAGGGTAAAAAAAGTGGTTCTTACATCCTTACTGGTCACCCTGCCTTTTCTCTTTTCTTCTCTCCAAGTTGGGGGAAAAGAAGGGGGTTTGCTTTTTTCAGCATTTAGCAGAAAATCTCCTTGGGAGGAAAGCAAGCAAATGGTTAGTTTCCAGGACATTTTTTATGAATTTTCTTTTTCCTAAATAAAATAAAAAGTCTTCTGGGGAGTTGACACATTGCAATTTTTGTTTCACAGAGATTCTATTTCTAGTCCCGACTCTTTTCTGAGTAGGCTTTCTCACTAATGGCAAAAAAGTAGTCACAGAAAAATATTTGTGGATGTGCAGTTATGTACAGATTTGTGCACAGAAATGGAAAGCTTAAACACCAAAATCTAATGTAGAAGGTGGAGAAAGCTACCTGTTCTGAGCTTTTAAGACAGTTTTAATGCCATTAGGTAGAAATGGACTAACTGCATAACAAGACGAACTGGAAGTCCAGCAAGAGCAGCATACCTAAGAAGCACAAAAAAGGCAGTTGGAAGCAGTGTACCAAGTCCAGAATTATGTTTACAGAGAAGGATAAAAAAAAATAAAGAAAACCATAGTATTTTTACAATGTATGATTAGGAACACCAGCCAAATTACTTCCAGGAAGAATATCCTATTTACAGAGATCTCTAGAGATTCTCTGTGTTCATGCAGCTGACTGTATTGTACAATCACTTCAGTTTAGTTTTCTGTCTTCCACATTTGCAGTATATTTGTGGCTATTAGCATTTCTCTGAGGGTTTTTACTCTCTAAGCAATGAAGAAATTTTCCCCTTTCCTCGATCTCAAAATCTTAGGAGAGTAACACATGCCCAGAAGGTACGAGCTCAAAGCAGAATTAAGCTGGATGCCTGAAGATGGGAACTCCCTGACAAAACCACAGCTTGTGTAGGAGGACAATTGCATTACTCTGTTATATGTTCACACTGTATTTCTTCCCAGCAGTTGAGTTTTCTTGTTCTTCCTGCAATCTGGAGAATATCCCTGAATTTGCTACAGCTCTAACAGTAAATTAAACAGTTCTGGAAATGTTTGTGAAAGTGCTTCATTTTGTCATATAGAAGCAGAGAGAGTATCTAGAAGAAAGAAGTAGCTGTTTCCCTATCGCTTTATGAAGTTTGTCACTTATGACAAATGGATGAGCAAATCTAGGAACTTACTGATATCCCTGCAAGTTTTTAATTCCATTATTAGCATCATCTGCACTAACTGCTTTGGGAAGTGTTTTCCAGCCTCTCTTGTACATTTGATAGTGGATGACTGCACCCATATAATAGGTAGAAGGTAGTACAATCTGAAGAATTAACATTTGAATAGTGTTTGTGATTTTCAGACTGAATAGGAGCTAATTAAGAAGTCACAAATTCCAGGGGATGGCATTTCTTGTTACAGCTTCGTGTCCTGGTTTTCAAGTGCAACCAGGTAGAGCTGGATAAGGAAAACTGGAAGATGATGTAGAAGAGCCATTTGTATTTCTTTCCCTGAATCTGTGTTTTTTATTCTAGTTTATCTTCTGTCACAAAATTGATGCCACCTTCTGGTTACTCCAGGGCAAGCAGAGGAAGAAGATGCCCAGGCACACTCTTTTCCTTTGGTCACACAGTCAGAGCTGGAGAAGTTCATGCAACACAGAAATAACTTTTGTAGAGTTGGTATTATCAAGGAGTCTGATAGGTGACCTGATTGCTCTCTACAGCTTCCTGAGGAAGGGGAGTGGACAGGGAGATGCTGATCTGCTCTCCTCAATATTCACTGATGGGATTGGGTGGGGACAATTAAAGCCTGCATCAGGGGAAGTTTGAATTGAACATTGGCAAGCATTATTTGCTGAGAGGTTGGCCAAGTATTTGAACAGGCTTCTAAGGGGGGCGGTTGATAAAGCTTGAGAAGTAATGAGGAAAAGAATCAGGCAGAACAAACTGAGTGCCCTAGTTACTTGGTGTCCTGGGTCCATTCAAACAAAATACAGTTGCTGCAGTGAAAGAAAGCAATGAAGAAACATCTGGGGAGAAGAGATAGAGGCCCTATCAGCACTGTATCTTGGGAGCTGTGTCCTAGAATGCAGTGGCTGAAAGAAAATTTTGTGGGTTATGTTGGACAAGCAACAGTGACCACCACACTGGGGTAAGAAATGCTGGTGCATTTCTTATGCTTTTCACGCTAGAGCATGAAGACTGCATATGGAGAAATTATTTACCTCTGTTACATTCGTGGTGCTGATATTAGAAAATGTACATTTTTAATAGGCACATTTAAATATATTTTAAACACTAGAGGTGTGGGAGGGTAGGGAAATGCCAGATAAATTCCTTCATGACTGGATAAAAATATTTTACAGTAGCAGAAGTAGGAAGTTCAGTCTGTTGATTTTATCAGAAAAATAGATTGACAGCTGACTTGATGCCAGCATATAAATATCTTTATGGGAAGAAAATTCAAGGTGCTAGAACAATATCTTTCTTATTAAAGCAAAGACAGATATAGATACAATATTTGGAAAGAGAAACCAGACAATTTGATATAAAACACAAACTATTTTCTCTTAGACAAAAAAAAACATGGTTAACTCACTAAAGGGAATTACAAAGGAAAACAGTGAATGTTTTCAAAACAGGACTAGATAGCTTCTTTAAATTCTTGCATTTTAGTGATCTCTGGGACATGGGCAATAAGGTGGAAATTAATACCTGGTAAGGAATTGTTTTCTAATATGCATGAAAAAATTGTTCTTGCTGATCTGAAACACTGGATCCAAACCTGTCCCCGTGAGCATGATGGGCATCCTTAATTCCCTCTGTATTTGTATGGTCTTCACAGAATCATCAAATCACTTAGTTTGGAAAAGACCTTTGAGATCATTGTCCAACCTATGACCAAACACTACCTTGTCAACCAGACTGCGCCACTGAGTGCCACACCCAGTCTTTTCTTAAACATCTTGAATACAGATTTCTCATATCCTTTATGGACAAATGTGAAGGGTGGAAATTTATTGTCACTTTTGCACTCTTGATTTAGGTGTCTGGAAAGAGTGAAGGGTGAATCAGAAGGCTCTACTTATAGTTTTGGAAATCATTCTCCTGTTCAATAGCCTACTGGGCGGGGCAATGGGAAATGTACCAGTAGGGGAAGTACTAAGACGACTTTAATGAAAGTTGCCAGGGAAATAAAATACTCTTTCAATGGCTTCTACAGACTTTGTAAACATACTGTTTTCAAGCCCTCTGTTAAACAGAACAACAGCAAAAGCTGTAGCTAGTCCTATTTTAGTGGCTCAAACAACAGTGATAACAAAAACAGCAGCTTTGCTTTTCCCTTCCAGAAAGCAACAATGTCAGCTAGAATTGGCAGCCAGCTGAAAATAAAGTGAGGCCCCAAACAGCTGAGAGACAACAGTTGACATTTCCCACACTGCTGTACATCCAGGCTTCTTTCCCGTAATTCTGTGCAAAACTTGCCAGCTTTTTCTGCTATTTGGAAACAGGATTAGGGCAAGTACAAGTGAACTAGGAGTTCAATAATTTGTTCCTCTGCTTTTGTTTGTCTGGTTACTTTTCCAGAATGACAGGATGCATTTCAATTGAGGCAGTTGACAGTCTTTGTATGTCCTCACTGCAACCCTTATATGGAAGGGTTATATTTTTTCATATTTTCTCCCCTGTAACGTTCACTATTAATGCCACATTTTACTGGTAGTTACTAGTATTTTTTGAGTATGAACAGTGTGCTTTGGGACATTTTAGACACCAGGAGAGAGAGACTATTTACAACAGTATTTAGTGACAGGACATAAGGGGGAATAACTTTAAACTGAAAGAGGGCATGTTTAAATTAGATATTAGGAAAAAATTCTTTACTGAGGCCCTGGAACTAGTTGCCCAGAGGCTGTGGATGTCTCACCCCTAGACGTGTTTAAAGCCAGGTTGGATGGGGCAACTTGTTCTAGTGAAAAGTGTCCCTGCCTCAGGCCAATCTACATTTCTATGAAATAGGTCCCAGTTCTGGGCAATTTTTATTGGAAACAAAGCATATAGTTCAGAAAATAAAACAAAACAACTAAAACAAACCACCCTGGCTGATCCAGAGAATAATCTTCTGGCAGACTCACTTTGTTTCTAGCACAACCACATACTATACAGAATGTTATGGAGGGTTAGATGCAGCCACCTGTGCTGGAGAGTAGCTCTGCAAGTTTCAGTAAAAAATTACTTACTGCATTAATTAATATTACCAAGGGAGACAAAATCAGTTCCTTTAAAAGGGAATATACTTTTACAGAAATGAATAAGCATTAGCAAGTTTTGTAAAACAGAAATGAGATTTTGAATACAGAGTTGGGTACAGCTACAGCTAAAAGGAATTCAGACAACAGAGGAGAACAATTTAAAAAAAGGTTTCATGACAGACAGGGAATATAGAAGTTAGGAAGGAAAGATAAGAGTACATGCACGGACAAGGGAATCTGTATAGGGCACTAAAGGGAATGAACATTGTCTTAATTTAATGAAGAAACAGGGTCTGGATGAGGCTCCCTGAATTACATATTCAGAACAACAGTCTAAGGTTACTTGAGCTCTTGCACTTCTGACAGACAAGAATAAGTCTTCAGCTGGAAAGAATTAGAGTAAGAAAATAGAAACCTATGCAGGATAACAAAAAAGATTTCTGAAAAAGGAAACCAGAATCACAATTTTGTGTTAGGAGACAAGACAGTAGCACCCAATGTACCTTTGAGAGAGCTTGGAAAATGACAATGGGCAGGAAGCTAGGGAAATTTGCATCATTTGAGGGAAAAGTGGACTGGGCGAATCATCCTAAATAAGAACATTGTCCTTTGGATCAAGACTCTGCAAAAAGCTATCCAGTTTCAACACAAGGACAGTGCACAAACAGATGAGATCTTCCACAATTTCAATGAAAAAGCAAGCTGGCAGATTTTTTTAAAACACGAGTTGACTAAAAGGTGCACCTAGGTTGTGACTTCTTGAAAGGATTAGTTCTTGTCCTCTCCCATTAAGGAGCTTTTGAATTAACTCCCCTGAGGTAATACATTCGTAAGTGACCAAATATTCATTTAAAACAGGCCAGTAGGACTGAGGAATTTCAACTGAAATACAGTGTACAGGTGGGAGACTCAATAATAAAAAAACAGTTTATTCGTATTAAGAAGCATGGGAGAAAGGTGCTGTAAGACAAAAAAGTCAAAATCAGAGTAAAGATAATAGAAAAAAAAACAACAGAAATAAAGATGACGCCTTAAGCACCATTCAGAGGGAACAATTGGGGTTTTGACAAAAATCAATAGAAAGGGGGACTATACCAAGGACCAGTAAAGATAAATCCAAAGAAAGAATCAAAAAAACAATGAAGACATCAAAAAACTTTACATCTTTTTTTTTTCCCAATTAACTATTCTTAACAAAAAATCAAGGTTTGCTTTAATTAATTTTGCTTTTCCCCTTTTGTGATAAAACACGAAAAAAATAGTCAATCTTTTTGATTTTAATATAGCAGTTTACTTCAACTCAACCCTTTATTCTCAAGGGAAAAGTTGAAACGGAAAACGACTTCATTTTGAAGCAAAAAGTATTATATTGATTTTTGAAACTACTGTGTCAGGTTACTTTTTGAGCTATGCAACACAAAAATTACATAAAATTTTTAAATATGAAGAGATAAGAAAGATGGCATTAAAGACAAAACCCACATGTTTGGAAATTACCACACTTGGAAAGTTAATAAGCAAAGGCTTAATTTCTTAGAGGTGAGAGTATAAGAATGAACAACCCTGGTGTAAGTCACTGAGTGGCAAAATGCAGAATCAATCTTTCCAGCCTGACTAGTCTAATGCAACTCCAAAATCAGCATAAGGTAGTGAAATCAGCCAGCAGATCTTCACACACCAGGGATTTTTGGAAGGTAAGTCAGAAAAAACTATGTCCTTACTGGCATGTGTTTTTTTCTTGGTAGCCAATAACAGATGCTATAAGGGAACAATGGTGTGTTTTACATACACCAGGGCTGAATCCAGGATGCATCCTGATTACCACTGTTATCCAAATGGATATTTGTTTCTGAAAGTGTTTGGGCTGTAACATGCAAGTGTGAAATAAATGAGAAAAGCATACAAGATTTAGAGACAGGAAACTCCGTGGAGACAAATGGAAAGGTAATTTCACAGGAGAACAAAGGGATTTATGTAAATGTACCTGGGTACCTTAGGTGAGCATTTCGGGGACTGCTTCTCCCCATGCAAGGGAATTCAACTTCTGAACTCTCTCTCTCAACACTTTCCTTTTAATCTTGTTATTTTTCCACAGTTTTCTGGCTTTAATTGTGCAGATCTTAGACCTTAAGGATGTTGTCTTCTGTTAATGATGATACACAAAGCTGACATGAGGTCAGAATTTAATTAATTTCAGCTCTTTGACTACTTCCAGAAGGCAGCAGGAGAGGGGAAAAGATTAATCCTTTATGTCTTTCGAAAAACCAACAACAATTATTTTAAATAAAAAGACCTTCTCTCTCCAGGAGTAACAAAAATGTAGTGTACAGAAATAGATGGCACAATTTGTGACTGTGTGAATTTTTTATGAAGATGTATTTCCACATTTGCTCCTCCTGAATCATGTGAGTTACAAGCATAGTTTCTGATAAGTATCCTATTTTTGTGGCTCTGACTGCATACTGCTAATTCCATTTTCAAATAATGTATCCTTAAGTGCTATATGTATGCTTGTGTCCTAGGAACCCATCAATAGAAAAAAATATTGAGTATAATTGATCCAGTTTTGACAGCCACAGAATACAGTATTTTGTTGGCATATGCAATTGGTGTGCTTGTCTGCTCAGCCTAGGAAAGAAAATATTCTGGACTTCTGGTCGGCTTCTGTCCCAGCAGAAATTTTCCTCTGAAAATCTTTAATGCTAAAATAGTAGTTTTTTGAAAGAACATTGCAGTATGTGAAACTACTTGCCTTCTTTATAATCAGAGCATGCTTTTTAAAACACACTAGAAAAACAGTAAACTTGTGTTTTAGCAACAAACAGCTATTTTTATTCAGCCATAATATCTTTGGGTACATGAAGACAGTTTATATTCTGTTTCTGTTCAGGCTTGTGAACCCAGTTCTGTGGTGAAGTTATGTAGCTACTGTGAAGAGTCTGCAAAATAAACACCATATTGCTTCTTGGGTGCTGTAGTAATTCTGCTGGCTGTTAAAAACTACAAGGCAGATGAACTAACAGGAGGGGAGAGTGTATCTTTTCCTGAAAAGTAAAAAACAAATCAACCAACCAAATCTCAAACTTACACAGCAGAGACCATGGAAGAAACAAGTACTCTTAAAACTTTCCCTAGTGATGGGTACCAACAGATGGATACATTGGCTTTTTCTCTCTACCACAATGTCAGTGCAAAAAAAATAATGTCCAAAAATACTTTCTCTGCTGGAGTGACATTTCATAATCTACAGTACTGGTCCCTTAGGTCCCTCCAGAAAACCTTGGACTTATGTATATGTCATGGCATTTCTCTCTCATATTTCCTCTCTTTATCTCTTCCTCTTCCTCTCTGCCTGCCTTTCTTTTCTCCTCCATCTCACTCCATCTCTCTTTCTTTCCTTTCCTCTCCTCCTTCCTCTCATATTTTCCTAGTTAAAATGTCAGCGGATCATTCTCTGCCTGTGTGCTCGCACTAAGAGGATATGGGCAGGACAATTACCTGTTCCAAATGTGGCAGCACAGCTTCCAGTCAGGACTGGAAGGAATTGTGTGACGGCTGAGGACGTCAGTCAGAGAGGAGAGTGCATCTGAGCAAGTTTTAGCCATGGCTGATGTGCAGAAGCCTTGTGTGCTGAGTGCATGTATGTGGCAGTAGTTTCGTATTCAGTGGGTGACTCTGTATGTGGCTGTAAGCCACCCAAGGGCCACCTGACAGCCTTGGGTTAGAAGCTGGCCAGCAGTGTCCTTGGCTGAGGTGGAGGATCCTGCCTGTGAATAACTAAGAGTGGCAACAGGAACCAGGGCTGAGCAGGGCTGCAAAGCCACTGATTCATCACACTTAACAGAGGTAATCTGAGAAGGACTCACACCTTAGGGCTTGACAGCCAAAGCTGCTGCTCTTCCAGTGAGTGCAAACCCAGCAAACCAGGGCTTGATACTGTCACAAAAGAAGAGAAAGGATCAGCTTCCAGCTAGTGGGGATTAATACAGTCAGCCCTCTTAGCAAGAGGATTTAAATGCCCCAGTTGGGCTGTGGTGTCATGTCAAGGACATGGTGCGTGTGTGCAAACTGGAGCTCAGGGACATGGTGTGACAGAGAGCAGCTGCAGTCTCTAGGACAGGTATTGGCCCCCTGCAGCAGCTTTGTTCAGGGGGCTCACAAGAAGGGAATCACTGGGAAGGCAGGAGTACCCAGAACAGTTTCTGGAAAGGTTTGCAGGCCCAGGGGGCACTGCACACTTCCTGGGCTGTGCTCTCCTAATTATCTCTATACTGAGGGCTGCTCTGAGCTTGGTGGGTAGACAGCTTGGCTCTGAAGGTGACACTGGGAGCGCTGTGACAGCACTAAGTAGAGACAAGGCATGCAAGCAGCTCGTTCAATATTCACCGGCAAACCCGTGTGCCATGTAAATGGCCAGAAGGCACAAGGTAAAATAATTCCTTGGCAATTTCCTCAGAGACAAGGACTGTACCTGACTTGTTCTCACTGGCCCATACTAGGACAATTCATGTCCTCTTCAAGGCCTCTCTGACTCAGAAACATAACCTAGCACACAGCACACATGGATACCTACACTGCCAAACTGGGCCTGCATTCACTCCTTCAGACCAAGACCATTATTTCAACCTTTCCATACACTTTCCAGCATTGCAATCTTGGCTATCATGATGGTCATCTCTAAAAAGAAGACAGCTCTTCTATCCAAGCCAATACTGACCACAATCCCCTTCTCTTTAGTTTCCTGTCCCTCCATAAATCAGTCCCATTATAGTTACTGAGCATAAACAAACTTCTGTCCCATTAATGGAATAAAATAAAGAAATAGGAATGAATATTTAAAAATTACAGTTGGCAAATCTGCCTGGGTTTTACTGGACTTATCTTTCACTGGGAACAACCTTTTCAAATCTGAAATGATGTTTAAATCTTTCCATTTTCCAATAAAAATAACCTCCCACAAACAAGCTGAGTTCATCATAAACAAGCATATTTCCTTTTATAATTTCTTGTGGAAACAGTCCATTGACATACTGGTGCTATTAGAGTATAATTTCCCGAATCCTAATACTGCTGTGAGAAGAATTGTGGGGATTTTTCTTNCCCCCCCCCCCCCAACTTCTTTAATATAATGGAATATCTGGTATTCTATATGGTCTAATTGCAAGTAAGATCATACTCAAGAAATGAAAGCCTGTGTTCAAGCTGAGGCAACAGATAACCTTCAAGACCACTACAGCTTACTAAGGGATTAGGAGAAAAAAACTTCAAAGTGGACTTTTGAATCAAATATTTTGAGCTAGAGCTATGAAAAGGGAATTCAGTTCATTCTAAACACCATCTGTTTGCTGAGTGTACTTGCATATTTTCAATTGCCTTATTCCACAAACTGCTATTTACTACCCCAAAATGTCTCTTGGTGTGAAGAAAACATAATAAGATGCTTTTCCATTTTGGGGCTACTGTTGGTGGGCCATGAAGTGGTATTAGGATTACCAAACTTCTCCAGGATCTGAACAAAGCAAACAAAACAATTAGTGAAACTTTAAAAAACAGTGAAAATTATGCTCTCTGCTATGTGAAGGATGCCAAAAGAGAAATTGCAAAAATAAGAATAATTTAGACATTATTTCTCTCATCATGTATAATTCCAGCTTCATATTTCCCCCCATGCCTCTACTTTCTGTTTTTTGATAATTATGAAGAACTGGCACTGCATGTGTTCTGATACGAATGCTAACATTAGAAGTTTCCTACCCCAAACAGTACTTTCTGGTTTTTTTCCTAAATTTTTTAATGATATTTTCTTTTTCTCTTCCCTTTTAAGATTTTACTATCAATGCAAACAGAAATGTTATAGAAAAAATTACATATAGAGGGCAATACTTAAAGCTTCAAACAGTAATCTGAGTTGGATTGTACTGTTGAAAGCAAGGATCTGTCTGCTTTCTATAAAATACAGCATGCACAGTGTGCTCCCCTAAATTATAGCATTTAAGGATGGCCTCCTAAATAACTGTCTGTGCCAGCACTGTCTGTGCAGCAGAGAACCCCAGACAGCCAGGGAGCTGCTTCCACAGTAGAGCTAAAAATTATACCCTGCCTTAGCCCATTTCCACACGGATACTGTTCCCATTTCTGGCGCACCAGCCACAACACAGAAACATTTTGCAGACAATATGGTATTTCTCTCTCCCTGCCAGATTAAGTTGGAGCATTTATATTCCCTAGGGTCGTGGGTAATGGAGAAGTTGCTACAGACAGCATGTTGCCAGTGAACCATGGGTCAAGATTATCTAAGATCTACATTTTGAGACCCTTAGTCAGAAAAATGAACCCTTATTCTTTCAGGAAACCTGTTTTGAAGCCAGCTGAGGTAAGTAACTGTTACTGAGGGATATCCTCATGTTCTTGTCAAGAATCTGCTTGTTGCTGAATTAACCATAACTATTTGATTCAAAAAAGACAGTTACGATAAATGAAATGTTTCCTCTTTTTCACTGTGAAACTCTTTTCACAAGGAAAGCACTTGCACAGCCAAAGACTGACGGAAAACTTCCTGTCCTCAGGAAGCATATATATATATATACATACGTATATCTTTTTTTACTGCATACAGAACATAACTACTGATGTGTAGTGTAGTAACTTAAAACATACTGAAAATGAATGATGATGAGGCCAGCAGATAAGGAAAATGTCTTTATGCTGCTATACAATCAGCTTGATCAAGTTGCATTAACACATCAGTGCTGTTTTGGGCTCAGTGCTATTAGCAGATAAAGCACTTAAAAAATTATCCTGACATTTATCTTCTCCAGTTACATTAACCCATTCCCTGCTCCATTAGAAGTTAATGTATGAACTTAAGTTTCCTTTTTTGTATCATTACACTAAGGGGTGTCTGAGAGGATTGTTGCTTAAGTACTATTTTTGGCCTTTTTGCTTGACATACTGTGCTTTAATTAAATTATTTGAGTTATTTATGTTCTACTGGCATCAATTGGTCATTAGGTCCAACACAGAAAGGACAGTGAAGGTCAATTAATACAACATTTCTGATTCTGTTATGGATCAGCAAAGATACTGAGCATTTCAGTGACACCATCCCACTCCCCTTCTGAAAAAAAGTCCTCTCTACCCCTACTCACATGCTTTTTGGCATATAGTAGCATCAACACAGAACAGCTTAGCCTTAAACAATTCCTGAAATCCTCATGGAAATCTATATCCAAAAAGCTACTCTGAGATTGGCTAGACACTAGATCTAGATCTTGGAGTCCTGGGGGAATCTAAGCTTGTCTGTTTCAGTACCTGGGGATGCAGTGGAAATATGCTGCTTTTTGGTTATCCTGTCTGTTTTGGCTTTCCTCTCCGGATTTGTGAGTGTACCAGTTTGTCAACTTTTTCACTGCTGACCAAAAAGTACTGCACCAAAATGTTCAACCTTCACAGTCACCTCTCACCAGAATGCAATCTGTGGCACTCTTGGTCTGAGGGATGGGATTTCTCAGCTTTCAGCTTGGCATCTATTCCCTCTGAATTTAATAAGTCTTTTACTTTCAGAGGAAACGGGCACAGTCAGACTAATGTTGAGACCCTCAGAAAAAATCTCATTCTTGGTGTCACCTCTCTTTCATTAGTCTTTGAGTCAGATCCTCACCTTGAGTGTACTAGAATAGCTTGATTGATTTAAAAGCAGCTGCACTGATTTACACAGCCAAGGACCTGTCTGCCTCTATTTACAAAGCAGTTCCTCGACCCTTTAGTGGGTATAGGAGCCTTATAAAGAGGGTTGAGAGACCAGTTGTCAAACCGAAATATAACTGCTTCAAAGTAATGAAACGTTGCCTTAAGTCATCAAGAATCTGCTGAGCCAGAGTCTGACGCTGATCTGCACATCATGTGTACCTCTGAGCATCTCCATGTACACTGCACACGACAGAGATCCCAGGCTGCCTTCCAATGAGTAAAGCCAGTTCTGAGCATCCCTGTAGCCACATGAGTGTAGCACTCACAACAGAGCTTGTTAGCATGCTGGAACAGCTGCCTCCCCGCAGAATGGGGCAGCCCGAGTAGGCAGGCTGTGACGCTGTGCTGTGCAAGACACAATATCCCTGAGATTCAGTTATTCAAAACTGGCCCTCTACCACCTCTGTGGTTTTACCACTTTCAGGTCAAAAAGCAGCTGCTTCCCTTCGCCAACTATGTAGTCTCCCACTCTTTAAATGCACTTATTACCATTGCACCATAACTCTGTTGCTGTTGCGACATGGAAAAGACAGCAGCTGGAAAAAACTTTGCACTAAACCCTCCTTCAGCCAAAAAAATCCCAAAAAGCAGAGCATTGCAACCATTGTCCAGAACTCCCATGTTTAAAGCTAGCCTGGATAACAGGGAAACTTCTCAGCACCTCCTTCCCTTTCTTACTCAGGAGGCATTGAAACAAAAGAAAACTGAAAGGTTAATGCATATGGGTGCTCAGCTACTCTGCTTTTTCAGAAAGCGCCCAGCACCCAGTGCTAAAAAACACTATGGCTTGGAGATCAGTGCAAGAAATGGACTGGAGCTGGCACTAGGAAAAAACAACCTTTGTGGATTTAACGAAAAGAGATTTACTCAAGTTTTCACAAAAAGTTTGTGGCAGAACAAGAAATTCAGGTGGGATCTCTTGAGAAGTTAAGCTAACATCCTTTTCTGTAGGATGTCCTTCCTGTCTCTATATAGCTAGAGGGAAATGTCTGAAAAAAACAGCACATTTTGCGCTGCTCTCTAAAATGATTCTGTGTTCTTGTCAGCTGGTATATCTTTCTTCATAAAAATCAGTCTCTCATCATCTAACTAGCCCTGCAGCTCTCTCTGCATAGATTGTCATAACTGAGCCTTGACTCCGTTTTGCCTTTGAAGATAAGACAGTGTATTCTTATTGCAGTATCTGTCTAAATTTCCTCCTGTGCCAAGTCAGGGGCTGGTCTACGCTTCCTTCTCCTCCTTCCCCCACTTTGTTGTTATTTCTTTACATGAAAATGTCTGAAGGCTGATATAAAACTCAGAGAAGTCCATGGAAAGACCCATTGACTTGACCAGAAACTGGATCCAGTGTATAACAACAAAAAATTTCAGTAGCAATTTAATTTAACTTAATTTGGTAAAAAATTAATTTAACTTAATTTAGATTACCTGAGCATGAGAATTAGAGGTGCTGCAAGCCAGTGCAATCCGTGTAGTAATATAGGATGGTTCAGGGACTTCACCCCCTCCCACCAAGCCACTATCATTGAGTTAACTCTGACACTGGGAGCAAAGTACTCATGTCAAAATAGCACTGCCCTCAGTCTAATAATTCCCCGAAGAGGCAAGGCTCGTTAGCTTGTGCACTGTGCCATACTAATGTGCCATTATCTGGGATACTTCCATGCCCTCAAACCAGTTTATAGAAGCAGAAACGCCCTGTGGAGCTAACAGACATGAGTAATTTCCCCATTCCTATTAGAAATCAGGGTATCAGTCCAATCCTCTGTTAATTGCTGATGAAAAGGTATGGGACCTGCTGCAAAGCTGGTCAGCTATCTCTGACCATTGTGGCAGAAAAGCAGCCAAACTTTCTTGTAATAAAACCACTTGTGTCTAAATGTCTGATATATTTTCCCATACCAAGGCAGCATGTTCTGGTGTGGACAAATTACCCCTTCTCTACCCAAGAAGTTCATAAATTTGGATATAGATGATTTTGAAATATCATTTATATGTATGTGTCTGTATTTGTGCATGTATGTTTGGAAATAAATGCATTCATATGAAATAAATGGAGGCAATTACAAACTAGCCGTGTTTTGAAGAAACATTTAAAAAGAAATTTAACCATTTTTCTTGAGGCTCCCCCCAATATTTTCAATGAAATATCTAAATTTCATAATGAAATAGTAAAGTTTCTTGGCATTTAAATGTTTAAAATTATTGACCCAACTCATTTCACAGGTGTAACATACATTAAATAAAAACAGGACTGTCCTGTGGTACATAAGTGGTCTACATTGCATATATGTGGATTCTTGCCAGATTAGAGGTCCTCCTTTTCCTACCATATAGCAAGCTATTAATCTTCCACTAGCACAATTATTTATTTATTTTCTGGGAATTCAATCCACAATTTTGCTGACAGTTGTGACTGATGGGAAAAAAATGGTAGAAAAATGCCAGCAATCAGCCTAATTCACTCTCAAAAACATTTTGAAATTCATCAGTTGTCACTGCTGTCCAGATTCTAGGATGAAGCTACCTTACCTGAAAAGCTGAACATATGGAATTTGTCAACATTTGCTCACTGCCTCTGCTGCTGGTTGCACAGCTGATCCAATTCAAACACGTCTTCATTCCTTTAGTTGGCTGCCCCTGTTCCTTTCAAGGATGACTAGACCTTATCTCAGCAGCCCCAGTTCTCCCTTTTAAGTGACAACTTCTGACGTTTCAGACTTCAGTGAACTGAAGAATTCAGTTTAGAAAGCATCTAGTTTCCTCTCCAGTCACTAGGTACCCTTGACATCTTTATCCATCCCTCTCTTGGGGATCTCTTCAGCTTCCAGATGACCTCCGACTTTACCTTGTTTTTCAGGTTTCAGCAATTCCCTGACAATTCACTTGTTTTGTCACTGAGTTTCAGTGCAAGATGCCTTTTCTGTTACATATGTACAGAAAGCTCCATCTTTTAAAATTTCTTTCAAGCTTAACTTCCCTCATTGTACAAATCCTCATCTTTCTCACACAAAGCATTTTCCAAGTTTCCCTGTTCTGCTCCTCTAAGAGAACTACAAAGAATAGCTGGATTGCTTTTGTTTTCCCTGCAAAAATTCCACCCCACTCAGATATGGTATTTTAATTCAAATTTCCCATTTTTTCCTGCTATTCATATTGTTACTAATACAGGGAAACTATGGGACTAAATAACAGCTCTGAATTCTGCTTTCTTTCTGGTTTTCCTGAGCATATAAACTTCTCATTTTCATTTGAATTTAATTATTCTTCACATATACCAAATGCCTATTTTCTAGAAAGTTTAGGTGGATTCCTAAACAGGCACTTTTTATCAAGCAGGAATTCTATTCAGGGGTCAGACCTTGCATTTTCTTCCTTTGCAAATATTAAATATAGAACAGTAGACATTTGAAAATTAACAATGTTTGTTTAGCAACAGTTAGAATTTAGTGCAATTGCCTAGCTGAAGTAGACAGAAGTAGAAGCAGGTAGAAGTATTTTAAAAAATCGTAAGCTGATATAGATACAGATGTAATTCAATCTTATTTAATGCTACACTTCACTAATGCCAAGTTACAGCTTTGGCAAAAGAGGTCTGATGGTTCTTTGTGTCTTTTAAGGTGCTGCTGCTGTTGGCTTCTCATTCAAACCTGTGCCAACATATATTTTCATCTTCAGCTCATAACTGGTGGTAATTAACATCACCCTGTTCCTTATTTGCCTTTAGGATAGACACTGTGGAGAGAAAGAGGGTTTGAATTAAGATGCTAGGCTGAAATGCAGGCACATACCCTCTTCTGGGAAGTCTTCCAGAGACACAAAAATATCTGGCAGGGTAATGGGTTACACAGCTGAAAAACCACTGTAAGATTCAATAGAGACCTCATCTGCAAAAGCTCAGACTGACTTTCCTTACAAACCATGGAGCAATACTGCAGGCTTTCCCCAGAGAGCCAAGGTGCTTTTAGCCCTTATTCACAGGCATTCCTCATGGGTAGTTTTTTATTCATTTTTGCTTTCTTGTTTGTAAGAGTTTTCTATATCTGCTTGTTTACACAGAATAATGTAGGAGTCTCAAAAGCCAGCTTAGAGCAAGATGATGTGACAGACTATAGAGATACTAACCAAGCTATTTAATCCTATTTGTTAGCAAAGCTGGTCAGTGTGGGTGGAACAATGTTCTGATGTATATTCTTTGTACTTAATCCTGTAGTTTCTGAGAAAGAGGTTAAAGAGGAAGATGGCCATCATCCAGATTAAAAAGCAACCAGGGAATTACACTGACTTTTGATACAAAGAAGAAGTCAACCTGAAAAGCAATTGATGGGAAACCTGACGGCCTGTAACATGGAACAAAGATGCTGGAGTGGAAACAGAGGGCCAGAGAAACCTGTTCTGGCATGGACAGAAGCTGCCAGCCAGCAGGGTCACCTCTGCCCAGGCCTTACAGAGCAGCCTCCCCATCCATCCCCCACAGCAATCAGCCAGCCACTAGACTGACAATGCTGGGTACAACGTGCAGGAAGCCACACCTCAGGGGCCAGAGATTAACTGCCAGGGTGCTTTCATAGCAGATGGATAGGCAGGCTGTGGAGAGCAGCATCCCCAGAATGAGGTGTGTGTAAGCAGAGGAACCTGCACTCTCAGAATGTCCTCACAACCCACTGGCACTGGGTGTGAATGGGCCGAGTGGGAGAATAACTCTGTGTAACTCTACAGGGTGAGGGCAAAATCATCTTAGTTTTTTGGGTTTTGTTTTGGTTTGGTTTTTTTAAGATTTCTTCAGAAGGATGCTTAGAAATTTATAGGTGTTTCTTATTATTTTAGAAGTGTGCCGTTGTGGTTTATTTTTTGTATAGCTGATGCTGTCCCATGTGTAAAATTCAGTGATTGGCAGTTAATTACGTGTCATTAATAAAACAACAAGTTACTTCAATCATGATTTGATTTAAATTGTGTGAACCACACAGGTATTTTTTTTTGTCCCTAAGACATGTCTGATCTTTAAAAATAACCAACATTGCTTGTATTTTGAGATAGAGTCAAGATATTTTTGTATCATTGAGAGCAAGAGCTGGATGAGGTCCCAAAAGAACTCTTGCTTCTATTAAACATTGCCTGCTTCAGTTAAACATCCCCTTTCCATCTGCTTGACGTCAGACAGGTCTCAGAGGAACTTCTTCCTGCAGAGCCCCTTTCTCTCATGGGTTTGGTCACATCCTTCCTTACTGTACCTGCTGCCAAACACTCACTGACCTGCTCTGACTGTTTCACTCCTTTTTGCCAGAAATCATTTCCTACAGGACAGGCAAGAGGTCTTCCCCCAGAAATCCATTGTGAGGCCAAGAACAGAAGCCAGGGACAGCTAGAGGAGAGACTGCCTTTTTCATGTGTGTATTAACACATAAATGAAAGCAGATAAGAAAAAAACAGTTTACTGAGATTACTGAGGAAAACAGGAAGAAGATGTAGAAGGAAGAGTATAAAAAAGCAGAGGAATAGCCTGAGTCAGGGCATGTAGGTGGGACACACAGGAATACAGCCTTGAGAGTCTTTGGTGGAGCTAAACAGAAATTCAGAGAGCTGGAAAAAGAAAAACAAAGCACTGCTGAAGGAGAGAGAGGAAGGAAGGAAAATAGGAGGAATGACACAAAATACAAAAGGAAAAAAGATGAATAAAGAAAATGGGGGGAAAGAGATCAAGAGAAAAGAGAGAAACAGTGCAATACATGTTCTCCAAAACATCCATTAAGTAATGGAGAAAGGGTTTAATTTTATTCCCTTTTCTGTGTAGCACATTGCTTTAAAATGACAGCCCATGTTGCTATACAGTGCATACACATTTGTATTATAATAATATTTTTATTTATTCCAGTTCAACATTTTAATAAATTAATGAATTCTTCATTCAAGAAATGCTGGAGGGAAAATAAACACACTATTTATGCAGAAAAGAACAAACAAGAAAAATCCTATAAATGTTTGGTTTAAATTTTCTGTAAATCACACCAAGTAATTCTATTTCAAAGTATCTATTTTGCAGAACATTAAAGAATCTTGATTTTTAAAGACTGCCTCCCACATATTCTCTAAAAATCAGACCATTCTGAAGTGTCCAGCTGGCAACCAAAATCTGAGAGGTGCAAAGCTAACAATCACACCTAGAAACCAAAAATCACATTTTTGTCACCCTTTATATCCTCCAACCTGCCCACACAGCCTCCCTGATGCACTTGAACATAGAGAGGTCTCCATGCTCAAGACAAAGTCCATCTCAAGAACAGTGTCAGCTTCCCCCTATGATACACTTGTTGGAAGTTATTAATCTAATGCCTGTCTTCTGGCAGTTTCAAATGTGGACAGACAGCTATGGATGACTGAAGCTTAATTATGTTTCTAAAGATGCAAATGAACTCAGAGGCTTAGGGAATGGGAATGTGTTTTAGCAAGTACCAACACAGGTAAAATACATAAACGTGTTACTTGGTTGGATGGGAGACGGAGCAATTTTATATTAAATATCTCTTTCTTTTCATTATAATTGAAGGGTAGTAAAAACCCCACTCAAGCAGGACTGTAGAAAAAAGCTGCTTCCACAAGGAAACTAGTTACATCTTTTTGGTGTCCCTTGCTAGAGAAACAAAATTCAAGTTAAGCTGAAGAAAATAAATATAACCATTTTTTTAAAAAATACATAAACCCATCACCTCCTGCCCCAGATATGCACAGCACTAATCTGCTTTCAAAGTTGGAACTAATCTTGGAATAGCATGCACTCTCTTTTCCTATTAGCAGAATTCCAGTGAACATTCATGAATTTACTATTTACAGTTTCAAAAATATAAAAAGAAAGCAGCATGGTCCCAAGATATGTAAGTGTGGGCATATATACTCAAGCTCTAAATTTGCTAGTCCCTGAAAAATTCCCCTAACAAACAGCAGTTTTCTCTACACTTGGAATTTTAATCTCTTTATTCCTCTTAATGTAACTTTTTAATTTTATTTTTAAGTATTAGAATCAAGTTTACAGGCTGTGGTGATCTACTGGTAGCACTACTGCTAACAGAATTTTGCATTATTATAATCAGTCAAAATTATTTTCCTTTTTTTTTTCTGACATGATTCTGTGCAAAGGGAGAAAAACACTGTTCCTGAGGCTGCAATGTCAAGGAAACTATTTTCTTGGAACCATGTGGTTGAGTACCTTCTTGGTTTCTTGATCTCCAGAAGGCTTTGCAATCCAACCAATATGGATTCACCCAGAATTCATTACATACAGATTTTTCCCATCAAGAAAAAAAAATCAGTTTACAGTAATGGAAAAAATGTATCTTGCTGATGGCACTTGTTACCATTCCATCAGATGAGTGTATGTTGCTGACTTAATACCCATAAAATGGGGTAGTTTTCTCACTTTTTTTTTTTCCTTTGTAAGAGTTTCCATCTGGTAGTGATAAGTACTGCTGCTTCTCTTCCAAGGGTTTGGACTTGGGACTCCAAGAATTACTCCCATTTTGTCCTCTTTGTTCAGCTATTAAAATACTGTTTCATTTTCTTCTAGAGGTTCCCCAAGTTTCTGATAAATCTCACGTCTCTTTCTGTCCCTTACCCAACTGACATCCTTAAAAGTTACAGTTCTCTCCCAAAAATCAACCAGTTGCTAGAAAGAAATGTGTTTGTGATGTTACAAAAGAGAAATATGTCTAAATGGATGTATGTCATGTTCCTTACATGCTGCTCTGGTCTTTTTTACACAGTTTGCAAAAACATCCCACTGCTGAGTTCCTGGACAGCTTCTCCGGCACACAATACATTTTTACATCCAAGAGAATGGATAATAAAAAAATGGCAATGCTTTTTCAGCAGTTTTTACCACTTTTGTCTCTGTCTTTCTATTCATCTGAGTTGGTACAGTGCAGTGTATTTGAAAATACAAACCCTGAGCAAGACAAAAGCCATACAATTGCCTTTTACAGATGTGAGGTGGTGGGATGGTGTTGTCTGTTGCAACCCTGACCAGTGGATTGAAGTCCCCATATCTGTTTATAAGTCAGAGCTTTGAAAACTTTAAGGTCAAGATTCAGACTAGCTCATATTTTAGGCTTCACTCTTGATTCTCTTGATTTGCTTCTCAATGTAGTTTGCAGTCAATTATCTTTACAACACAAGCACCTCAGAAATTGCTACTGTACTGCTGAAGACATTGCAACTCTGAAAAGAGAGTCTTAATATTCCATACTGACAGCTATGCTTACTTCCACTTTTTTTTTT
>VXBQ01007011.1:0-321449 GCA_013400175.1 Phainopepla nitens | reverse complement strand
TTTTTTTTTTTGGCGGGGGTGGGTTTGTTAGGCTGATATATATGCACTGAAACTCTAGGACTTACGTGTTTAAAGTCAGGTCCTGAAAAGTTTCCTCTGTTCTTCCCTTCAGACAATTTCACTACATATTAACCTTTAAATAAACCCCTAATTTTCACAGTATTTTACACAGGGAAGACTGAAACTTTAGAGTTGAAAAGTTGTTTTAGCAATGCAAACTTTCCATTTCTATTTATGTGCAAACTGTATGTTTTGTATGTGGTAGACTATTCTAACACAGTGTGTTTTTATAAGCCATTATAATGCTAACTATTAGATAATACTTGAGGAAAAAAAAATAGGTAATTTGCCACAAAGTTGATGAGAATGGGGAAGCTTAAATCTTGTCAAATACTTTCTGACATAAAAGAAATTGCATGGAAACAATTAGACAATGCGTTAATAAGCAGATGGATTTTCTTTCTACTTTTTCTTTAAGTTTAATGTGTTTGACAATATGTGGAGAAAGCCTTCTTCAATACATGAATACATGAATTACTACAGAACTGACACTGAATACTTGTAAATGGAAGTGTTGTCACATTGCATGAATTGCAGAGGAACCAACCCACAGTAAAAAAGATCTCTCTTTGTCCTGCACAGTCCACAACATTGCTTTTTCTGCAAGTTTACTATATGCAAAATTATGCAGTCCACTAAATTCTACCCTTTTCAGAGACCTAGCTTTGATCTGATGTAAATCTTTGTAGTTTTATTTATTTCAGTGAAACTGCCCAACTTTCTGTAGCAATGGCACCTTAACCGACAACAAATATTAATGTTGTTTTTATTGGGTTGTGTCTGTTTCACAAATTGGTCCAACAGGTTAGAGAGTAAACACATTATCAATGTGTTGTTGTGCAATGCAAGAAACGGTACCAAACCAGGAACACAGCTCAGAACTTCTGACATCTGCTTTTAGGTCTCCCAAAGGGGATCTACAAGACTAATTACTTATAGAGTATGGATATGCTGTGATAAAAGATACTAGAGAATACTCTACATTCCATGTATAATCCTAGTAAAGACTTTCTATGTTCCTTCTCCTAAATAAATTAAATCTTTAAAATTACTGTCTTTTAACTTTCTCCAGAAAATTAAATTAATGGAAATTAATTAATTAATTAAAAAAAATTATCTAAAACATCATATTCAAAAGAGATCTGATCTATTATTTAGTGTTCAGTTCTCCAAAAGTGATTCCAAAGTATTGTAAGATACTGGTAATAATGGTGGGTTTTTAAAGAGAAAAAATAAAAGAAGCAGGAGAAAATAATCATTATATAAAAAGAAGCAATACTGCAAGAATGAGTTAAAAACTAGTCATGGATACAGCTCTAGAGCTCAGAATACATCCATTGAGGGGGGTCATTGGCTCCACTGGAAGGTGCTTATGTCTGTGAGCATCTTCAGCCTTTGTTACATGAACTGGGTGAGAATGCAGTTGGGACAGCAGCGACTGCTGTTTGCCAGCTCTCAGTACACTGGTGCAACATACACTCACTTTTATCAACACACTGAGCCAGAAGAGCCTGTAATATCATCTTGTAGTTCTATTAACCAAGATGTTTAGATGGGAAACAGTCTTTCCTGAGAATTGCTTAAAATTATAAGAAAGTTAGCAGGTAAGGGAGAAGGAGAGAGCTCAAATCCTCCAGACATGGTTTTGAACGCATTCAAAGAGAAGACTGCAGATCTGCCTTGACATTACACACTCCTTCATGCTTTTGTTTATCAGGGTGTTTAAATGCATTGTTGATGCACTTAAATCAGGTGGGGTTAAAAACCCAAGCCAAAGAGTTTAGTTTACTCCTTGGCTAGAAGTTAGTACAATTGCTTTAAGTTTTACTCTCTAAACACCACAGCCTTAATTCTCTTCCATACCCAACATTTAAGCAAAGTTCAGCACCACAAATTCATCAGACATGAGTCTGCTGGAGTAGGGGAGGGTACTCAAGAAGGGATGCCAAAAGAATCAGTTTGGGTTTTTTAGCAGGAAATCTCTGACTACAGTCTTAAATACTTAGAACTGTCTATTAAGCATAGTTTCAAACAATACAAGGGTAACATGGAAGTAAAAGGTCATTTTGTGTCATTTTTATCCATTACATATGCACTTTAGCAATGTGGGTAACAAGTTAAATTGTGCTGACCTTTATCAGAGACAGGGTGTAACTGCTGAAGGAGAAGTGACATTGCTGCATGCCATGTTTGCATTTGCTGCTGTACTTTTCAGGCTTCCTGATACCACATAACCACACTAATGAGCACATCAGCTCAACACACTTACTCACAAATCCCTTTTGAATCATTCTATCAGTTTCAGTTGCAGGGGTGAATGCAAATGCCAATCCCAGACCTTCAGCTGGAAAGCATGCAGGAAATTTAGACACATTTTAATTTAGGAGCCCCTCAACTATAGATCATCAAAATAAGGAAGTCTTCTCCTAATTTTATTCCATGCCATGATGACAGTTTAACCTTGTGAGACTGCACTGTCATGTCATGTCAACATGCTCAGCAGGCTTCACAAATGTCACATAGTGGTACATCAAAACAGTGAAGTTGAAAGATGCCCATTTAAGAATCTTCCAATCTGCTTACAAAAGATGGATAAAATTGAAGTAATTCATCCCTTTATTCTTCTTAGGAGCAGTTCTACCACTTTTAAAACTCATGCCAGGGTTTTCTGGAAGCAGTTATAGAAGGGGGTAGATAAAGGTGAATTCAAAGTCCATTCACAACAGCTAAGAAATATCGACCTACCCTCAGGTAAGAACAGCCTATCATAGCAGCACTAGATGTGACTCACTCACATATTCATTTTCCTCAATAGGCCAATACAAAACTCAACAGCCCTGCAATTTCCCCTTCATTTTCTCACTGACAGTCTAGGTCTCCAAGCAGGTACTGTATTCTCTTTCTTTCCTACATAATTTGCAGAGGCCATTTCAACACCGCTAAAAACGTTGTCTTTTCCTGCTAAATTCTGCTAATCTAATATTTAAATATTTACACCTAATAGTAATTATATCTTAATCCTCTTATGTAATGACTTCTGATCATCTTCAGCAGCTCCACTGCTGTTTCCTGTCCCTGACACATCTCTTCCTCTCTCCAGAGCTTTGACTTCAGTTGTGACCAATGAACCTGCTGTAGGACTCTGCTCCAATGAAAAACAGCAATTAGCACTGGAAAAAAGGAGCCTCTTAACATCAGTCACTCAGGAAGCTATGCTGACTACCATTTTACCAAGTTTCAGGTGCAAACCCAAACCACTAGAAGTTTTTTAATCTGGTAAACATGTGAAATCTGCTTTCTCCTTTCACCTGGACCTTCATGGAGTTACAGCCAGAGGACAAACAGCACAGAGAACACATGGCTTGTCACTGACCACTGAACACCAATTCAAGTGCACAGCAAGTGGCACACACAAATGTTGTTGCTGTTGGGAGGTGTTATGGATATTACTTCCCATACAATGCAATAGAGCCTGTCCTCTGTAGTTAGTAATTTCAGGTGGCTGCAAAAGGCTCAATTCACCACACAGTTTAGTGCACGCCTAACCTTTGAGCCAACAGATACTTTTATTGCCTTTGATGGAACAGTTGTTCATAAGCTGGAAAGTTAGGTACCTATTCAAAAGCCTTGCTAAGTTTCAGCAAAAAATTTTTACCCTAGAATAAGTAAGTAGTATAGTTCCATTGACACCTAATTAATCATCCCAGTGTATGTTCACACTTGAATCAAACAGGAAAAAAAACAACAAAAAACCACATTAATCATCAGAAAAAAATAAACCAGGACAACACCAAGGGCTTGTTTTTTCTGATACTTTACTTATGGCAAGATCAATTTGCCAGCAGTGTGTTATTAGGAAAAAAATTCATTATTTGTTCACAATGCCTGTGTTGAAAGGGTTATCTCACTTTTCTCAGCTCAAAGTTTAATTTTAGATATTAAAAATGCGTTGTCATTAGTCTTATCTGTGAGTTATTTAATCATAGAGCTAGCAATACAGGAAATACAGACAGTGATGAAATCTTTCCTACATTCACCTTCTAGAGATTCAGATTCATTTTACAGATTGCAACAGATAAGAGAGTTAGTCAGTAAGCCAAAGAAATTCCAAATCCTCTCTTTTCTGTGCTATTTAGATGGAACATTGAAATGGAGGTTAGGACAGCAACCCAACTCATCTTTCAGGAGAAAAGGTCGCCATTTTCCCTCTCTTAAAATTTGTTTGATTTAACATTGAAAGCTTGAACACTTTCTAAACCCAGAGGCCATGGAAGAAAAGAGGCAAGCAAAATCCCAGCATACTACTAGAGTGAATTAAATTTAGGCTATAAATCCTAAATCAGTGGACAAAACTAGATTAAAATATAAATGCATTTTTCTAAGAGGTCTTAAGGTCAGATGTCAGGAAATTGGACAAATAAATAGAGGTGAATCTGAGAAAAGTGATAGGCAAAAACCAAGGCATTTTTCAATAAAAATGATAATGAGCAACAGCTTATATAAGTCTAGGAATAATAAATAAAAAGGTAATCTGACAATACATTTCTTATTGAAATGTTATTGAATAAAAGACTCGGGAAAAAACTTTCAAGTAAGATGTTGAGGAATTATCAGCTCTCACCAAGGATAGTTGAAACAAACGGGAAAAAGTTATCCTGAAATCAAATAAGTCTTGAAATCAAACTTACGTGTTGAAAGGATACAAATGGGGCAAATTCACTTGAGACATTGAAGTTCCACGGAGATGCCACACATGAAGGAGGTTGTGATTTGTGTTACACATACATGGCTGATTATTGTGTTGGCAGCTCCTTCAGAAGTTCATACTGAACACAAAGGGCTAAACAAAGTCAAAAGATTTCTATGCTATCAGAGATGATTCACTGAATCACAGAATAGATGAGGTTGGAAGGGATCTCTGGAGTTCATCTAGTCCAGCCCCCTGCTCAAGTAGGGTGACCTAGGGCCAGCTACTCAGTACTGTGTCCAGCTGGAGTATCTCCAAGAATGGAGGCTCCAAAAACTCCCTGGGCAGCTTCCATTAGACTGCATTTCTCAAAGCCCAACCAGTGCGTCATCACCCTTTGAGTAAAGAATTTCTTCCTCACGTCTAATTTAAGCCTACTCTCTTCTAGTTTAAAGCAATTCCTATTGTTCTTTTACTCCAAGCCCTTGTGAAAAATCCCTCACCAGTGCCCTTGTAGGCCCCTCACGGTACTGCAAGGCTGCTAATATGTCACCTCTCATTCTTTTCTCCAGGCCAAGCAACCTCAACCCTTTCAGACTTTCTTCGTAGCGGAGCAATGATGCAGACATTGAAGCTGTGAATTGACTGTCCCTAAAAAATTAAAAGACCCTTCTTAGTGACTGGCCAGTTCAAAGTGTGAACATATTGTGATTTATGGTCACACTGTCACACATGATAAGGTACATGGACTTCAGGAAAGTCAGGTCAACATTTAAATTATTATAAAGATAACCATACTTAGGGCCTCCAGTATCCCCTAGACCTGACATAGAGATTTGTGCCTTTTTTACTTTTTTCATTAGTTAAAGATGCTAAATCTTAATATCATAGAAATTGAGGAGAATCTTAAAATTTGTATCTGGCTGATAAATATAATTTTCCAATAGCTAATTTTCTGGTTGTAGAAAAATATTTAGCCTTCAGTTAATGAAAATTAGTTTTTGTCCATCCATAGTGCAAGTATATCTTGATTCCCAGAATATTTCATTCACTAGTATTTTCCATAGGCTGCTGTCAGTAGTAACTTTACATGTCTATCCCTAAACATTTAATTTGTACTCTTTGAAGATCTGTCATGATAACTCAACTAGGCCTAAATCTTGAACATAAAAGGTTTTGCTTGGATTTTTGTAATTGAGTATTGCTGTGTCGTCAGAAAAAATTATGACCTGGGTAAAAATGGAAATATCCGTGTATTATCCACAAGCTTTCAAGTACTGGAGTCCAAAAAGAGTCTTTTCATGTTTTGCAAAACATTTTTAAAATAATCCGACCAGTTGATTTTTAAGATTGCAATGAAGCTTTTCCTTGTTGCTGTAGAGATTGAAATGGGCATAGATATAAAAGCTAAACCATTTCCATAAATATTTCAAATTCTAGATAAGGTAAGGACCTGTCAGCACTTCTTTAGCAAATCATTATTTTCAGAGAGACTGTGACTCAAAATGTGAAAAAAGCCAGACTTCTCTTTGGACTCAAAATCATCTTAAAATTAAGGGTGGCTCATTCAATCTGACATAAAATTACTTCTTGCAACTGTGAAAAAACACAAAACTAATGTAAGACTTCCTACCTCCATTCCTCCTTGCAGAAACTATGGATTTCAAATGTGTGGCTGTTTCTGTAAACTATATTCCTGTACCTTAACCGAATCTTTTTAATTTAAAGTGAAAACTTTGTTTTTCCAAGTGTCCATAACACAGATTAGCAATTTTTGGGATATGAACTAATATAGATTAAAGCAGGAGAAATATTCATATCTGGCTTGCTGTGTGTTCATTCTTTCTTTTTAACAAAAAAATTAACAAGCATTTGAGAAGGTGGAGTGAATTTTTATCTCTGCCAGCTAAGGCAGGAGTCTGTCTGTTTCTTTAACCCTTCCTTAAAAGTGATTTTGTTATACTGCAGTGCTTGTGCTATTATATAGCTATGGAATCTACAAATAGTATCAGCTGCCTGACAAACAAGGCATCCAGACCCAAGAAGCTCCTTTCACAGCATCAGCTCACAGACCTGTAATTTTGGAGGGAACTATTTATAAAGTATGAATTTGTATGAATTACTGGGCAAAAGTAAGGGCAACAGTAAACATATGTATGAACTAGAGAGCTTATAAAGAATATAAAGTAGAGTGATTGCCATTTCACTTCTCATTCGTCTACCCTCTAAAGTTAATATAATGTTATGCAAGGAATTTTTAATTTTCAGGAGCTAATTCAAAACCTGGATGAACTTCATTTAGCAGGACATGGCAACAAGACAAAGCAATCATCTCAGCTGTTTGCAAAGCATTACTAACCATCCATCTATTGCTACACTTTCCAAATATCTGGAACAGTGCCTTGAAGGAGGCTCCAACCTGTTTCTCTGTTGTGGTATTGTCTACAATGAAGTAAAACACAGGTAATAGGTCCATTAGATTTAACATCTTCATACCTCACTTTGGTTTGTACCTTCTCATTTTAGTCATTGTCATGCCTAGGTAACTCTATGAAAGAGAAAACACTTCAAGGCTTAAAAAAAACCTCAATTTCTCAAATGCTCAGTAGGTATTGAGGATGGTGAATATACCATGCAGAATGGTGAGAAAACATTTACTTTGTAATAAAAATATTTAACACCTCCTTCTTCCACTCTCCACTCAGATGTCTCAACAATCACCAATCTCCCACAGTGGCTGCTTAGCACAACTTTCTGCTTCAGCTAAAATATGTATTCTGTAGTATATTCACAAAAGTGCAAACTGAAGTGGTACTGAAATATACCTTTGCTTCAATAAAGAACTAAGTGCTTGTATTAGAAACTCAGATTTCCACGTTTGATATACTGAATTTTACCTCAGTGATATCTGATCAAAAAGGCCAATGCCCAGGATCTGACTACCAGTTGTCAATCTCCAAAGCACCAGTAGTTGTGAACATTACCACTCTGAGCACATGCAATTACATACATAAAACTCAGCCACCCCGACTTTTTACCACCTCTACTTGAGAGCTCCATTTTGTTGGACACGTTATTCCAAATATTAACCAACACAGCTGAATTGCATGTGAACCCCTTCAAGACAATCTCAAATCCATCTGGGATCAGCAGCATTTGCTTAGAGGCTACTAAAATCCCCTCTTCTCTGTAAGTACAAGGACTGAGAAAAATAGTAAAGGTAAGAGTCTTAGCATGCTATTCCACATAAATTAATATGTCTTTTAAGATGTGGTCAAAAACATCTTATGTAGCAGAAGGTTGATACTTCAACCTTTTATTTAATAATAGCAATACTCAACTTCAAAACCAAAACTTCAACATCTCTGCAGGAAGAAAATCATTATTTGAGCTCTCCTTCAAAATTTTACAAAGCTACATGCTGTTTTGCAGAAACAAGTATCATTATTCTACATGGCATGCCCAGCTACACACCCCATGAAAGCACAAAGTGACATTTCAGCCTTTTTCTAACATGTATTTAAAAGGAACAGCACAATGCTCTGTATGGAGTTAGTAACCTTATTAATGATATTTGACACTTCCCTACCATAAGCCTTTATTGCAGTTGGTTATAACTTTTCATGCTTTAAATATTGAGGTTGAACTTTGTACTTACGTTTAGAGATAAAAATAGTGTGCCATTTTCCCACAACCAAAAGACTCATTATTTTTCTTTTATCCAAGCTGATCTTCTTTTTCTTTTAAGACAAGCTTCTATCTCCAGGGTTTAGGACAATGGCTTAAGATGTGTGGATTTTATGTCTACATGTGTTAGCTGTCTTCCTTGTCATCCCTGTAGCAAGGGAAGCAAAAGTCAAATCTCTGAAAAATTCTATTTAAAATCTGAAGAATTTACTTAATACAGATTAGTTCTCTTTTTTCAGAAAGTTTTATGTATGTTTAACTGTAGCTCTCCTTCCCCTCCCCTGAAAAGTTTTAGGATAACAGAATTCCAGCATTTTGCTAAATTGGATCCCTCCCCATTCAGTTAATGTGATGGCCGTTTGAGAATGAATCAGGATTATATATCAAGAGACTACTGCTTGTACAAGTCCTGGATACTTGTCAACCTCTTCAGATGGTCTGAAGTCAAGGTTGCTGAGAGATGCTTTAAAAATGAGGGATTATTTAGTGGATAGGCTACTTAAACAATTCAGTTAACCCTTCAACACTTCTGGTTAATGGTAGCAAATTAGTGAAAACAAATTTGTCAAAAACTACACTCGAGTAAGCAGCCACGGCTATTTGAGGTACCTGGGAGTACTTTTACATCAGTTTTGTAACTGAAACATTTGAAGAAGCGTTTGAATGTAAGAAGCATCCTGTATGCTAAATAGCCTGAAGATTCAGGCCTTCAACTGACTGCCCAAACTTAGCAGATGCTTGGCTTTGGCTTCTTGGGCCTATAAAAAAGGATATTAATAGCAGCCAGCCTCAGCTAGGAGATAAATTCACGAATGTTTGCAGAACAAGTTCCTCAACAAATTAAAAATTTTTAATTCAATACAAGGATCAAGAAGGTGGAGATTGAAGGCAATATTAAATAAAACATTATTTGAACAAAGTTGAGGTCTTAGGGGAAAAAAAAGCCACAATCTATAATTACGTAATTGTAAATTTTATTACAACAAACAGGCAAAGGTCATAAATTAAGATCACAGAAGCAAACTTAATTCTGACACTTCCCCATTTCAACATATTTGACTTCACAACATCAAAGTTCTTTTAGTGTAGGATTTTTGGATGCAGTACAGTATATTTTTGTAAGACAGCCAAAATCAGCTGTGTGAATAAAAGCAAAACCTTTGCATACCACAAATATACTGAAATCTGACTTTTTATTTGGTTCAAAAAAAGACACTAAGTATGTAAGTGCTTGTTTTGGAGGTTGGAATTAATTTGTTTCCAGTAAATTAGTTATCAGTGTCAAAGTGCGTCAAATCTCTCTGTTCTATCATTTACACTAAAAAAAAAATACCCAGAAAAAAAAAAAACAACAAACATTTATTTCTGGACAGTGTGAAAGGGTTCCACGAGCATGAGAATCTTGCTAAGGTCAGAAAAAAACCTCTACAAGTGACTGGTCTGACTGAATTGGGGTTTATGATCTTTAAGGGAGATACAGCTCCCTAGTAGGATACTGAATGAGAAGGAGGAAGACTAGAGAGTAAAAAAGAGTGAAAACACTTTTCTGTGTGGTTAGAGCAAAAGACAAGGCACTAAAGAGGCATCCAATTAACAGTGGAAGCAAAGACAAAATTTATCTTGATAATTTTATTGATGATAATTTGTCTGTAATTTCTTGAAACATTCTAGCTCACAGAGTGCATGAGACATTTCATGCTCGCAGATTTCAGAAGCAGCTGAAAATGTGGAACATTTTATTAGTCCTAAAGATCTAACAAATTTCCTGTTCAAATTGCAATATCTTATCTATAAAAATATGTTTAGATATTTTCAGAGCCGAATTTTACCTATTTAAGGACACACTTTAGCTTACCCTACTGGAGTGGTTTCAGGACTTAATGCAGTTATGCAGCAATACATCGTCTTTTATGTTTCATTTTCCTTGAATTTATGAGTCAGTTGACACTGTTCCTTCCATCTAGCTCAGGATGCTTTGGTTATGATGGGTTAAGAGGGACATGCCCAGCATGTTTTTAAAGCTGGACAAGCTTGGTGCCAGACCAGTTCCAGAGATAGGTAGGAAGAAAAGGAGTCTGGAGAAGGAGGTCTCCTAAAAATTTACTCTGTAAGAGACTATAAAGCTTTATGGGATAGCTGGCATGTTTCTGTGGCACACAGCAGGGATTTGGAAGTAACAACATAGGTGATGAGGCTCCTTGAAGCCAAAAATACTTGGCCACAGCTACCATACACATTATGGAGATAACTTATGCTCTAGACTACAACATAAGTAGACCTACTTTACATCACCGTAGCAGTTATCATTTTTTAAAGTCTAGGAAAAGAAATGCAAAAGCCACTCAAAGCAACACTTAAATATAAGCAACTAGGCTTTAAATTAGTTAAATATTTAAGTACATGCACTGGCACTTAAATTAAAGTTGTTAAATTTATGTGCTACTTGTTGGACTAGTACCATAAATCAACAGGAGTCAGAAAATGCAAAAGTTAATGTTCTAGCAGTGACATGATTTTGGCAACCATAGGACTTTCTATTCCTGTTTTCTCATTAAACGTATTACTTAATATATATAAGGAAGTTTAAACAACATTATTACTTGTTAAACTGATATAATCATTCACTATCACTAATTCTTTCTATGCTTGCATGTAAATTTTCCTTTTTAAAAACATCCTTTAAATAATTGCATCTTAAGATTTCTGAGTTTTTTTGCACATGGGCAAGGAACAACACATATTCATAGATACTACTACATTTAGTATTCCTAGAAACTCTTTTTTGCTTGTTATGGATCTGCATTCTTCATTTAATTTGTCATTGGATGAGGACCACACACAGCACATTTTTATCCCAAAGGATCCCAAAACTAAATGGAAACTCAGTGATCTGCAAATCAGTAGGAGGATTTTGATAAACTCTGAAATGCAATCAGCTGAGGCTCGAATTGAAGCCATAGTTTAGCAGTACATGCCTATCACTTTACAGCCTGTAGCAGGTGCTGAAAAATGGTATCTTCCCTAATAACCAAAGGTGCCGTGGAAAATTAAGTAGGTAATATGTCATTAACAGATTCGGAGTTCAGCCAAGACAGAGAAGCTGGTTTCATTACTTTTCTGCTGAGTCCCAAAGAATACAAAGTGACTTGAGGAGATCCTCAATTTTATGTATTACTCAAAGGACAACAAATCTAAACGATACATGCCACCCCAGGCTGATTTCAGCTGTGGTTTTTCTATTTTTATAAAACCAAATAAAAAATTAATTCTCCAGTCTTTGTTTGGCATAACCCTCCAAAAATTATGGAATACAGTTTTAAAGATACCAAGTAGATATAGTTTCCCAAATCCTATCCAAGAATATCAAAGATGAGCATTAAAATTCCCTGTGTGGTTATAGATTATCCCCTCCCCAGCACATGATGTGCACCCTTGTGTTGCAGAGTTTCTAAGTTTTCTTTCAAGACTGAAACAAACAATAAAAATAAGTATTTGTGTCAAAAATTGTGAATGGAATAAAATATCTGCCTAACAAGGGTCTTGTTAATTCACTGCATTTAAGAGCCTCAGGTTATGTAACAGCCATTCTCTAAGGTTTGCTGCATCTCAGCAGTAAATTCCAGCATGTGGACTCCTCGCTGCCCCAAGATTAAAGGTAAATTCTCTTCAGCAGGGAAGACTGGTGTTCTACACAAAACAGGAGGGGAAAGTAAACACAACAAATCCATCACAAGGGAAGTGTTTAACTGCCTACTGTTGAATTTCGTCAACTAAGCATGCTTTTGATATTGAGTAGAGACTGGAAGAGGCTTGTAATCAATAACCATTGTACTCATATTCTTACACTCATATTCACCTTTCTGCAGCAGCTCCAGCACTAATGCACTGCACAAGACCACTGCCTCCAGCATTCATGAGACCAAAACGAGAAGAAAACAATTTATGAAAATGCATCACAGCTGGGAAATGGAAGACAAAGGACTCCAAATTGCAGGTGAACAAGGAAAGAATGGTAACAACTATGGAAAACTTGATCATAGTATCTGAAAAGAATATTTTCTGTTTGAATCATGAGCTCCCTTGGGAAGACCAGTAATAGTATTGAGAGATACTCCAGCCAACAAGAAAAGTACAGTCATGCATGTGCACAAGTTCCAGAGCTAATGCACTTACTGTTGTATGTGCAAATGACAGGCCAGCACCATCTGATGTAAAAGAATTCGGAGCACCCACATGCATCATCTCCTGAGAGAAACAGCAGGAATTGTCTTGATTCTAGTGCTTAAAATGGGAAAGATTTGCCTTCCAGTAGTTCCAATAACAATAGTGATGGAGGAACCCTGTGCAGTCTTAAAGGAGCTTCATGAGACTAAGACTAAGCCCTTAAAGACAGTGAACACTTTTTACTTCTACAAGCTAAATACAGCTTTAATTCCTTATTATTTGTGCAATTAATTCTGGCAATTGTCCTATTAGATTTTATCACTGTTTTGCAGAGGGAGAAATGGAAGAGCTAACTGAAGGGTTTCTCCTATAGACACAAAAAATAGCTAAGAAATTAGATCTCCAAAGTAGATAGCTTTGAATCACTGAATTATTTTTCCATACATCTCCATTTGCTATGGATGCAAGCCTGCAGAAGGGAAAAGACATTCCTGGCCTTCAGAGTTGCAGGACAAGCTAGAGCTGTAAACATAATGTACACATGGGCTGAAGCCAGGATTTTGGATGTAAGCTCTGATGCCAGATCTCGGTTCAAATGACACTGATCTCCAGATTAAAACCAATAAACACTTAAATCTGTAGTCATAAGTACACAGATGGTGCTGCCCATATGTTTTTGTGGCATACACAGGGGAAAATCCAATAATTTAATATGCACTTTTTCCTCTTCATTGATATGATAATTAAATTCCCTGAGAACATTCTCAACAGCTTATAAGAGAAGGAAACATTCAGAACTTGGTAGCATTGACTTACTTAACAAGCAAGGGAAGTGAGAACTGCTACAATTTATAGAATTTACATGATGACAGAGCAAATCTTAAACACAGCATGTTAAGTCCTAGACACGCTGTAAAGACTAAGGAGACAGGATGAACTGTTGTATATGCCATTTCATTTCTAGATCACTGGGCCAGATTATTGAATGAGCCCAAGGTGACAGAATTATTTTTGCTACTCACTTACAGAGAAGCAAAGCTTTTTGTAAGAGTCCAGGCACTGAAATAAGGAGGACAGTTTTTCTTCCAGGTTTATTGCTAGCATTTAAAACAATGCTTCCATTAAATGAGTATTTTCACACTTGATCAGTTCAAGGGATTCATTATTTTCAGGCTCTGTAATTATGTAGATTTCTAGTAAGTATTCTCTTCCTCTGAACATTAGACCCAAGTGCTACTTTTGGTATTTGCTTGATGCTCATGTGGTAATAGCACTTGGAAGAAAGTTTTTTATGGAGATATCTAAAAATTGTGTCTCAATTCCCATTCATTTATGCGAAAAACATATTCAATAAGCATTTCTCTTCTTTTTTCCCACTTCAGGTTAAGAGTTTCAAATGAAAGCTAGCTATGCTAATATATTTTAACACATGTAAAATGTCCCTATGGTTCAAATAAAATATATGTCTATGAAGAATATAGTTTTATTAACTATTAAAAAAAAGATAAAGGAAATCTATCTTTGCAAGACTTGCCAACTTATGGGTCTTCAAATCATTCAATCTTTTTGTATGATTTTTGTATGATGCAAAGCCAATTCATATATATTTATAGACTTATGTTAGCTTGCAGAATAGTATATGACCATTAACATAATACGCAGTAGTACATAGGGGTGTTTTACTACATACTTGATCTTGCCTAAACGTTTTATATATGGTGTAAGAAACTTTAGTCATGAATAATTCCTCCCAAATATAGTCTTCCTGTTTATTTTGTTATTATAATTGATGGGCATTTTCTAAGATGTTCCAGATTAGCCCAATTCTAGCATTTTTGTGCATTGACAATACAAATAAAAAACGACATTCCATATGTGTCAGATGTCTTCTACTAAAGTCTTTCAATTTATATGTCCACAAAGAATCAATCAAGATAGTACTTATGCAAAATGGAAGATATGTCTCTGGCTAAAGCCCATAGTAAGGTTGTTTTTTTTTTCCTTTTTTGTAACCCTAAAGCACTGTGGTTTTTCATGTCCTTTTCTTTTCTACCATCAGCTTGTTAATGAGTGTGTAAAAAATGTTAAGGTTGACTAAGATGCAGGAAGGAGATGTACAAAAGCACATTTGGGAAGAGAACATTTGGAGTAACAAGTATGTGAGGAGTCTGCAATGCTGGCCTTAGGAGAATAACTTAAGAGTGCTAAAATCAAAGGAACTACTGCCCTGAGCTAGCAGTTCTTCTCCAGAGAGAAATACATCTTAGAGGAAATAGCCACCTTTAGGAAAAAAAAAAAACCTTTTAGGGTTAAAAAAAATGCTTCTTAACTAGCTATTTACAAATAGCTGCCAATTTAGCATCCCTGCAAAGCCTAGAGAAAAATACACTGTTTTAAAAAGACCATTAAGACCACAATGATTGGCTATTCCCAGTTAAAAAAACACTGTTTTAAAGCTCCTGTACTTCCTGCAGCTCTTTCATATACATGTTGCATTATCATGAAGTCTTTAGTAAACAAAATCAGATGACATTTTTTCCCCACAGGATCCTGCCTAATGCAATGTACAGAATTCAATGTGCTCCATTAATCAGCAGCTATTCAATAAACTTATCCCCATTATCTTCCCAGCATCACCTTTTCCCCCAGTGGCCTCAACACTTCTCCAGCTCTTCCTGGAATTCACAAGCCTGCTCTCAGCCTTCAGAAGATGTGGGAGTGCATCATTCCCCACCTAGCCAGGTCCTGCCAAGGAAAGGAATATCTGGCTGGTCTATCTCTGTTGCTACCCACTCTGAGGGTAGGTATGACTAACAGATTACAGAAATCTTAAACATTTCAATTCCTTTTCCCCTCAGGAAAAAGGACCAGGGAGCAGAGTGACACTGCTAAGGGCAGGGAGAGATTTCTTCATGCTCTGATTTGCTGCTACATGAACCTGTGGCCCACCTCCTACACAGAGCAGACATTCAAATGGACAGGCCTTCCTCCATCTTTCATGACAACACTGGACAGTACTCCCTCCTCCATAAGGGAATCTACTTCCAGTCACACTCAGGAAGAACTGGCAAGCCAAGCACACTCAGAAATAAAATGAGAATAGAAATAAAACTTCACAAAGTGCTTCTAAAATGATGGTGCCCATGAGATGCTAACCTGTAGGTGACACTTGCTAGGTTTTGGCTAGTCATGTGAGATATTTATGGCTTAATTTTTTAGAATTCTTCCCAAACACACTCCAGGGTGCTGAGTAGGTTATGACAGCATACTGACCCATCTGCAGCATTGGTAGTCAAGATGTGTGCTAAGTTTGGGTTTGGGTTAAGTGACTCAGGTAGTAGTAGAGACCTATGACAAAGACAAGGTGAGAACGTATTTCTTTACAGAGCTTTCAGTATCCTCTGGCCATTTTACTGTCCTATCTCTTCTTCACTCCCCTGCTTTTGATTCCTCATTGCATGCCTTGCAATAAATAAAAGCACAGGGTTTTATGAAGAGATGCTGTTACCACATTTGCAGAACAGTTGGATAGTTGTAGCACACGTGAATAGTGTTGCACTTGAACAGCTGATTCAGCCCTGGAGCAGGCCAGTGTGCCTACTGCGCAGGATGACTCTTACAGAAAGGAGAGAAAAGGAAGGGAAAGGTGTCAGGGCTGCTCTGTCTGTGTGAATGTCCCAAACTGGCCCCAATGCTAAATACACAACAGTAACTACAGTCACTGCTCCTGCTACAGCCAGAGAGAAACACTCACCTTACCAGCACTTCCTGCACACCACTGCCACAACTGCATCTCCCAGGCACTTTCAGGGCCACAGCAGCAGAATGTTTCTTGTGGTGACTGCTGGGGCCACTTCTGCTCCTGCTCTACCAATCCCCTTGTGAGGTAGTCCATGCTCAAAAATAGTAATTGACTGGATAGTATATCTTCAACACTTCAGCTGTCTCAGATCCACCCATCAGAGGCCACTGCATCCACATAAAGTATGATTTAATGAGAAGTGATAGGAAATCTTGCGATGTTACTGGTTCCGTTTAGAATAGCCACAAAACAAGTTTATTTCAAGACCTAGATATTGCCTTCTATTATAAACCATTACATAGACCTAACTGGGTATTTCGGCATCTTTAGAAAAATGTGACATTCCTGGCAAGTTCAGTGGTGATGTTTATATTCTTTTAATAGTAGTTTAGTTAATTATTTAGTAAACAGATGAAGAAAGGAAGTTTCCAGAGCTCTCTGTCTCTCTCCACAACTTTTCCTTTATGTTTTGGTGGGGAGGGAGGGATTGTTGACTTTTTTTGTTTGTGGTTATTGAGGGTCTTTTGTTTGTTTGGGGGGGTTTTAGGGGGTTATATATATATGTATATAAAATTTTGTATATATATATAAAATATATATACATATATACATATAAAATTTATCATAATTATGAGCTGAAATTCAGAGGTCTCTACTAACATCATGAAGGAATATTTTGCTACTGAAACTCGAGATTAGTTAGATTTACTGTTACTGTTGCCATTTTATGTGCAACTGTACTTCCACATATGCAGCTTCACTGTAAGGGATGCATACAAAAGCAATGCTTTTTCTTTTTTGCTCACCCAAAATTTGAAATTCAGAGGAGGGGGAATAAGCCACGAAGAATTATGTGAATTAGTTGCTGGACTTTGGATAGAAAACACACTTGGGAATTAGCAACATTAAAATACTTGGGCATTGTTTTCTTTTATCTAATCTAAAGTAGGCTAGTTGTGGAGAAGGAATGATGTACAAAGTTTAAGTGCCTTAATTGCTTTGGAGATCTGCTTTTGGACATGTTTAAAGTCCCTTTAGACATGTAAACTTGTAGAATGCTCAAATTTAGATTGAGGGAATAAAAAGTAAAACAGAAAACGAACAAAGGAAAAAAAAGTATAATCCTCCTCCTCCTCCATCTAATGTTATCAGACTTTCTCAGATCTAATTAGCACGGATTTACATCAGTGCATTAAGCTTGTACCTTTAGAAGTGTAACCTACATGTTTGGTTAAATTTTACTAAATTTCAACCCTTACTTTGCTGTTTCCTAAGAAGAACTGCCCTCTTTTTCATCATTTAAGATTCATGCTACTTTTTGCATTCTCAGTAGTTTGGTGGCAGAGCTGAAAGAATGAGAAAAAAGCTGTCTTAATCCCTCATAATCTCCCTAAGCATCAGGTTCTCTGGACAGTTTCATTATTAGAATTATCATTGCTCAAACTTCCTCTATTACTAAGTAATTATTTGAATAATCCATTTTGCTTAGTAGGTTCATAAATCATTTGTTTTGGGGATTTATTTTGGCATCAAATTTAGGGAAATTCATCTGCTCAGACCAGAAAATACTCATTTCTTGTTTGCTTTACAAGCCTGGTACCCTATTAGCCCTCAATTTAACAAAATGTCTAAGATACAGGAAAACAATTTCTCTAGACACAGTGCAAGACTGAATCACATCTCATTTACACTGATGTAAATAAGAGAGAGAGACTGAAAAGGAAGAATTTATGGCACATTAAATTGGAGCAAAATTCAGACTGGAAAGCTTTGTAAGGCCTCAGTGTTGTAGCTGAAAATGCATGTGTTGAACAATCTGCAATGGCAAAAACTCATCAGAAATAAATTTTATCAACTTTTAAAATAAAATCTTACAGAATTTTCAAGGGACTCAGAACAAAAAACCACTCTTTGGCTAAGTCTATGACAATTTGATAAAGACTAGTCACCCCTACCGAAATCATAGCGATTTTCTCTAACCAGCTCTTCAGATGGGATTCAATTAGTAAAATAAATGGAATAGGGAGAAAGAAAAAAAAGAGAAAGAAACCCTAGGAAATCTTATTATATACTATTAAACTCAATAAGGCTTTTCTATCAGAGAACATCAAGTCTTATTTCTGGTAATCCCTGTGCTGTTGCAAATCAGGAGCTGCTGCTATAAAGACTACAGAATTCCAGCAGAATAAAATTGCAGTAAGCAGAAGCCAGAGCTTTGAGTCATATTCCACAAGTCCAGATACTTGGGCAAAAATTTTTGCTGCTAGTGACTGCTTTCATGTAAGTCCCAGAAATGTTAACACTTCACCACTGACAGTTTGGCAGCTCTGCCCCCAACAGACTGAAACAGGAACCTGAAAGAACACCCTTAAACTGGGTTTCAGCAGATTTTGTTCCACCTAAATCCCAGCGTTTCACAGCTGGATTCCCTTCAGGAAACTCGACACAAAACACAGGCAATGGCGTGGATCATCAGCCCCATTGCCAGCAGAGACCCTCTAGCCTCCAGGCACCAAGGTGCCAGCCAGGCTCCCTCAGGTTTATTACCTCTCAGGTCCAAGATGATCTTGCATTTATTGCAGTCCCTTTGCTCACTTTAAGCTGCAAGGATGTGATCCCCATCCCAGATCTGTCCTGTAGTAGAATATTTTTTAAGGGTGTGAGAGAAAGGGGCTTAAATCCCATGGCACAAGGGTGCCAAATTTATTAGTCTTTTCTCAATCTACTGTGCACAGAAACTGTCTTCCCCTGGTACATTCTTAAAAGTGTGTCCCAGAAATTCAGCTTACCTTTGGTAGAAGACGGGCAGCAAGCTGAAGAATTAGGCAAGCCACAGTGCATGTGAACATGAGTATTAGGTAAATACATTTGGGAAGGCAGGGGAGGAGGGTGTGTGATCAAGGGTGGGTTTTTTGTGGATCTCTTCAGAGCCAGGCCTCTAGGCTATATCTATCACAAACTCTTCCACCCTGATATCTACTTGCAAGTTTGGAATTGAGATAGTACAGTGATAGTATCAGAGATACGTACCACAGATTGCTTTAAACGCACCCATCCACACACTTATATTAGGATGGGTAAGTAAACATAGCTACTCCTTAGAGGCTTTTTAGGACTGGAGCCTGATATTTCTGTTTTCAGGAATATGACTCCTCCTGTCCACTAATAAGCAACAGAGTGTAGAATTACATGATATCCTGACTGAGGAAACAGCAGAGTATCCAGAATCTGATCCTAAAAATTCTAATCAGGTGAAAACACTTGGATACCTTGGGAAACAGAGATAATAGGAGTATTATATTCTTAAAATAAATAAAATATATAAATGATACACACAACCCCCTCAATCACAACTATTTCTTGGAATTATCTCCTGGGAGGCAGGTTTCAAGTCAAACATTGATTACAGGTATGCTAATGCAATTCAGAGTTAGTAAGATATGCATTATAGGTAAATATTTGCCTTGTCAAAGTATATATGCCATAATAAAGTCTGTGTTTGTACAGATAGAATCCATAAGGCTTCAATTTTTGTTATTTATGCCACAGTACAATACAGTTTCTCTGAAACATTGTATAGAAAATGTAAGCTATATCTTATAAGAAAATATACCTGGATAAAAGAAAGTATATCTCGATAAAAAACATCTGGTGTGAAGCAATGACAGCCTCTGAAAAGTTGGGAGGTTTTGTTTGTACTTAGCCTTGAACTGAAATTGGTCCAAGGTATAGAATTCTGATGAGTATGTTTCATATCTTTATCATATCTGCCCTGATCCCAAGATAAATAGACCATTTCCCAGCAATACAGTATTTCTAGATATCAATTTACTGTAAAATTCTCTGTAAGCAATTTCAATTCTCATGTAGACTCTACTATATTGCATTTTCAAAAAGTTCAACAAGAAAATGAAAGTAGAGGACCAAAAGCAAGTTTTTTACAGCAGAAAACAAGAAAAACTTGTGAGTTTCATATTGGTACCATGAGAAAAACTAAAAAGCCACGTTATCAGAGGTCTTAATGGAACCTAAGAAAAGAAAAAAGACTTAGGGTCCAGTTCATTGTTTTATTAAGTTTCTTGATGAAAACAAATACAGTCACCTGCCCCCAAAGAAAAAAGAAAAACCCACCAACCACCCTCTCCTGCCCTACAAACAAAAAATCCACAGAAAAAAAGTCTTTGGTTTGGTAAAACAAATGAAAAGAAATGTAAAAAATCCTAAATCAGCCAAATATTTTGACTGACTTGAATGAGGGCAGACATTCACCTCAGATATCTCATGATCACACAATAGTTCTGATTCAGATGTCTACCCAAATTTAAGGAACCTGTAATTCTCCACCTTCACCTCCAAGTCAGCTCCACTGGGCAGAGCTATTTTCTGTCATTGCCACAGGAGTAATAGCCTGCTCATGGACAGCAGAAACACTCCTCATGCAAAGATGGTTCACAGCACCATGCTGTCCCAGGAGTTCATGTGATTGACCCAGCACCACAGTGGCTGTTGCAGCCAGCACTTGTGCTGGTGGCCCAAAGGATTTTAGGCTAGTTGAGCTGAAGTTGCTCTTTAGAGCTTCCTGCTGTGGAGATGACCATCAATCCTTGCATTGTTCAACAACTTAAATTATGCAGAAGTCTCTTCTAAATTCTTTACAGCTCCTACTCTGAAGCCACATGACCAGAAGACTAATTTGTTCTGTGGGTTTAACTGGCTTTAGAATAGCTCCCTTTCCTTGAAGAGTTTATGCCACTGATGACAGATTTAAATTGCCCCCCAGGCTGCCAGCTTCACTCCAAAACTAATGTGAATCCCATCAGCAGTTTCACTCACATGCTCTCATGTCTTAGATTTCCACATCCCTGTCACTGATTGTGAAATCCACCTTTTAACATATGAAACATGATCCACATTAGATTCTAGACATGAACTGGAAAGAAAGTTCTTTACTGACTCTCACTTAAGACTTTTTTCTTTTAGTATTGCTATGTATCAATAATAAGCATGCACAGTTCCAGAATATAAGTCAAACTGTGAGCCAATCAACAGCATCATGAAACCAAATAATTTTGCAAAATTGTTAAAAGCTAGAGTATATAGCTCATTTGATAAAGTGTAGCATCAATAACACGTATATACTCAAAGATCTCAGAGATCTTTTCCAACCTAGCTGATTCTGTGAATCTGCAATCATATCCCCATTGAATAGCTTCCTCATAGTATAGTGTCCACTTACATCATTTGGGTTGAGCAGGAGTTATTTGAGTACTAAACAAAAACTGTGATTCTGGAGACCAAAATACAATCCTCATCTAAACCACAAGTTCACAGCATGCTCTTGTCAAACCATGTAATCTATCCTAAAACTTCATGTCTTTCTTATAAAATTGAGACACCTTCCTATCTGATAGAGGATAGCAGGAAATGAGACATGCTCATTTCTATGCTAATGAGGGGTTTAAGGAGATAAACACCAAAGAATACAGAAATGCTTAAATTGAATACGGTTGGGACAAAAATTACTACCATTGTGTTACTACAGGTTCGCATTCAGTATGGTTTAATTTAACCAGCAATATTGAAATGCAGCATGTCAGTTACCAAATGAAAAAGAAAGTGAAAGAGAAGGCGAGAAGGAGGGAGAAGGGGGGAGATAAAGAGAAACAAAATGTAGTATTATGGATGGAAGGAAGGTAACAAGGGTACAATCTATTATAAGAAATTACTTATGAATAAATTGCAAGACTGTAAGAGCTAAGAATACAAGAAGGGAATAACAATTAGAAAGCATAGACAGTCTCAGAGGAAAAAATTCTTCTCAAAAGAAAGGTGTGAGGTCTTGTGCCAATAGAAGACAATAAGTACATCAATAGCATTTTAAAGTATGCTGGAGATAAACTCAGAAATCTATTTGTTATCCATGACTGAAAAAAATCACTGAAGCAAAAGCAAAAAATAATAATAATAGTAATAATAAAGCACTCCACAGTTGGGAAGATGCACAAGGACAGCTATAATTTTTGGTAGGGTGGAAACAGCATACAAAGAACCATTCTTAGGATTAATATGGTTATTCAAAGGAAACTGATATACTAAGCATTTCTTAGCTTTGTTAGGAAACAAATTTTCAGGGCTACATATCAGGGATATGATGCAGCTGGACGGTTTCATTATAAGAAAAGAACTCCTACATTAAAATTCATTTTACTTGAAATGTCTCAAAAAAACACTCTATTCTATGTAACTGAGGTAGAACTCGTACACTTCCTTTGTAATAAAATATCTCCCATTATCTAGAAATTTAACTTAGCCAATTTGAAGTCTATCTTTGTAAGGGGAACAATATCCTCCATGTGCAAGTTATAAACATTCACTGCTGTTATCTTGTGGCACTCATTTCTATATAAAATTGTGGAATTTTAAATGCCGGTCTGACTTTCTTGATTATTGTAATGTGTGTTTACAGCCTACAAATACCACAAAAAGAATGCCTGCCCCTGCTACCATTGCTATGACTCTTCAGTGAAGTCAAGCAACTTTTCCACTAAGTGATAAAGGACCTGGGGGTGCTGGTCTCTGCTGGACATGAGCCAGCAGTGTAGCCAGGTGGCCAAGAAGGATAACAGAGATGGTGAAGGGCCTGGGAGTGATTGTGCTATCCCATAAAATTTTTAACCATGGGTAATGTCAAGTATCTGAATATTCCTACCAGCTAGCCAGACAACCATAAGAATCCACATGAGACTAGAGTTTCCTACAGTACATCATTAAAGGGCACTAGTGCAAAGCTCCAGTACAAAAGAAGCATAATTTTATAAAATCATGCTAATTCACACAATTAGGCAACTTGCTCTCTTATATGAATAGAGTGACAAAGAAATCATACTGAGATTAAAAGCCTGAGGGCTTCCTATGGCTGTTTAGAGCCAGGCTGTCAAAATTGTTATTAGAGTTTACAGGACTTCCTCACTGTTCACTGTGGTGTGAAAGAAACTGCCTCACCCTCAGAAGATATTTGAGATGTCTTCAAGGAGCTGAGCCTCAGAGACACCAAAGACAGAAGGAGAAGGCGGGGACCATGATATTTGAACAACTTGGTAGCTTCCAAAATCTTGGAGACTAACAAGACTTACAATAGCTTTTGATGTCACATGGATAGTTCTGAGGACCTCACAGTGCTCTTAAAAAAATCTCAATTTCCTCTTCCCAGATTCACTGACAGTACAACCCTGTATTGTTCCTCATGTGTGGCTCCCCTGGGGAAGACTTTGCAGCTTCCATCAACAATATTTTCTCAGAAGAAGATAGTCTCACAGCTGGACATGAGATTTTAGAACCCCTTTAACTAAGAAAAACTGCTGGGGGCATCATAAGAGATTTTACAGCAGAAAAAAGTGCAGTTCCTTTGTGACAGAATACATCTGCTATATTCTTCTCCAGATATTGTGTATGTCCTACCAACCATGCTGAGGAAGGCAGAGTCACACGGTGGCAGCAAGTTGAAGCAGGCTTTGACCCAATTGATAATTGATTATAGCAAGACTTTTCCTAATTTCTGTGCAAGCATGCAAAAGTCATAGAAAAAAAAAAATTCAACAAATCTTCCCACCATGCCTGCTACATCCTTCCAGGTCTTCCATACAACCGATTAAGAGAGATTACAGAAACACTGCAATGAACACAGATCCTGCCCTTTCTCCCCTCTCTAAGAGGAACAATGTAGTTATCTACAGCTCACTGACAGGGAAGTCAGAGCTGCGTTTTGGTGGCCTCTGACTCCCACTAAAGACTTGAACACAGCTTTGAAGTCACTTGCACTGGCAGACCAGGCACAGGCAAGCAATAGTCATGTCGGCGGCATCACGGAGCAGCGCGAGGTAGTGACACGGTCACTGGACAGCAGGGCAGGGTTTGGAACACCTTGCCTGTCACAAGAACTGAGTTCAGGAAACAACTGTGCAGAAACCTGATTCGGAGCCCTTTGGAATCATTACAAACCTCTTTTTAGGATGCTGTTATTGTTGGTTCAAGTGAGGCTTCAGCAGAGGCTAACAAAGAAAAACCCCAACTGTTCTCGAAAGCCTCCACCTGCTTTGCTTCACCCTAAATATGTGACAGCACAAGAGTCTGCCCTGCCTCTCTTCAAACACTTCCAATAAAAAAAGAAAACCGAGGCCAAATCTGTAAGCCTCTTCAGTTACAAGATTAAAAAAAAAATGGATTCATTTCCCTTCCTCTCAACTCCCTGCCCCCAAGAAATATAATCTTGAATCAACCTTTAGCTGAACCAAATAAAATCATGAAATAATACAGAGAAAATGGATATTATTTGTGATTTCAGGGGCCAGAAAACATAGCAGCAGGAAGAATTTATTGCTGACCTTCACACCAAGGGTCTGCCGAAGAATATACAATAGTTGCAACTGGATAAAAAATTATTTTTGTTTCCGACAAACAAAAGAAATGAATATTTCAGCAGTGATTTTGCCTGTTTTTCAAGACAAGGCAACTACATATGCTGTCAGTGGATTTGTTTTAGCTTAAAAGCTCAATTTCTCATAAGCACCTCACAGAGGAAAGAAAAGAAGGGTTAAATGCATACTTAATTAAGTGACTTCACACATTAGCAATCATAGCATGTGTAGAAATCAGATGTGTTTGAAATATTCATGATGAAATGCAAAACCACTATCACACTTTTACATTTCGGTCAAGCTTGAAAATGGGTTTGTTTCTGTGAAAAATGTCACTAAGATACATGCTTTTCTTTTTATTCTCACCTTATTTAATCTTTTTTCTTTGCACGAATAGTACTTTGCAGCTAGCTTACATGAAGTCATATTAACTTTACCTTCCTAGGGGTGAGATTCATATTTCATGTTTTCAATGCACTGACAGTCATATTCTCAACTACTACATAAACCAATGTTTGGGTGTGGGGATAGCTGACAAAGTTGTATGAATGAAATAACTTTAGGAAAGAAAATTAGTAAGACATTAAGAACACTTTTAAACTTCAGCACTTTTCTCACAGAGAAAGAAATTTCAAACAGTTCAGAATTGGGTAGTGGTCAAGTTAAATTTGAGGGCAAACTTTCAAGCACCATATGAGTAATAAAACTTTATCAAAATGATCATTAAAAAAAAAGTTTGAACCTTTCTGTTTGAGAAAATGTCAATTGAACATTTATCATCAATAAATTGCTTTTACCTGCATAATGATGCACTGGCATTTGATGTCCAGAAAACAGGCCATCAGAGGACATTCTTCAATATCTGTACACACAAGCTGGTTTTATTGTCATCCAAACCAAAAAGTATTCTATGCTCTGATGTTTTGAAAGAAAAGCTTTTCTTGCAGAAGGCAAGAAAAAGAAATAGGTTCAGTGCAAACCAAAGAGATTTTGGCCTCAGAACTAAAGTGTTTCAGTGAAAACTCAGTATTATTTCCCGACAGAAAGAGAAATTATTTCACCAACACACTTGAAACACTCACTTGAAATTCTCTGTCTCTGGTGGCAGGCAGGCAACTTGCTTCAAGACTGTCTTTAACCAGCTTGCTGTTCAGTCTGACTTCCTGTTGCAAGACATCAGGTTCTCAAGTCTACTTGACCCCTGAAGAGCCATGGGCTCAGATGGGGATGTTTCCTGATAAGCCCTCTCCTCTCACACACTTTACTTCCCTCTGAAGAGGAGAGGCCAAAAAGGCAGATCATGTGAGGGGTGTCTGGTACAAACAACCCCTTTTGCTTTGTTGTACCCAATTTAGCTGTGACAGCAGTTTCTCCAACTGATCAGTTGCCTTTGGTGAATTTGTTTTACTTTTGTTTATCTTTGTGTGGAACGCCCACTGTTTCATACAGAGAGCAGGAACAAGCAGTTATGCTACAAAATGAAATATTTATGAGTGGCACAGTAATATAGCACAGAGAAATACAGGGCTGGTAGAAGAGAAGATCTGGGAAGTGGAGACACAGGATGTGGCATAAAGTATCACTGGCATAGGAAAGCAAGAGAGGAGGCCTGGGCTTGGCACTGGAGTTCCTACAACTCTAAACAGCTCAGTCAGGCTCCGTTAAAAGCATGAAGATCTTGAGGTGCACAAAACTGGTTTTAGCAGTCATAAAGAAGTAGTAGCTTACATATATAAATTATATAGTAGATTTAGACATAACCTGAAACTGTAGACCAATGAAGAGGAGAGAAAAACATTAAAGTCTGTTAACAAAGATATAAAAGTGATCCTTTAGTCAGTCCAAGACAGATGAAGAAGAAAATACCAACATATTCAGTAGCATATTCCTCCTGGCAAAAGATACCAGATACTGACAACTCTTCATCACCCTTTACCACACACACCACCACCAGCGTGAAATCACTGATTAGGATCCAGAGCAGTAGCAACAGAGCAAGTGTAGTGCCAGAAAAGGAGGAGAAATTCAGTGTCTGTATGTGTGTGTACATGTTTGCAGCAATGTCAACTGCATTACTAATTTTTCTTCTTCTGCAGCAATTATATCAGGACTAATAATGATCAAAATTTCAAAACTCCAGATTTACTAACAATAAAGTCTTGACTTCACTTATATACGATGCGCGCTTTCTCCTTGTCCCAAAAACATTGGCTTTTAGGGTAACATTGGCTGGACTGCCTATAGAGGAAAAGGCCATGCTACTACAAAATCTGTTAGTCTGGACAGGAGGTAAACACACATTGAAATAGAAACTTTTTCAGCATGGATTTTAAAAATAGAAATATTTTCAGGATGAATTTTTCATCTGCCATGTCAACAATTTCAGTCACTTAGTCTTTCAATTTGGCACCATCTGTTCATTACAGTTATTACTTGGGACATCACTGGATTATATTAGTTTTCAATCAGAAATCTATTTGAGAGGAAATCATTGTTTTCAATCCAATTAGAGTTTGTCATATTTCTCTGATCTTGCAACACTTTGCTATTGAAAACAATGAGATATTTACTGCCTACATTCTGCTGATTACTGAAGATTTTCACATATTGGAACAGACACACTGATGCAGCTCATTGGTATGCTCTGTGGCATCACTGTGATCAGCCAGTCACTTCCCTGAAAGTCGCAGTCGTTGCAGCTCCTGGTACTGTGAAGACTCACAATTAGGCTTTACTTTACCCATAAATAGAAAGTCATCTATTTGCAAACCAAATCTTCATGGGAAACTACAGGCTGGGGATACATCTGCTGGCTTGGCATTAACATTTTAGCTTCCAGCCAATTAGGACAGAACAGTACCTTACATTATTCTAGGGCATAAAGTATTGATTCCAAATTACAATTGCTGTTTTCAACCTTAAAATGTCACCTCACCTACCTTTTTACAAAGTGAAATTCATCAGCTTTTACAGCAACAATTCTTCCTGCTACAAGAAAAGTAGTACTTTATACCAATTCGACATGAATCCATTAAATTATGATGGAATTTTTTTAGCTACAAATTATAGACATATTAATACCTACAGAGTTCCCTATGAACAATAAATGCAAAAGAATTTTTTTCCCCAATGATTAGCCATTGTAAAGAGTAGCCATTTAGTGCATGCAAATTTCCTGCCTTGCAGACCAAGTGTGAATTAGAGCCCTAGGAGGCTGGCTTATATGAATAAGCTTAGATAGTGCTAATTATAAAACCAGTACATTGCAATCACACTTAAATTGTGCAACTCCTTTATTGCAACATGGGTGACCCCTGTAAATTTGGTAGGCAAGAACAGAATTCTTTGTCACCCCATTTTGATGTAGGACAGGAGTAATCATAAAATAGGAATTAGAAATATTAGAAACTTTCAGTACCTGTGGGTAAAATCTACTCAAGGCTTTGAATACATGAAAGCTTAGGCCCTGCAATATCTATGCATTCAAACCATGTGCCTAAAGTAGGATTCAAACCCACAGTTGTCAGTATCCCTCCATGATAACTGTATGGTCATCTTCTTTCCTCATGACTTCTACATTTTTGGCAGAACATAGAAACAACACTTCGAAAGAAGGATAAACAGGAATCCAAACCCAACTGTCAGCCTCACATGCAGTGTAGGGTATGGCTTAGTAATGGACTTGAAAGCCCTGAGGCAAAGAAAGAATAGGAATTCATCAAAATTGTGTGAAAATTTCTATTCAACCTATTCCTACAAGAGAGCAGACACTGAAATTTCTGGATTTAAAACAAACTGAATATTTCTTCTATATTTGTAACACCCATCACAACCTCCAGTTTGTTTAGCTTTAAAGTACTTTCCTTGCTCTTCTCCTAACCCCATAGGATCTGTGGAAAATCTGTAAAAAATGTGTTTCACTTTATCTTTCCTGCATTCACAGGTTCTGGAGATTCTCTGCTGCAAGAAGAGATCAGAAGAACTCCACTGGACAAAGGAGCACCAGCACAACATAGCAGATGCCAAGTCTGGGATATCATTTCCTTAGTTAATGTGATGAAAAGAGACATTTACCCCAGCAGTATAAAAGTTCAGTCAGAGACTTTGTCTCTAATTGTGGCTGCTGATTCCACCTGCTTCAAGATTATAAAAAATCTTATCAGATTGAGAGAGCAAAGAAGCCCCAGACAGCAAGGTAAAACAAAACACCACGGAAGAGCAAGCGCCATAAGGATTTAATCTTAGCAACACAATTTCTTTCCATTTCATAAAGGCCCTTTAAAGTCCTCTACCTAGAAACACCCTACCTTGCAGGGCAAAGACAGGGACAAATGTACTATTCTTTTTTTTCTTGCTTTTGTCCTTGAATTTCAGGGTCTGTAAAGCAATTCACTCAGGCAAACTTGTTTTGTGTACTAAGCATTTACTAAATTAATTCTTCTATTACTATTTAGCACATTCAAAAATCTGCATGCCAATGGAACTTCATCATTCTAGTGTTTTCTTATTTTTTTTTCCTGCTTTTTTACCAAAATCAAAGCACCATCAATACTTCTGTTGCCAATACAAGCAGTTACAGAAAGAAACTGAGACCTGCAGAATTACTACAAGGATAAAGCTAACATGAGTAGTGCACACGAAAAACAGCCTATATTTTACCATACCTAAATCCCACATGTTGTTATCATCAATTTAATGTAACAGTAACACCACTGATGCTGAATTGTGTGCAACATTAATCCCCATAACATAGGGAAATTTGAGAAATCCAGACAGCAGACAGAAAGCTGTCTTTTTCTTTCTCATCAAGTTCCACGATTTATGCTCTAATTGTCAGACCTTGGAAGGCAGAGATGCAAAACCCACAGAGATCAAAGATTTTGCATTCCAAAGACCTTGCTTTACATTTAGCAAAATATTTCTTGTTCATTGTCAGTTTTACTCTGCAGCAGAGGCTTTCTTATACTTTCATCTTGGCTGCATAATACCCAACCTCACCTAGGAAGACCTGTGCACCTCTAATTTCCACATGGAAAAAACAAACAAACAAACAACAGATGATCCTGTTTATTGCTGGAGTGTTTTCCAGATACAACTATAATCTGTTTTCTTTCATTCCCTAAGCTAAGCTAAGCTTTTGGAGAAAGAGCTAGTCACTCTTTCTCGCCCAAGACCACAAAGGACAGACAAGAAGGATCTGTAAGGACAGAGGGATCACAAGCAAGTGCCGAAAGCTGTGTGTTTCTTCTGGCCTGCCCTGGATTCAGAGCAGCTGGCTTGGGACTCCAGGATGGAGTGTGTCTTGCCAGCCTCTGCCCTGCCTGCTGCTGTGTGAGGCAGTGCTGGCCCGCTCTGTTCCTGGTGATCCCCAGCAGGAACTGCTCTGTGTTTTACACAGCTCTTGCATTCTTGCATCTCGTTAAACTGAGGAGGGGCTTGAAGAGCAAATGACAGATTGAGCAATGCTTGTTGCCCCACAAGAGAAGGAGTCAAGGAACTAAAGTAGCTTTTATTGCTGCTCCATTCTAGTTTGAACACTCAGTAGGTAGGACAGCAGGGAAATGTGAGGACAAAGTCAGCAAAGTCTTTTAGAGCATTGGAAAAGAGCAGGGACAGCTGGAAAGCAGAAGAATCATGCAAAAACATGGAGGAATAGAGGTAAAGTTGATTTGGAAGTGGGGGAAGATCAATTAATTGGAAGAATGCTGGGGAGGGTAGAGAAGGAGACTGGACACTTTGGAAGAACAGTTAGTGTATGAGGAACAGATTAGTATGATTTGCAGAGATTAAAAGGGTTATATAATAAATTGATTAGGCTAAAAAAGTAATCAATGAGTTAGTGGTGCTAATCAGTTTTAAAATGCTTACCATGCTATAAAAGAGATTCAATTTTGCATGGTTTATGAATAAACTCTTTCAAGGGGCCATGCTACATAATTGACTTATTGGGAGGTTTGCTATTAAACAATCAAGGCTTACATGACTTCATTATTTTGATTTGAAATTTGAATACTGAAATCTTTAATTTGGGCCCAGTCTCAGAGGAGAAAAATACTAATCTGAGGCCATTACAGCAGAAGCACACAAAGGAAATTTTACTACTATCCCCTCACTAGTCCAATAAAACCTCTCTTCTGGTCTCAAAATTAGGCTGTTTGTTTTTATAAGTGGCCTCATATTTTGCAGCTCAGACTAACTAAAATACTGGAAAGGCCATCAGAGATGCACCATTAGGAAGGAAAAGAGGAAATCCCACACAACCAGAGACCTGTAACAGTTCAACAAAAATGCTCTTAAGAGAAAGGAGTTTTGCAGATGTCTGTCTGAGTTCCTCTGAAATTACCACCAAGTCTGCTGATATTTTAATTCCATTAGTAAAACTAGGTAACTAAACAGGAATGTATATTCCTTGTCTTCCTCTTTCCCAAAGGCAGCCAAAAAAGTCGAGGTCTAGTTTCAGAGAATACCTGAACAAGACAGCAAGAAAATGAAAAGTCCCTTCTATTGAGCAGGAATATTCCACTACTATGGTAAAGATTCCCCTAGAACATCCCCAGCAATGTTTCCCATGTATCAGTGATTTCTGTATGCCAGGGTCATCTGCTCAAAAGCAGTTAAAATAGTTAAAATCTACAGTAGCCACAGAGACATTATAAAGTATCAAAAACAGCATTGTGAAACATATTTAAAGAGATTTAGAAAGGGATATTAAGAGAAGAGGATGCCCTGCACAGCCAAGTAAAGGCATATGGGTTTCTTGTGCTGTATATGCATTCCTCTCTGTACTCAAATACAAATACATTTTAGTAAGAGAGGAGATCAGGCACTCCTTCATTACAACCAAACCCCTTTATGTGTCTGTAGTCGCACAGAGGTGAGTGAATACTTAGAACAAGGAAGAAGATGCAGCTCCTATTTCAGAGAAGTTACATATGAGACACAGAGGCTACTGTTTTTGTAACCTACCAAGATTTTTGCCACCAGTGCGGGAGAAAGAATAGAACACAAATGAGATCACAAAAACAGATCAAACACAGCAATGAAGGCAGGAATTGTGTAGAAGAACAAATGCAGACAGAGCTACTCACTTTTCTCTACAGAGCAAAACAGTGTGCCACTGAAACACACAGCAATATTTAAGCATTGCTTCTAGAAATAAGCAGCTTCTTCTGTTGTTAAAAAAAAGGTGCACTACCATGAACAAAGACAGCAGGAAGAAGAATATGGCCAACATAATTCCAATAGAATTTCCAACACAACATTATGTAAATTAAGCTGAAATGCCCTTTATGAGGCATTTTAGGCAGAGTGACATACAGGTATAATACTGCTACTGACTGTCTCAGCAAAAAGGATATTTAGGCTTGGATCTTGCTATGATTGTTTCTACAACCATTTTTTAAAGGAACTGATTGTCTTGCATTATTTGAGTAGAAGGGATATGTAAGTCATAGTCTTCACGGCTTTTATACATCTCACTAATTAATACTGTTGCCTGATGCATTGTATGAGCGTGGCATAAAAATATTCCACTCAGAATTCCTAAAAAAATATTATAGAATGGAAATATCCCCACTCTTAAAATGTGAGATTTTTATTCTAGTCCTCCTGAAAATGTAGAGAACTCAGAATGATAAAAATTTATTGTTGATTTTTTTTTCTAAAAATAAACAAATATTTTCAGCACTATGGGAATTTAAAGTAAATGACATTTTGTCTGTGGAGGATTAAAATCAAGATTACACTTTCTTTGCTGATGATTACTTTAAAAGGAAAGGAAATACAAATAAACATAAAATAAAATACTCAAAACAAACAAACAAACCAAAACAAACCAAAACGAACAAAAAAAAAAACAACCCCCAAGAAAGACAAGAAATTAAAATATTTGTCTACAAAAACTGTAGACAATTTCTGTCATATTCTGTTCTGCATGTACTATCTAGATTTTGGCAGAAAATTTGTTTGTACTCGATAAAAAGAAAATTCAGCAGAGAAAAGGACAAAAATCAATTTGAGAATGGTCTTCTAAAAATAGATTTTCTGAGTTTGTCTGCTAAATGTGGTCTTAGCAGAACACCTGCTCTGGAAAACAGTTGGTCAAAGATCCTCAATTTACAGCTCCCTTCCCAGCAGGGAACTTGAAGCCTTGAGTTGAGTGTCCAAGCTTTCTGCACACCCGAAGGAAGGGTTGGGGCTCCTCAGGATGAGATTTGCCAGTCCAAACCTACTGAAGAGAAAAGTTTGCCTGACCAAGCCCACTGAGGACAAAGCTGTTTGTAGACCAGATTAGAGCTCTCTGAGGGCAAACTGGGGCTCTTTGCCCGGACCCCCCAGCTGGAAGTCTCAGCCTTCCACTCACATTACTAATAGTACTAACAGCTTTGTCAAAAAACAGTATTTTTGAAAGTTTGGCAGTGGTTCTGGGGTTTGCCATTCTAAGGCTGCAGAGTAGACACTGTAAGCACAAAGGACCAGCATTACTTCAAAAGATTTGCCCTTCAACACTCCAAAATAGAAGGTTGCCAAGAGGAAAAGGAAAGTGACTGAAATCTTCCTTGACTGCTTGGACACTCAGAACATTAATAGTTCTGTTCAAAACCTCATGCTTAGATTTTTTTTCTCCATTAACAAACAAGAGTTTTATATTTTGCCTGGATCAATGCCCAAAGGCAAAAGAGGCTGTGCAAGCATCTTTCCTCTAAACAGAAAGTATTCAGTTACTGACAGAGGGACAGAAGGTATTTGTATAATTTTAAAGCACATTTTTGTGAGAGATCCAAGAGTTTGAATCAGTTAAACAATTTAATCAGTTAAAATACCTTGCACAAATGTAAATTCCCCAGTCAGGCCCTGTAGGTTATTCTTTTCTATGAAAATGGAACAGGACTTGTACTTGAGGAAAGAAATAGCTCTCAACTAGTGTCATAAAAACATGCTGCAAAATGACCCAAACACATTATTTGTTCCTTGTCTCTTAAAGCAAATACCTAGTATTCTCTTTTGAGTACTGTATATCAGCAATCAGCTGAAAGATTCAGGACACCCCTTTCTGGATGAACAGAGTTGTAATGGATATTTTATCAGCAGATGGAATTTGTCAGCAACACACAAATGAGTCATTCTATTAGAGTTTCTCTCAAAAACATACAAACACGCTTATTGCTGCTTTGTTCTAGAGAAAGAAAATAGCCTTGTATCAAACTGCACTTTTCCAAGGGCTTTTCCTTTAATATGACTTTCAAACAGCTACTTCCCAACATGCAGAATGTTACCAAGGAAACCAGGAATAGTGGTAAGTCACAACATCTTTTATTTGTCCCAGGCAAAGGCAGCAAAAAATCCATTAAAGCAATATTTTAAATACCTTTACTCAGCTCTAAGTCCAGCCTTTCTCATCCATTCAGGGAACAGGTTTGGCAGTACATTTGACTTCTGTGCCTGTTTTTTTTTCTGGGGGATCCTAACCCATGAACGTGCCCTTTCAAATTCCAGGACCTGGACTGGGTGCTACTACTACCAGCAGTACCCAGCATCACATCCAATCCACTGTGCACTGACTGAATTTGGTCCATCCACACCTGCCAGGTTTTACCAGGTACAAATAAGTTTCACACCCTGTTAGCATTGCAGGATTAGTTTTACACCTGATACTGCCAGATCACAGCCTGTCCTAGCATAACGAAATTGCTGAATGTTGCAGTAGTTCAAATCCCCCCAGTGGGACCTTATTTGCACTGAACAAGACTGACAGATATTTGGCTAAATTACACTAATCCATGTCACAAGCAGGAAGAGGAATCTTGGTTTCATTCACTGAGTCAGCTTTAGGTTTGGTCTGAAGCTGTTTGGTTTCTCATTAAAATATAAATATGCATTTGAAAAATATATCGACAAGCTTCTAAGCAAACAAGTCAGAAAGCGTAAAATAACATTTTTCTTGATAGACAGAGTTGAGATCCAGCTTTCAAGGCTCAGCTAAGTCACAGTTATGTAAATTGCACAATAAAAATCAGCGGTAAAAGCTAATCTGTTGTGGAGATAAATGCCTAAGGCAATAGTAATAAAATGTCCGTAATAACAAACATGTCTACTCTTCTGAATTTTGTAAAAGTTTGCACTTTAGCAAAAAGGAACCCAAATAAGCCACCAAAACAAACCAAACAATAAACCCTGAACAAACAATAGAACATGGCTTATTGCTGATGTTCTTGTATCCATAAAAACTCTCATTTTACAATCAATATATTATAAATTCTCTAAACCCTGTTTTCTATGAAAGTAGGAATAGTCTCAATCCAGTTCTCTGGCAATGCTCTTGTACTATTATATGGATTGTTTAACACTGTATTTGAACAACTGATCCTTATCAAAGCCTCTGCTTGTGCAAAAATGTGTCAGAAGAAATTTGTTTTAGTTGGATTGACACTGTTCCCATCTATGCCCTGTCAGGCAGCTACAACTTATTTTAGCCTGACTGAAGCTTCAGTCTGATAGCTGAAGCTATGACAAGTGGATGGGTCTGACTGAAAGTCCTGTGTGCTAGGATGGAGTTTCTTCTGCAAGAATCTCACCTCAAATTGGATGTGAGCATATAAATGTTTAAAGCTGTGCAAGCCTAAATAGGAGGCTTGCTACTTACAATGAAGCTTATAAATTCCTCTCCTTCCTTAAGGCTTCTGAAAGATGAAGGGATAAGAAGTCTGTAAACCCCCCCCCATTTCAGTTTTAAAGGACTGATAGTCTAATTGACAGCTTTAAAATCTGCTAAGATTTCACAGCAATCTTTCTCTGAAGTGAATCTATTTAAAAAGCGAAATTTAAGATGAATTGGAAAATGAGCTTTTCATAATGATGAAATAAAGCTGATTGTTGAATTTGTATCACTTGAAAATATCGGTCCCCCTGTAAAGTCTTAAAAGAAAAGGCAAATAAAAGAGAAAACCCGCCTCTATAAGTCCCGTTAGAGGATAAAACCTTGTAAATCTACTTCTTCCCTTCTCTCGATCAAATACACAGCAACATTATTCTTGGTGTCACAAGGTGGTGCTCTTCCTTTCAAGTAATGCTTCACCTTTAAAACGACCTCATTAACTTGGAGAGAGAAGCACGTGTTTTGAGACTTATGCACATACATTGACACTGTTGCTGAGAAGAAAAAGCATCTAATCTGGATCACTTTTTTGGCACAAAAATGTACAAAAGACAAGTTATTTGTAGGTGATGTGTATAACTTAGGCATGCTAATGCAAGATCTGGACCAAGTTCTTTTACAGTCTTAAGAATCTTGGACTATCTGAGTACTTAAACCTGCAGTTATATGTTTGTTTTGCAGGAAGTTCAACTTACCTAAAAGTTTCAACCCTGCCAGTAATATTCTAATGATTAAAGCACCAAACCTATTTGTGTAATCGAGAACGCAATCCCTGTGCTGTTTATTTTATACTAAATCTATTTTATTCTATACTTTTTCTATGTGTTCCACTTTTGATACAGCAAATATTTTTTGCATTAAACATTTATAATTTCATTGAAGATATTATGGAAGAGTTAGAGCGATTGAGAGCTAGGCATAAAGAGTTGGGATTTTTGGTACCCACTGATATATTTGGAACTTGGAGGTTTTAATTTTGCCCAGTTAATCCTGAAAAAAATTACTAGCATCACAGATGTCTGCCTCCATTTCCTGATTTATCAGTCACTTGAGATCAATAGGATAGATTATGTTTCCATAATATCTTCTTTCCAATTACTAATTAATTCAAAAGGTAATACTGGATCTAAATTCACAACCTGGTGGTTTCTTCAGATTCATTATTCCACAGAAAATTCCGTGCCCACAGAAACACAGGATGTCTGTGATATTAGTTATTATCATAGGATCATTCAAGTTGGAAAAGACTTCATCATGGAATCCTGTCTGGCCAAGAGATTGATGATTACTGAGGCTCTGAAATAAAACTGTAGCTCCAATTAATGTTTCATAAAGCACAACAAAGACAGTAAGTTACAAAGCCAGAGAAACAGCCTAATACAATAAAATTAAAATAGGGCACTAGTGTGTTAACCGATGAGACAGCAAAACATGTAAGTTGTATGTCCGACTGCAACAAGGAGCCAACAGAAAGAGAGCATGGCCAAAAGCGAGGGACATGACAGAAAACCAGGGCGCTGCAGCTAAGAGGGACAGCCAGAGATGGACACAGAAGGAGCCTGCATGCAGTGGGGCAGGAGGAGGGGTGGTGCCGAGCAAGGACAGGTAAGTTGAAGTCTCTCATTGCCTACCCACACTCAAAATGTTCACCTCTACTCTAAGCCCCTCAAAGAGCCATATGTATCACAACTGCACAAAAGCTACCTTCTCCCTTATCTGATGCTGAATTAAACCTAAATGCAGCTACTTTTTTTGGGGTACAGAGCATTCCAGAGGAAGTGTTCAGAGGTTTAAAAATGCCCAAGTCCTCAGAGAAGACTAAGTCATAAATATTTTACCTCTCTGAAAATCCCATTCCATTACTGCACCTGGGATATGAAGTATGTTGCTCCTATTTACTTTTACCCTCACACCTCAGTTCCTCTAATACTGCAGAGTCTCTCCCAGCTAAAAAACACCTGCCACACAGATCATCCCCTTGGCACATTCAAATGCCTCCTGATTTGCCACTGGCATCTACAAAACTGTTACATGTCAACAATGCAAACACCTCTAGCATCTTTGAAAACTGAGAGCAGAGGACAGTGTGAAACAAATGGAAAATAACAACAAAATGTGTATTAGAGAGCAGAAAATGCAGTGACTGGGTTGGGGAAGTTCACAATTAATTTGTTAAAGCCCTTGTCCTTTTTCATACACAGGGGAGCTGCTGTGGAATTACCAGCATGCTGCATCAGGGCTCTGCAGCAGCTGGGGCACTGATGCAAAGGATGAGCTTGCCAAGCTGTTGTGGTGCCTTGAGACATGCTCTTTAGCAAGGCAATGTCAATGGAAGCTTTTACTGCCCAATGCAGCTCTTACCATCTGGGGAAACCATTATTCTGAAAGTCTAACTCCCAGTCCCTACATTCAGTTAGGACAAGTTTTGCGGCTGTGGAAAGCCTTTTTAAATGCAGAACTGATTTACTACTGCATAATTTGGTGTGTCTAGAATTTATGACAATCCAACTTGGGTATGACAGTCTGCTGCCATCCTGAGTGAAACATCTGTGACTCTACAATTTTAAAACCTTGAGTGAATGAATTACATGTGAAGCCTGTGTTGCACTAAACACTGAATTGGACTAAGCCACCACATCTTTCAGGCTGACATAGACCATGAAATCCACTTTTCAGTCATCACTGGCATTGGAAGAGTTGCACAGTAGTAATCCAGACAAGAATCCCAGAAACAATGATTCTCTGTATGCCTACCATATATCTCCAGGAAAGAAACATTTTTGGCATAAAAACTACTAAAAGAAAGGACAGTTTTCTCCCAAACTTTTAATGCTTTCAAAGCATTAAAAAAAAAAAAAAAAAGCCTTCTGGTCTCTCACATTTAAGCCTTCAAGCCCCTTAGAAATTCATCTCCTTCATTAAGCATCTCTGAAAAACCTTGGTAAAGGCAAAATGCACTAGCACCCATCACTCCTATGGACTGATTCTTCTTGATGTGCATCCATGTGCACACTCTGCCTGTGAGGGCATCCCTGTGGGTGACTACAATCAACAGCATGTATCTAGACTCTGGAAAGGCTGAAAAGGAAATTTTGATAGAATGAATACATGGAGAACTTTGATGAAGTTTGGGATTTTTCATCTTTCAAGAAACAATGAAGCAACGAGGATATTGACACAGCTGTCTGAGCAGAGGACAGGAGCCACCACTGCAAATAGAGTTTCCCCTCTGGATGAAAGCAAAGGATGAACTGGATTGGACATAATTAGTTTTGCAGTAGAAAACAAATCAATTGAAAAAGCAAGTTTTCAATCCTCTAACACAATAACAGGAAGCATAATATTGATTTTGGTTTGAGGTGGAATGGTCTCTGCCACGTGGTATCTGTAGGCCTTTCTCCATTTAATTTATTTTTTTCATTTCCAGAAGGTGGCAACTTCAAATGAGTTAAGGCTTTTTACCAAGCACTTCCTCCATACCTGCTCAAGGTTCACCTACAAAAATCTAGAGCTGTATTTAACCATCAAAGTCCCAGATATTGTGGCCCTGGGTCCATAACAAAACAAAATGTGGATTCCACACTCACCTCAAGGTATGACAAGTCTTAGTGCACAATCAAACTCCATTAACTAATAGCTCCAGCAGGAAGGTAGCAAGTCCCTGCAAAAACTCATCGCCATCCTTTCAAGAATCTGAGACAGGAATGCACAGCAATTTCAATAAACTTGGTCAACCTAATTTTTTTCCCAGCATATCCCAGAAGGCTGCCAGATTCAGTCTTTTTGACCAGAACACCAATAATGGACTCCAGAGGAACTTAATTCTGGGCTCATGTTTGGCAATGACTTGGTTCATGCATCTTGGGCTCTTCTGAGGTTCTTATCTAAACAGTGCCTGAAGGAACATATAGCCCCTGCTTTTTTTTTAAATTTCTCTCTCAGCAGCCATACAGTGACAGTCACAGACTGCCAGGTGACTTCACCTCTCCTCTTGCATTCTCCCTGTCTCACTGCTCTTCAACTTTATTCATCCCATGGCAAGGTCACGCACATTCACCCCAGTCTGATACCTTTTTCTTGCTATAATTCTGTATCAATATTTTGGAAGATTTAATCAGAAGAGGAAGCATAGAGCAAGAGAGATCAATAACTGATTATGCAGTTTCTTCCTCTCTCGAAGCGAATGATTCACCACCATAGCAGTTTAGTGATTTCCACCAAGGTCCTGTGGATTTCCAGCCTAAATAAACTTCTGCTATCTGAGAGTCTGGTAAGTAGAGAAACTGGGGACAAACAGTGATCAAATGTATTCATTTTATAATTTAAAAGTGATTAAATAAAAAAAAAATATACATCAGATGCAACCACATAGTGGAATTACGTCTCAAAGTAATTCAGCTGTTTCAGAAAAAGATACTCTTGCAATGAACATAGAGTTTGACTAGATTATTAGACTATACATTACAGAATAAACATTATAAGCCAGTATTAAAAAAAGTCTGAAGGAACTGATGAGATTCTTGATTTCCTTAGAGTACTAGAGTACAAGAGTATTGAAGAACGCAACAGCACCTAGGTATTAATTCATGAGCTACAGAAAATAAAGCAAATCCACACACAGGGCAAGTGAAATCAAGGCACAGTAGTAAAAAAAAAGTAAAATTAAAACCCCAACAAAGTCTCCAAATAGAAGTGCACCTGGAACTACTCTGTCATTTAATTTATACTATGAGTTATGTGAGGGCACAGCCGAGATTCTTTCAGAGTGATGCCGAGCATCAATTCCTAATGCAAGGCACAGGAGCTCGTGCTGCTGCAGCTCTTCTTCCACTGTTCAAGGACTTTGCTCAGGAGCAAGACCCCACCACAGAAGAAAGTGCAGAAAATGAACACTGTAGGAATAATCTTGTTCAAACATGTGATCTCCTGCAGTGTTGACAACATGTGGGATCTTCACTGGCTCCTGAATAGTCCACAAAGGCAGCATGCCTATTTCCAGAGTCTGCTTATATTTTTAACACCTAGAAAAGTCCTACATGCTCTCACCCCCAGTGCCAGTCCTGACTTCATTCTCTGGCTTTGCTGGAAGTCAGATTTCATCCTTTGCACAGCCCTGCTGAAGGAAAAGTAAGGCAGCTGTGGCTTCCTGCAGGATTCTCTTATTTGCTAATGAGAAGAGGGGCTAAGTTACAACTCCCTTCTTGTCACGCAACTGCTGTAAAAACAGATACCTATTTATATCATACAGTTTCTGAACTGACATCTTGTCATCTTCTCTTGCCATTCCATCCTTCTACTGGAGTTTATCAAAGTCCTGGCATTTCCTAATATATAGAGCAGACATGTATCATATATCAGAATATATGAACTGTGTTAGGCTGTCTGTGAATCAATGTGCACACTCTAATAATAAAAACAGTGTAAAAATAGACTTTTCTTGATTGCTTCCTGTCACCTACACATTTCCAGAAAGTTAATGATAGACCTATGAAGGGCCATGCTATGTGAGTCACATACCAAGAGCAGCTCCCACGGACTTCTCAATGGAATTATGCTCCCAACAGCTCTGTCTTTTTAATCTAACAGCTTCTGAGTCTCTCAGAGGAGTAGGCAGTGTAATAGACAGAGTCTGCAGGAAAAATACTCTCCATGGCTTAGGTCATGAAACTTAAGAGTAATGCCTTGAACACAGCTTTCATTAAATCTCATAGAGGTGCAAAACATGAAAACTTAAAAATAAAGAAATAAAGGATATCTGCTCTATGGAAGATTCCAGTACCTAATTTTACCTATTAAAGTTATCTCCTTAGATTCCAGATAGATTTCATCTACTTACTTCCTAGTATTTTCACAGACTACAAATAAAACTAATAAATAATGTGATAGAATCATAGAATGCCTTGGGTTGGAAGGGCTCTTAAAGATCACCTGGTTCTAATGCCTATCATGGACAGGGACACCTCTCAGTAAATGAGGCTGTTCAAAGTCCCATCCAACCTGGCCTGGAACACTTCCAGGAATGGGGCATCTACAATTTCTCTGGGCAGCCTGCACCAGAGCCACCCTGACAGTCAAAAATTTCTTCCACATATCTCAGCCAGACCTCTCCACTTTCAGTTTAAAGACATTCTCCCTTGTCTTATCACTCCATGCCCTTGTAAAATGTCCGTCTTCAGCTTTCATCCAGGTCCCTCTAGGTGTTGGGATGCTACTCTAAGGTTTCTCCTTCTCCAGGCCAAACAACTCCAACTCTCTCCATCTGTCCTCATAGGAGAGGTTCTCTAGCCCTCTGATCTGTTTTGCTTTAACACTTCTGATGAAAATCATCAAGCATATCCGCATCCTTCATATAAAAATATTTAATCTGGCTGTAGACTAGATTCTAATGCTTTGTCTCATGTATAACATTAAGCTATATTTTCCCAGAGTGACCCACAGTGTTTCCCAAGAGTTGTAATTCCTAGGTACTACGGTCATCCCCAATATGCAATATAACCCAGACTCCTCAATCAGATTCCTCTTGTCACAATGAATTTGCATGTAATTAATTGTATTGAACGATAGTAATAGTAAAACCTGCTATGTACTATGGTATAGTAGTCTGGAGCCTGAATATTTCCTAAAAGAAACACAGTGCTAAATTGCATCACCCTCATTCCATTTTGAACATCTTTGTGAAAAAATTTAAAATTCTTAATTAAGTCTGATAGAAAAATAAGAATTCATTTCAGTTACTCCAATGAAAAAAAAAGAAAAAAAAATTATTTCCAAGGTCTGTTTTGTATCAAAACCAGTAACCTTGCCTGTTCCTTCTGCCATAAATGCCTCAACATTTACCTCAGTGCTAGGCTCAGAACATGAATTCCTTTCCTAGAAATCATGTCAAAGCCCATTGCTTTTTTGTGTTCCAAGACCCACTTCCCTTTAGGGTATTCCCCTTAGGATACACTCAAGAAAAGAGTGCTTGTGAAGCATTTAGGTATAGCAGGCATGTCCTTATTTATCATTAACAATGAACATCACAGCAGCAAGTGTCCTGTTTTGATGGGATCACTTTTTTCAGGTGCACTTCAAATCTGCCCCTGGAGACCACATTGTCCTGTCTGACCCCGGGCAGTCCTGAAGTGGAAACAGCACTAAAATAAAACAGCTGAAAATCATACTTATATTACAGATTTACTTTGTCAATCAGAAGTTATGTAGGAATGTCAAGTGTAGGAACAGATTTAAACCCTGGCTTTGTAGTACAGGTTCATTTCCCACTCACAGCTACACAGCCATAATGGAATATCCTCAATAAATAATGGTTCCTTTTCAAATTTACCTCCAACAGTTTTATGGAAATATGGATCAAGCTTGAGAGGGCTTTTAAGATCCTATTAAAAATTTACCATTTATTTTATTGATTGGACAATTTGCAATGTGGTTGACTATGCAGTTTAGGGAGATTGGGTTTATTTTATTCTTGTTTAAAAGTAAGTCTTACATGGATGAATTCTTTTACTATTGGTCAGGTGAGGACTTTGATAAAGCACAGGATAATTTGACTGGTTTATTTCCCATCATATAATGGGAATACAGTACTATCATACAATGGTTTCAGACTTTTTTTGGAAAATACAATTCACTCAAAATTTCACTCCACAGAAAAGTTTTATTCAGAACTGAGCACCCTCAAAGAATGTAAGGTCCAACACCAACTGACACATTTGCCCTCAGGAATGGTGACTTGCATGAAGTTCTCCCAAGCAAAAGCAGGAAATAATTCACAATTTAAATTTAGTAAAACTTCTGTTTCTGTTACATCCCTAACATTTTTGATCCTTTTATAAAACAGCAACAGGAAAAAAGGTGAAACAATTGTTCCTTTAACTGCCCTGACCTTGGAACAAAGGTGAGTTTAAGCAGGCATATATTTACTGGTGCATACAAGGAAGGGCTGTAACTTTCTCCATATAAACACTTTTCATAAGTATTCACCTTATTAAGCTCTCTCCTTTCTGCTTGCACAGACTTGCATCCAACACTCATAAAGGGCACAAAAATAACCTCCCTTTTCCAAGATCTCAGTCCAGCAGCAATGTCTAGATTCCAAGCAGGAACTGAAAAGAAGCAGTCCCTGATGATCACTGCCCTGAAAATGTTGACAGTAACAAGTTCAGATAAGTTTGGAGAATATAACCGTCTTCCTTATTTCTGCTATTTGACACAAAGCCTAAAGGGTGTGGCTGTTTAGAAGTCATGTGAAATAAAAAGTCAGTAAATTACAGGTAGTTAGGCCACATGAATGTTAGTAAAAACAGATAAACAAGATTTTTTGGTAGATTTGTTTCAGACCTTTTATCAAACTTATTGATTGCATTAAACAGACATGAAGTTGAAAGTGCCAAATGGCTAAAGCATTTCAATTTTTGATACCATCATGATTGAAAAGTTGTGTAAGCAGAAGTTGGGAGAAGTTGGAATAGTGAGATAAAGTCTGCTTAAAATTTGGAAACAATAAATCTTGTTTTATGACATAAACCAGATTTTTAGCTTTAGAAACTCTCATGGTTCAGCTTAAGAAACCATGCAGTTTACCAGTTGTCTTTTCTCAGAGGTTATCTACACAAATTTCTTGTAGGCAACACCTTGATTTGCAGGATGTCAAGATGACGTTAGGTTTACTGTAGGAAAAACAAGTTACCACTCACTTTGTCCCTGTACTCCCTCATGGTCGGCTGCACATACTGCCATCATATGATTGGCAAGACATGAGGCAAGTATTTTTGCAACCTGGCTTAGTTATGAACTACATGAAAGCTGAAAAACATGAGTGAACAGAGCGCACATATGTACTATTAGCAAATCTCAGCAGGACAGCTCTGATTGTTCATGTCCTGAAAAGCCTGATGACTGCTGAAGAAAAAGAATAGCTCAGTTTTAGTTCTTTCTCCAAATACGAGTTTTACTGGAGGATGAATATATTAATCAACACCCTTTATTCATTAAATAGAGCTTTTATTATGAATTTTATGAATGCACATGTATATATATCAAAATGTTTACTTTCTATTTCAACGCACACATTTATATTTTACATAAACATATACACGTGTGTGGGTTTTCCTCTAGATCCTCCTCAAAGCTTTGCTGAACTTATGTACAGAGAAAAAGATGCATTTGAAACACACCTCTAATAGCACAGGGATAATGTGACCTCATGATTTTTCCACCTCCTGGTTGGATTATCGTCTTAGAAGAAGGAGAAAGCAAGTGGCTTTCAAAATAAGCCTTTTCCAGAACCCTGCAGCGAATGAATAAGTTCTTGAGGTCTTCTGGGCCATCACATTTATCTTCCTTTCTCTGTAAAAACTGACATCACAGCCCTTGAAATATGACTCTCTCCTCCAAAAGCAACAGTACATTATTTAAGCACATGAGCAGCTCTCTGTGTGCAAATGAAGCATACCTGATATATTACAAACACCAGTCTTTCTTTCTTGACCATCACCCTAACAAAGCTGTCTTCTGAGTCCAGGTGGAGTTCTTAGGGACATCACTGTCACTGAAAAGATCCATCAACTGTGATGTTTCATTACTGGCTACAAGTCACCTTTTCTTTCACTGGTCAGCAGCTCCTGATTCTTTTCCTTCATTCCCTACATACCTAGAGACACCAACAAACAGCAGAGTACACTGCTGTTCTCCCTGGCTGCATGGAGGGAATGGGAAGACAGAACTGAGGGTAGACATTTCCCGCTCAGATTGTGTTCCCTGGCACCTGAGCAAAGGTAAGAAAGCTTAATGCTAAGCTACAGGCTGTTCCTTTGTACACAGTGGGAAATGTTTTGAACATCAAGACTGGCAAATGAACATATAAATGTCCCTTCAGGAGGCCAATCTAGTCTCTGGCTAGTGTGGAAACAGGGAAGGAATAGAACCTCCCACCACCAACAGCACTTTTGTCCCTAACACACACAAATCAAATGCCCCTGTTCCATGAGGAGCTCTAAATTACCTTTTAAACTGGCAGTCCTTTCCACTTTGCTGCTGCTGTACTAACAGACATTTTCTTAGGAGACCCTGAAATTGCACGGAGGTGATTCACACTGCTTATTGTCAGTTGTTTACACCATATAACAAAGACCCCTGGTTTACATGGCTTAGAAACAAAGTCTTCTACACTTTACAAAGATTTGAACCAAGGCCCATAATTCTGCACTTCTACACGCAAAGTTACTAAGGACTTTATAAGCAGCAGGTTTACAGGATGCAGTGTAATTTTGCTTACAACATGGAATAAGCTGACATGGACATTCCAATTCAGGAAGCAGCACCAGAAGCATGAGCAGCATGGAAGGGGGTAGAATGCTACTGGAAACCTTGCTCTGGAAATGATGCTGCCTTCATGTGGGAGTTACCAGGTCAGTATTGCCTACAAGTTGAATCATGCCATGGCTAAGGGAGGATTTTATTCTGTAGACATGCAAACTAACTGATATATTTTATATATTTTATTTCCTTTCAACAGAGAAGGTTATTGACCTTCTGGAGTAAGTGCAGAGGAGACCACCAAGATGATCAGATGAATGGAGCACCTCTCCTATTAGGAAAAGGCTAAGAGAATTGGGATTGTTCAGCCTGGAAAAGAAAAGGCTTCAAGATGACCTAAATGTGGCAGTCCAGTACCTGAAGGAAGATGGAGAGAGACTGTTTACAAGGGAAGTAGTTACAGAACAAGAGGAAATGGCTTCAAGCTGAAAGAAGGTAGGTTTAGATTATATACCAGGAAAAAATTCCTTACTGTAAGGATGGGGAAACACTGGAACAAGTTTCCCAGAGAAGCTGTGAATGCCCATCCCTAGAATTGTTCAAGCCTAGGTCAGATGGGGCTCTGAGCAACTTGGTCTAGTGAAAGGTGTCCCTGCTCATGGCAGGGAGCTTGGAACTACGTGATCTTCAACGTCCCTTCTAACCCAGGCCATTCTATGATCCTATAGAAGAAAAACAAAAAACAAAACAACAACCAAACCAACAAACAGCACTGACATTGAAACAGTAAAACTGTTTGAAACTGCAAATATAATTAATGAGGCTGCACAAATCTTGCCAGTAAAGAATAAAGAAATCTCTTGAAAGACAGCAATACCACAATCTGCAAAGAATGTGTGGTTGTGGTCAGAACACAGGCCACACCATCACAGCCCAAATCACTACAGGCCAAGAGTCCTTGCCCATTTTACAGGATTTGCCAGGTTTGCAGTGAAACACTTGCAGACACTGAGTTGTTAAGATACAGGAGAGCACATATACGTAATCAGCTTACTACACAGGAATATTTAATATTATGCTTTCTTTTACACAGCAAAGATCCTTGATGGAGTATTACCCAATTACAGCGGGCTAAGAATACTGTCATGAAAAATTTATTGGTAAGATTAAAATTAAACAGAATAGCTTGAAATTATTGCCATAAAAATCTAACACAAAGAATCCTACTAGTTTTACTAGGAAGGTTTACTAACTCCACATCTCCAAAAGATCCAATACTTCCAAATGAGCAATCCTTAGTCTCTTTAATGCTGAAACCAGGACAGAGACAGGAAAATAAAGAACAAAATGCTGCTGTGTTAGTCTTCCACCATAATTGGTTGGGATGGTCTTTCCTTGCAAAACCAATACAGAGCTAGGTCTTTTCACTTCAAAATGACTGCCCACTCTGTGTTAAGCTAAAGATCTCTTCAGAGGCTAGTGAAGACAGATGCCCACTCTCTCATTTCCCAGGGAAGAGCCTAGCAAGCCAGCACCACACATTCATGCTTCCTTAGGTTCATACAGAATCCATTTGGCCCATCACGAACACCTCACTTTTGCTAGTACTTTAGGTATTTTTTTCTTTCCCAGCATTACACCAGCTACAGTGACTCAAGTGGGTTGGCAGATTATTCTATCTCCCCCTAACTGACTCCAAGAAAGCTAGGTGTTGCTTGGGAGGACACCAGAGAAGAGGGCACACACAAAATTCCCCCATGCTATGAAGATCCTTTAGTCACTGCCTGCCCCACAAGTTGCCAGGAAAACTGGTGTAAGGGGAAGGATGGGAGGACAGATGGCAGGAAGGACTCCAGCAGAGTCCCCTTCTGGTCAAGTGGTGGAAGCATAGATCCAGGCAGAGGTCCAAGTAGCACATTGATATATTTGCCTTCTAAGAGTACAGGGCACTTGAAAAACAGATCAGAGAAAAACCAAGGAGATCTCCCTTCCTCAGCTCACCAAGTTGAACCTTGGCAAACCACTTCTGAGATGTGCGACAGGCAAATGCAGCAGGATATTTCATGGTCACTTGCCACCTTAGCCTTGAGCAGCTCTGAAGAGTCAGGACAGCAGTGTCTGAGCCATCCAGGTACAAGAAATGCTCTGCAGCAGGTCTTAAACCACCTGAGTTCTAAAATCTTAGTGACATTTTGGTTTATGTGTTAGTTCTGCCCTTCCTCCTTCTTCCACAATAAATTTCTCTTCTTTGCCATACTTCAGAAAGTCATGAGCAATTCAGCCTTTTTTTGCACCCTCTGAACTGCATTGCAATGGTAAATTACATTTATGGACATTCATTCTATTTCAAGAATTTTCATCTACAGAGCACAGTCTTGATATTTTAGGTGTTGAGGTTTTTTGTTGCTGTTTTTGTTGCGTGGTTTTGTTTTGGATTTTTTTGCAGGGCAGAGGAAGAAACAAAAGCAAAATATTCTAGCTGCTGTTGATTTTCTCTTAATTACTTCCCAGATTAAATTAGTTTCCTGGATGCTAATGTATTGCTTCCTTTTCCTTTTTGTTTTTTTTTTTTTTCTTCTTTTCAGGTTAACATCCATAACTGTCTAGCTACTACAGACTTTGATACATGGGCAGAAAGAACATGCTGTTGTGATTACATCAGGAGATACATAAGCAGGAGGAAGCTGTCAATAAGTAGAGTCAGGATTTTTTCCTTCCCTCTTTAAGTTAAAACTCCTCAGACTGTCTACAAACCTTTTAGTAGGTGGGGCAAAGAAGATGGAGGAGTTGGAAGAAATGAGCTGTGTTGCAGATTGCTGTTTGGTGGTAGCTGGGAGACAACTGAGAATTATTTCCATTACTGAAATGATGAGTAATGCCACCAGGCTTGATCCAGAATAAAAAGGGAAAAAAATATAAAGCTTTAAAAGGACAGCTTCATTATAAGGAGATTTCTGTTCCTGCTTTCACAGATTGGAAAGGACAAAATGTCATAATCTTGTGTTTGACACACAGTCTTTTTTATCTTTAAATAAACACCTTTGGTTTTTAGAAAAAATAATTTTGTACAGAATTCAGAAATGTTAATCATTAGATATAAAATAAGCAAGAAAACAAATAATGGAATGAAAAAAACTGGAAGGAGATTCATTTGGGGAATTAATTTACAATGCCAAAAATATAATTGCCAACTGATTAACACATTTTTTTCTCCCTCTTATGGGTATTTCTTTTTAATTTATTAATTTCAATGCTCATTATACCTTGATTACACTCTATTTTGGAAGGAAATAAGATTTAAAGTGGTTTCTATTTTTTCCCTGTTTTATTGTTCCCCTACAGTAATTGTCAATATATCACATACTTGAATCTGTTTGTACTTTGTCTCACTTGAGGTTCTATTTTGAGTTGACTGTATTTGGGGGGAACAAGCATGTTTAAGGGTATTTGGTTGCAAATCAATCACAGAATGATAAGAGCTAAATTAAAGTGGTAGTAGCACCTGCGCTAGACCACAGAGTGTCCTTGTGGTATTGCCAGTTCTCTGTGCAGAGAAGAAGGAAGGAGCAAACACTAAAGGTTATCCATAAAATGCTCTAAAGTTGTAGGTAGATATCTCAAAAAGAAAGGTAATTTTCCTGCTCTGTAGAAATACTGCCCTGTCCTAGGTCAGTTCCATCTCTTTTATCTACCAGCACTTCTACACAACCCATCATTGCTACTGCCAGGAAGCAGCTGAAGAAAATGGGAGGACTAGTAGGCCAGCCAATCTAGTTTATTGCTTTCATTATTTTGAGCAAGCTGCCTATGGTTTCATTTATATTTCAATCATCTGAAAACACTCTGGCACCCTACAGAGTATTGCATCAAGAACTGTTCAAGGGTGGACAAGCTGTTCTGGGGTAGCAGATATAAACAAAATTTCAAGCTCTTAAGAAAGTTACTATCAGCAGTGTAATTTTGTATATGCAGTTTTGCAAATTGTAATGAAAGCACAGTCATTCAAGTTACACTAACTGAAATCAAGAATCATAGAATCATTTAGGTCAGAAAACACCTTTAAAATCATCAAGTCCAACCATAAACCTAATACTTCCAAGTTCCCACTGTCCTAGGGTGAATTTATGATGCATGTACCCTTAATATTTTGTTCTGTTTATGCTGGATATTTAGTTCTGCACCTTTCAGACTGGTTACAAGAGCAAAGTGGGGAAAAAGAAGCGTGCAGTTTGTTTGCAGAAGCTGCACTTGCTCCCTTGCCTTCTCTCTCACCGAGAGTGTTGTCTGCGGCACGGTCAGCAAGAGAGAGCTCTCCTTTGCCTTTTAGTCAGTGTTTTTTTAGCTAGCTGAGGCAGAGAAGTTCCCCAGACTGTGGCTTTTCTTTTTCTTAGAACTGATTGGCCCTGCTCTGGACTGAAAACCCAAAAGAGCACCAGGAACTCACACCTGTGGCCCGCTGGAGTCCAGGACATGACATTTCCCAGTGCAGGAGGGACTGGTAAGAGACTGAGCGAGTCGAGCTACACCCACGACAAGGACTTTCAGAATCTGCCATCTCTTCACAACAGTGAGAGGTTTTGTTGTTTAATATTATTCATTTTTATGCCTGTTCATACTCTTCTTGTTAAATAAACAGGTTTTTTTCTGCTTTTCTCCAAAGAAATCTTCTCCCGAACCAGTTGGAAGAGGAGCCACTTGAATCTGCTTTCTAGAGGGACCCCTTTGAAAGTTTCCTCCCAAATTTGCCCTAAACCAGGACACCCACTAAGCCCTGTCCCTAAGTGCCACATTTACAAATATGGAAGAAAGTTGAATTTCTCACAAGCAACATGCTTTAGACCTGAGGCTTTGTTTAAACAGTGAACATGACTAGTAATCTTGCTTGTGTCTTTAACTCTGAGTTCCTAAAATCATTATGGCAGTGATTATACATCTGGATTATTCTTACTATTTATATAATTATCTAGGATTTGCTGGAATCTGGCTAAGTTGTTTGCCTCAATAACACCTTATGAAAGCAAGGTCCATGGGTTAATTACATGCTCAGCAAAGAAGCCCTGCCTCTTAAGCAGCTATTTGCTACTTATTTGCATTTTTGTTTGGGGTATCTTGAAAGAGCAAGGAAGAGTACCTGGTTTCAATGCTATGTGCGCAGTTGTTCTTTCAAGACAGAATTAGCAGAAAGGATCACAGTTATATTTTAATAGCAGAGTTTATTTACAGATAAAGATGCTAAAGCAGACATTTTTTCAGCTCTAATCTCTAATGTTTTCTGTGTGATAAAATGGCTTCAGCTGTTAGAGTTGTATTACATATTTGACATGTGTTTACCTTTAAAATTATAGCCCCTGAGAGGAATACTGAGTACTGAATAAGTCATATACCATGCCCTAGACTAAAGTTGCTATTATAAAAAAAAGCTACAGAAAACACATTAGATACACAGCAGTGAGTTCTTAACATGGACTTAAGACCCCTAGCAAGTCTGCAGATTTGCAGCCACAAAGAAAATCAGCTATGAGTGAAAGGAGACAGATTGATAAAAGAACAGTTCTAGTAATACAATTCCATCCCACTGAGGGTTTTATTGGCAAAACACATATCAGTCAGGGCTCAGTTGTCTGGGGGTAAGAACCAGCTCTAAGACTATCTAATCAATTTAAGTCTGTACTAATGGACCTGCTGGGCTTTCAAGTGCTCTCAGAAGTGGGAGCAAAGCTCTGAAGAATTTTATAGTATAGAAAATAAACCTTATCTTCAAGCCCTACAGAAACAGGCACCCAGAGCTTTATCTCTATATCAACCAGCTTTTAGTCCTGCTCTAAGGTTGACTGTCAAAAACTTAGGCCTTTTGCCACTTCTTTGATGACCTATAAAGAAGGTGGAAATGCAAAATAACACAGAGGGGGGAACAAATGAAACCTCTTTCCTCAGGAGAAGCCATCAAAAGAATTTCCTCCGCAATAGCGAACACATACCTGCACAGCTGTGAATTACATCACTTACCAGCAAAAGTCTTCCCTCTTTTTCATTTCCTTCCATGCAATGGATCCACTGCTAACCTTACTCTTTAAAACAGTCTATATGGTGGATTTAGCTCTTTCCTCATCCCAGTATAGCTGCTTTATAAAAGGATGTTATTGAGCAAGGAAATGTATGTCGGTGGAAGAATGAACACATAATTATCATTGCTGGTTTTGTGTGGAAAAAGACACAAAATTTGGCCTTTGAAATATGAAATACAAGCCTTCAATGAGCTACATAGCTAAGAGAGATTAGCCTATCCCATTCCAATATCTGTTACCCAATCATACAGCCTCTTTAGTCTAAATAATTTTAATTAAGCAAGTCTACTTTCTGTAGTAGCCATTACTAGAAGATAATTGACTGCATTGGTAATGAAGCTTTCTGAGGGTGCTAAACAAACAGCAAGGTTAATTATCTGGCAGTAATGCTTGTTATGGCAGTGCAACACTGGCCAGCTAAGTTTCCTGTTCTCCTGCAGTACCCATTCAGTAAATCAATGCAATATCCGTGGCTATATATTGTCTTGCTGCTACCACAGGATTTAGCAATGGAAACAGGAAGAGACCAAAGGGTCAGGAGTTCACGGAAACCAATGCACAGAAAATAGGATATTTATTAAATGGGGTTTGATTCAACTAGTAGGGTTTAGTATTTTTTTTCTGCCTCATCTAACTGGTTATAAGAATGAATTTTCAAACTCTGTGCTTATGTACCAGACATATATAACTGCAGAGATGTTTTTAAATTATAGACAGTCCAGAAGTTTATGTTACGCACTATATAATCCCAGAATAAACCTGATTTTTTTTTTATGCAACTGTATTCACCATTTCTTCTTGATAATTATCCCCTTTCACTGAATTAATTGCATAGATCACATTTGGATTTTGTTTTGTGGGTTTAAGTTCAAAACATTGACAGTTTATGTATTTAATTCTATATCACTGAAGACAAAAAGTGACCTATGTGTTTCTTTGCAGGTAAAAAACTGAGTTCTATTCATTGCAATGTTGTGTTGGGGTTTTTTTTAGTGTTAAAAATAAACATATCAAGTCAAGTTTATTTGACCTTCAACTTGGGAAAATATCAAAAAATGTGTTTTGTTTTAGGAGCCAGCTTATTTGGGGGTTTTTGTGGTTTTGCAGGGGTTTTTTGGGGTTGCTTGATTGGATTTTTGGTTCTTCTTTTTTGCTAAGACAGATACTCATCAATAAAACAGTATGAAAATTGGATATCTTGATTCCAAGGACCACAACACTATTCCCAGCCTAATTTTAGCATCCTAAAAAACCCCAGTATTGTTTACACCAGTTAAAACAAACAAACGAACAAACAAACAAAAAACCCACCTAAAAAACCCAAACAAAACCAAGAAAAATCCCACCAGATATAGCTATTCTCTGAGTACAATCAAATACCATGCATTACCTTTAGACACAGAAAGATCTATACAGCATTTTGAGGGGCTTGGTTGTTTGGGGTTTTTGTTACTCACCACTCTTACCTGATTTTTTTTTTTAATTCCAGCATTTATTTAGAAGTATCAAATGCTGGAATTCCTATTTTTAGTAGTAGTTCAGCTGTTTTATATAAATCCAATTGCCAGTTACAGGTAGAAGAACCCAAATAACAAGTAATGGTACATAATTTTAGCAACAATCCTTTTCACACGTAAATCTTGCTGAGAATTCTCCAAAAAGTAAATGTTTCTCTGGGTTCTGCAGAACTTGCTGGTTTGGGATAATCTTAGAGTTATTCCTTCTTCCAGTGTTCTTGTATTTGTCTCTTATGCATGCGTAAGTAAGAGCATGTGTCCATGAAGAGAAATACAGAAATCTACTTTGCATTAAAACAAAATTATTACAACCGTTTTCAAAGGAAAAATGGCTTACCAGTAATTGTAGTTCTTCAACAGCATTGCTGTTCCTTACATACACTTACAGGACACTTGCTTAAGGCCACAGATCTCTGATGAATTGTGAATAACCTCTGCCTCTGAACATATTTACATATTCCTGATTGATTCAATCCAGTGCAGAGAGCCCTTCAAGAAGATCCACTGGCGGATCTGCTAAGCAATGATCACAAAATTACTTTTCTATGTCTGAAAAGTGCCAGACTTACCCTGTACAAGGACAGAAATTATTCCACTGTCAAGTCAGCTCTTGATTTATTGAGATCTAAGTCTGCAGAAGCTCCAAGAATTGGTCCATAATTGCTCAGCCATGGACAGTTCTTCTTACTGGTGAAGACACAGAGGCATCTCACTGTTCCAAATGTATCTTTGTAGACCTCCCCAAAAACTTATGTGCAGTCTAACGGGCCTTTCTATATAGCAGCATAAAGAGACCATGAAAGAGTTTTCAAGATCATGGACAAGGAACATGAATATAACTAACACAGTTAAACGTTCAGCAACAAAAGTAGAAACTATGCTAATTGCTTTTTCTTTTCTTCTCTTTTGCAGTCACATGATGACCTCTTTAGGTAAGGACCTTTTCTTGTGTTGGCAGAATTCCTGATTCAAGAGAGCTTCAGCTCTGACTGGAAGAATGAATTTCACAGCAACATGAACACAAAAAGAGAACAGAAGAGAAACTTAGGAGGTAAATTGGAAACAAAGTGTGTTCCAGAAATCATCTCTAAATATACAAAGACCTATTAAGAAGCATTGTAATGTTTTCGCCAGATGCTTAAATTCAGAGCCAAGAACAATTCAGATATTCTTATCAACTTAGATTGAATTTCAGAGAGAGTTCTAGAAGAGGGGGAAAAAAGTGGTTGTAATAAGCATTTAACACCACAATCTTTAATTTTAATCATCTTGGAACAAAGCAGTTAATTTTAGAAAGGTTGAAGCATCAAATACTCCAACAAGGACAAGTATAAGGGCCTACACCTGAGTCAGGGCAATCCCAGACACAGATTCAGGCTGGGTGGGGAATGGGTTGAGTGGAGCCCTGAGAAGGACTTGGGGGTGCTGAAGGATGAGAAGCTCAGTGTAATCCAGCAAAGAGCACTCGCAGCCCAGAAGGCCAAAAGTATCCTGGGCTGCATCAAAAGAAGAGTGACCCAAAGGTCAAGGGAGAGGACTCTCACCATCTGCCCTGCTCTTGTGAAACTCCACATGCAGTGAGGAGTCCAGTTCTAGGGTCCCAAACATATGAGAGACATAGACCTGCTGGAGCGAGGCCAGGAAGATGGTCAGGGGTTTGAACATCTCTCTTGTGTTGACAGGCTGAAAGAGTAGGGGTTGTTCAGTCTGGAGTAGAGGGAGAGGGGAGACCCTAGAGCAGCCTCACAGTTCCTAAAGGGAACTACAAGAAAACTGGAGAGGAACTTTTTACAAGGGCATGTAGTGATAAGACAAGGGGAAATGCCTTTAAACTGAAAGAGATTATGTTTAGATTAGATATCAGGAAGAAATTAGTGACTGTGAGGGTGATGAGGCACTGGTACAGATTGCCTGGAGAAGCTGTGGACGCCCCATGCCTAGAAATGTTCAAGGCCAGTTTGGATGAAGCTCTGAGCCACCTGGTCTAGTGGAAGGTATCTGTGCCTATGGCAGTGGGGTTGGAACTAGATGATCTTTAAGGTCCTTTCCAACAGAGACCATTCTGTAAGTCTATGAAAACAAACTAAGATTTCTATTAAAAAGAAAGAAAATGGGAGGGAAGGTTTTTTTCTGTCTGAAAAACCAATAGGCCTTTCTAGAGGACAGTCTAAATACCAGGAACCCTAGAGTCAGGCTATTTTTGACATGGAAGCTCAGATTAGTCTTGTTTTGTTGTTTCTAAGGAAACATATGATTATGATTTTCTTACCTTATTTTGCAAAGCTTTGAGTTCTTTCATCATTTTATCTGCAGAATTTATTCTCAAAGTTTACCAGAGCCTTTAAAAGTGCTCCCATTCTCTCAATTCTTGTCTCATAAATTGTGATCAGATGCTTTAATGATGACAGAAGTAGTCCAAATTTTGACCTAATCATCCACAGTATCAGGCAGCTTCTTTGAGACACAGGTTTCATCTCCATTGCAGGAGTGGATATGAAGCAAAACTGCATTTTTGAACAGAGAATGGCTCTCTCAATCCTCTGTTCAATCACTGTAACACTACTGTGCCCCAAACTCAACACTTATCAGCAGACTAAGGCAGTGACCATAGCTTTGGTCTCTTTCTCAGTATGAGAATTTATCTGAACAAATATAATGTTCTACAACATATACTTCCTTTATTTCTGAGGTTTCCTCTTTTGATTAAAGGGCAGAAATGAACATTCATGTCCCATTGACATGGACACCAAAGCCAGGTCAGTCAAATCACATCATAGAAGTGTTTGTCTACGTCCACTCCCTGCAAATGGAGCATGGGTGGTTTGCTCAGGAAACTGAATTAAGTTGGTTTAATCCATCTCACCTGCTATGGTGGCATAGCAAAATGATGGAGGATAAGAACAAGGGAAGATGGCAAAAAAAAGAAGGCAGAGCTTTGGCTTCAGTCAAGACAGCAAGGCTTCAGTCAGAATCATGGTAATTACCTCTATATCCTCATCTTCATCCTCTATTTCCCGTTCTGGTTTGTTTGTGGGGATTTTTTTCCCTTTGTCTCATTCTGTTTTCTTTTAAACATTTCCTGTTAGAGCCTGCCTAGTCCCTAAGCCAGTTTCCCTGTCACATCACTGTACCTTTCAGCACTTGATTCAGAAAAGAATACATTTTGTACAAGGCCTCTCCAAAGGCATGTCAACTGTCTCTTCCACAGAGTTCGTTCAGAATGACTGAAGCACTTGGGAAAACAAACAATGTCTTCAGCTGTGCTCTGGAAACATGAATACAGAATTTGTTGGCTCCAATAAAAATTACAATAGTTTGCTCCTAAAGAGATAGTTTCAAGGGCAAATGTGATTCCAGTAATACACAGAAGTTTCTGGTGAAAAAAATAATAAAAATTTGCCAGTTCAGAGTCTCAGCTCTGATGTGCTTTCAGTCACATGAGGTAGCTTGTTTGAACCTCACTGAGGGATATCAAAAGCCTTGGATTTACAAAAGCGAGTCAGAACTGTAGCACTTCTCTGGGCTCCTACACAGAGGCAGAGAACAGAAACAAACGTAGAGAAGTGAGATAAATCTACCCAAACTTCTTTTCCTAGCTGATGGAGTATGAAGTTACAGTAGATGCCTGAAACGGTTCTTTGTTTGCCTGTCTTTTATTTCTATCTGGCACTATTCCTACAGTAAATCTTGGCAACAGGGTAGGGCAAATGTTTAGATGGCACAAGCCCAAGTTGTTAAGTTATGGATGAAGCAGTGAAAACCAGGTGGCTTTCCACTTGCAAGGAGTTTCTTGTCTCTTCTATCCATACAATGAGCTGCACCTCGTTCATTTTTTGTGCAGCGACCTCCTGCAGATGTGCATAAACCTCCGTCTTTCTTGCAACATCAGCTTGCATCCATGCAGCTATCTCCAAAATTATCTGTCTTGTGCTGACATCATGCTCTTGCCCAAAGAAAAGCTAGATCTAAAGCTAAGCCTAAAAAAAGCATGGAACAACCTTGGACTGTCCATTGCACTATTTCAAAGACACGAAGGATGGAGATTTTTAAGCCAGAAAGAGTTGTTAGAGCACACGATACCCTTTGGCACATTAAAGTCCACTCTGTTTCATTCAGCCATCTCATCTTGCAAATCATGGACTGCAAATACCACCCTGGCAATCAGCCAATGCTGAAGGAAGATGTGGGAGAGGATATAAAAGATGAGCCCAAAGATGGACACCAAACTCAGAAAAAGGCTCTGCTAGTCTATTGGGGCAATTAGCCTAGAAACAGCTTCCCAGCTCCAGCTAGAGTACAAATGATTACTTGCAGTTGTGAGATACAGCAAGCCAGGATGTTTACTTGTAGTTGTGAGATACAGAAAGCCTGGATGTTTTGCATCCAAAAGGTCCCCAGTGCCATGGTGATGGATGAGCTGTAAACAAACACTTAAAGTTACATCAATGTTGTCTGGTTTTGAGCTGAATAGGGAAGGGTGGAAGACAGAAACACACAATGTTGTATTTAGTGGCTAATTCCAGGATGATCTTGAAAAAGATAATTGGGGTGGAAGGGTCTGATTGCCAGGGGAACTGGCATCCAAAAAAAGCTGATGTGGCTTGTTTGTAGAGTCTCTCAAACCATAAAGCTACCAACAACAAACAGGCTAAACCTCTTGACTGTGGGAGATGGGTAGGGGAGAAGAAAACAAAGGAGAAGGATGAAACATGATGCTGCTGCTTCCTATTTGCCACTCCACCGAGCACAAACATCAATGGAATTGCCATCACTCACCCCATTTCAGCAGCAGCAAGAGAGTTTGCTAAGAGTTTTATACCAACATATGCATATAAATCTCCAAAGCTGATTCAAGGTACTGGTGATAAAAAGGATACATCATTTAAAGTTTTTTGCTGTCACACTGAACAAGCAATACCCAATATAATGAAACAAAAGATAAGATGGACATGGAGAACATGGAAATAGAAATTCTGTAAAAGAAAGGCAGAAGACTCAGGTAGGAATAGCACACAGCACAATAGGAGACCAAATAAAGTACCTGATAGGAAAAAAAAACCTGTTGGAAAATAAAGCAAAGTATTTTGGTGACATTAAGTATCAGAAAAGATATTAAACATGCCAAGCAAACTAAAAGAAAGCAAAATAAATCAAGACAAAACAAAACATCCCAGGCTTTTTCTATTGGTAAACTGAAGTGTGGTGTGCAAAATATAGGATTACAGACTGGCCGGGTGTTGGTTTCCCTCCAAACGCTACACAGATAAACTTCCATGGTTTAGGACATTTCATCCTCACACTACTATCTTGAAGACCACCATGGAAAGGGAGGTCAGCTCCTTGTGGACAAGATGATTAGACAGAATGATATCATTCCTTTTCTCATATCTCAGAACTTATTTTGCCTAGGAACTGCACTAGGAAAAATGTGATGTTTCTGTCACTAGAGATATGCAACATTTGCTTTTGGAATCTGGGGCCTTACTGCAAAGGAAATAAAAATAAACATGTTAAGGTCCCAATGAATCTAGAGACACAGGCATTCCCATGCTTTCCAGATATTTCCCTTTTGAAGTTAATGGGACCACTAAAGCATTTCTAAACACTTTAGACTTTGCAAAGCCATGGTTAGCTGCGCTGTTTGAGTGACCCATGCACAAACAATAACAAACATTTCCAACAGACTGGTATTCCCAAAAAAAAGACAACTATGTCCCCCTCTCTACCATCTCCTGAGAACAGAGAACTCAAATTTCTGCAGCACATGGTGGCACCAAATGGAACTACATGAACGCCAGAATGAATGGCAGCCACTTTGAAGATTTTGGAATACTTTAAATGTGTTTCATGTAAGGCAAGATGAGAAGATAGACACACAAAGACAGAAAACTAGCACACTTGATCCTTTTTTATAAACTTCATCAGAAAACTATGCATTGCAATGAATTATATTTAAGAAAAAGTAAAGGGAAGACAACAGCCCAGGGGTAAAACTACATGTATTAAACCTATTACTTGCCTGCAGGATGATGAGACATAACTTTTGATGCGACGATCATGAGATCGCTAGGAAAACAAAGGATCTCTACATCTGTCAGGAAGGTTAAAAACAATGCTTTTGGATACTTTCTTTAAAGGGTATTTTAATACTGAGATAAGGAAAATGATGAAATCAGGAATTGCTTTACTGAAAGGCTGGTCATGAGCCCCAGGATTATTCAAGAAACAACTGGACATAGCACTTAGTGGCTATGGTTTAATTGATGTGGTGGCACTTGGTCGAAGTTTGGACACTATGACCTTGGAGGACTTTTCCAAACTTAATGATTCTGTGATTCCAAGTGTTTAACTTTTCAATTGAATTGTACCAATTGCACATTAGTTTATCCAAATGAGAACTTGTTCACCCTCAGCCTCAGAAGGCAGGAGAAATCTTGGCAGCTAAAGGAAAGGCCAAAGTGCCAACCGAGTCAAAGTCTGCAGCCTCTGCTAGGAAAAGTGCAGTGTCTCAGTCATTGCCATGCACTTAACATGGTCAGGAAGCTTAACCAGGACACTAATGGTGTTCTTCTCTCTCATGGACAGAGGTGGCAGGAAAGGGGAGGGGAACACTGGGGAATAAAAATGAGAAAAGGGGGGAAAAAAGTCACATCTCCCAAAATTCCACCTCTTACTTCAAAAAACAAAAAAAAAAAAGAAAAAAAAGGAAAAAAAAAGGCAGGGAAAAAACCTCAAAATCCACTTTTTTCCTAAGAAAAAGAGTTGAAAGGAGAGACACTTATTCTTTTGGCCAACCATATTTGATTAGATCCGTGGTATCTTTTGGCTCCTGCAATCTCACCGTATGCTGGGCACATCTGTAAGAAGATTACTTTTCAAAGTCCCCAATCAAAGGGACTGAAGAGGGGGAAAAGAGAGCCACCAAGAACAGACAGTGAAGGAGAGAACAATAGAAAGGAAGATGATTCCTAATTAATAGCTGAGCCAAGGAGAACCCTGAACACGTCAGTGCCCAGAGGCTGAGACCAGTATGGAACAAACTGCCAAGACCTGTTTGTGCCTTCCTGGGTGAAGTGGAACACTGCCTACAAGTAGCATAACCCATTGCCAACTACAGTGCCCGGTAAAAGTACTGACTCGATCAAAGAGGTTCAGAAAGTTACTGCACTACTAGCAGGGCAGGAATCTGCTGTCTCTCCAGATAGTCTAGCTCTGAGACAAGGACACTATTATTCCCTCTGGGGGTCTGAACCCACATTCATGAGAGAAAAATTAACAAAAATGAGAAACTGCTTATTTATTTTTGCCAAAAGTACAACCTCCAACACCCAGAGTAAGAAAATTGTCTTTATATTTTGCAATTTCTTGGATTTTAGCTCTCTCAATAAATTACTTTCCTAGCAACAAGGAATATTTTTCAAAGTTTCAATTTAATTAAAAATGTAAAAAAGGTAGCATGTTTTCCTGTTTTTTTAGATGAAAAGAATATTTGGTGATCAGTTAATTGTCTATCAGCTTAACTTCATTTGAACAGCCCTGGATATTTCAGAAAAAAAGAAGGCTGGAATTATCAATGACCGTTAACAAGACTTTAAAATGGATAAAAATAAATTCTCCCAGGACTTGCAATATACACAAATTATTGATAATTCTACTGAAATGAAACATTCTGATTTTAAAAGTATTTTCTTTCAAATTGAAAAAGAATGCATATTAGACTGCAGAAATATTAGTAAAAAAATAGGTTTACTAATTTCTCTCTCATTTCATTTAAGGACAAGGATGACTTCAAAGAAATTATGCTGGTTTTGAAAAGAGGAGCTAGAAGTACGATTTTTTTTCTAGTTTTTGCAAAGCAAGTGAAGAATAGACCATTTAAATACATTGAAACTGTGCCTTTTTTGCCTTTCCTTGCCTTTTTTCTCCACATGATTCTGAATACAACTATAAATGCTTATGTAACAACTCAAGGCACTAGAATGGACCTTTGATCATATTATAAGAGTACAGAGATTGCACATGAAGTACTTAAATATCACAAGTCTCAATAAGTTAACTGAAAAAAATAAGTAAAAGAAAATATATCATTCAATTGACATGAATAGAAGCAGGATTTAATCCTGTAACGTCTCTCAGCTTTTGAGACTGAAGATTCACCTCTCGTTTATGTCCAAAGGCTTTCTGCTAGTAGTTGCTTCTTTCAAGAATGCATGACTTTTGTCACATTTTATCCTCACAAACTCATCAGTGACTGGGCTGTTTAAGAACTTTGCTCCTTTTAGTTTTCACCCTCGTAAAGAACCAATATCTACTTTTGGCAACAATAATCACAGTTTGCTACTGGACACACAAACCATGGTTCTTTTCATGCATTAAATAGAAAACACAGTAAAACGTGGCAAAATATTTAGGCAAAAAAAATATTAAAAGTAATGTTACACATTCCTGTTTAACATATTTCTAATATAATGTTACATATTCCTGTTAAACTTGCCTTATTGCAGTATGATTATCTGAACCTTGGAAATTGCAAATCTTAATTTCTTAAACTGAGCTTTGCTTAATGCTATATACAGTTACAGATCCTCTATTAAACATGACAGAAGTGAGGGATTCGGGGTCATTTGAGCTGTAATCCCCACCATTCTCTGTAAATAAACCAGGAGGTAACAGATTGTGGTGGTAACACAGAGAACATGTTTATGAGAAAACCCAGCATTTTTTCAGATTCAGCTTCTAAATAGCCTTGGAAAATATATGGCACATTAAAATATATGACAAGAATAAGAGTTTTACTCTAAGCAGTTTACACTTGAACAAGCTCCCTAGATGCTCAGAACACTCAGAAATAAGCAACTATGTTCAGAATTTCAATGTCAAGCTAAGAAAGTCCACACTATGATTGAGGCACAAAAAATTGAGATGAGCACTGTGCATGGGTTGGTGGACAGATTGTACACAGAGCCCCATATCAGTACTCAGGAGACATGACAACAAACTGCTATCACATTGACAGAGTCACATAGTATTTCAGGTGAAGTCTGTTATGGGTTTCACCTTACATACAGACCAGGTAACCACACGTTTTTTGAACTAGCCAGCTGAACAAGTCAAATGCACTGATGTCAAGCACTGTAATATGTTAAGATGATTATACGAATATATGATATATGAATTTTCAGGCACTGACTAACTGCAATCAAGTTATTCAGCAAGTCAAGGTGGCTATGAAAATAATCCATGCTGCACCACGCTGCAAAGGTGGAGCACCCCATGTACCTAACAAACACTTCAAGCTCGGGCTCTGTTTTAAAGACAGAAAGGTCAGTCACTCATCAGACTCGGTGCTGAAATCAATGGGGCAATCCTGATTGACACCAGCTGATGATCCTGCTGATGAAGACAGGGAAGTTTCCTGATTTACTGTTACCTCGGGAGCTGCCCTAAGAACTAGTCTTTTGCAATTTAAGGCAATAGATATGCATATTCTCTCACTACCGTATAACATTAAACTGATGACATCACTCTCCCTTTTGGCCACTCAAACTCTGCTGGAGGACACTGTGACAATGCAGTACATCTCAGACTGCAGGGCTGAACACACTGTTACATTGCAGTTGCTGCTATTAAAATATTATGCCTGAAATTATTGCGTTACACTTTTCAGACTAATATTCTCTGAATCAGACTTAATTTATCCAGGGGTATTTTTAGGTAAAAATACATCCTCACAAGCAATGTAATGATCAGCACTTTTCCCCCAGATGCTCTAATATGGAATAATGCCTATGCAGGAATTAATATTTATGAAGTGAATGAGTTCCTGTTAAACCCTAAATCACAAACATACGGGATTTGAACTATAAAAATGCAAACCCAAACCAATATAATAAAAATATATTTACATACATATTAATTGTGAACTTTGGTCAAGTTGTTATAGATTGCTTTAAGTGAATTCAAAATTAAAAATTACACAAGTCCATAAACTTACCTATTGATCGATGTGACTTCTCGATTAGACATATACAACAGAGGAAGTTTCGTTTTAGTACGTTAGGGCACCTTTGAAACTCGATCAGCAAAAACTTGATCTTGTGCCCTTCTGCTGTCCATACTACCTTCTTACCACTCTCAAAAGTGCTTTCCCCACTGGAATTCAGAGAAAACATTATGCACAGAAGGAAGAACCTTGCAAGATGAAATAATTATGCTTCAACCTGTGCCCTAGAAGGAGATAGTTTTACCCATTACTAAAAATGAAAACAACATAGAGGGTTTCTGGAACATTCTGTATAAACCAAGCAGCAGAATAAGAGTAAATAACAAGTTTTTATGTAGTCATTTTTATCATCAGATTTTGAATTGCTTTATAAAAACTGCTGTTCTACATATAAGCTGCTAATAAAAAATTTAAGGTTTACAATCCTTCATATGGTGAATGATGCTTAAAATGCTTCAGCATCAGAAATAAATTATGTGATTTAGCAACATGAGACATTTATTTAAGAGCTCCTATATGAATTCAACAGGCCAACTCCAGGCACCCAAGCCAGAAAATGTTCGCTTTCATAAGGGCATAAAAGGATTCAAAAGAAATGTGAACTAATTCAAGCTAAATATCGCAATACCTCCTGAAACCATTATTAATGTTTTATTAGCATTTGTTACTTCCTTCCCCTTTTCAGATGGCACAGTGCAAAGAACCCTGCATAATACCATCAGCATCTATGCTGAAATGTAGATTAATCGCTACAACTGATCGGCTCCATAAAAGCTGTGTTTGTTTCATTGATAATGTGTAAAAAAAAAAAAAGGAGAAGAAAACTTTCTCCCTCTTATTCTGGTTACTCAAGAAGCTGCCTTAAATCTGTTCAAGATAGGAAATAGGAATGGGAGAGGATTAAATGCTCACTTTCCCCTTCTATTCAAGTAGACTGCTGGTGGACTTGGCTGGTGCAAGGACTGCAGGCATAGTAACCCACAGAATATTTTACACTCACTTGCCACCACATTTTGTTCACCCATACTGAAGGCATTCTCCTAGAGGCTATTGTTTATATCGTCTAAACTGTTTCATGTCTTTGTTCCTCTCTCTACTAAAAATACAAGCCAATTTGACTTCACATCTCTCCCATCCTTTGAGCATCAAGGACAGAAGAGCTGCTTGACCAAGTTGCAGGTAGAGTGGAATTTCACACAAATCAGCAAGCTGCAAGTAAATAATTTAGGTTTGGGCCTGAGGCATTACCTTTTATTCAAAGAGGCATAATTAATAAAGAATGTTAGCAGAGTAATTTACAAAACGTTAACTATGCAATAGCAGAACATTCTGTTACAAAGTAAGATAATTATTTTACATACCAGAACCTCAAAAGTAAATAGATGAATGCATGGAATTTTAAATGTTGTTAGCAGATTAATGGGCAGATGAAGGATATTGAAGGCAATATAATACCTCAAAATGTTCAAGGAAAAAGAAAAAAGGAAAAAAGAAAGGTGTTGCAGTTTATTAAGAACATACCTTTATTTGCTTTTATTTTCCTCATTAAATCAAAACTGCTGCACTGGAGATGTACACTAGGATCCTGTTACCATATTCATTAGCAATGTGAATGATGGGGCAGAGCACACACTCAGCAACTCTGCAGATGACACAAAACTGGGAGAAGTGTCTGGCATGCCAGAGGCTTGTGCTTCCATCCCGAGGGACTGCAGGTAGCTGGAGAGTCAGCTCCATGCAAAGGGGTACAAAGTGCAGTTAAGAAGGATAGGTGCAAAGTCCTGCACCCACAGAGGAACAAACCCTTGCACCAGGATGGATTGGGGACCACCCAACTGGAAAAGACCTCAGCAGAAAAGAACCTTGGGGTTGCAGAGTACACTAAACTGAACACATGCCACATAGCGCCCTCAAGGCAGGCAAGTATCTTGGGCTGCTTTAAGGTAAGTACTGCCAGCAGCCTGAGGTGGGTGATCCTTCCCCTCCACTTGGCACTACTGAAGCCAATCCTGGAGCGCTGTGTCCAGTTCTGGACTCCCCAGAGCAAGATAGACATGGATGTACCGGAGCAATCCAGCAAAGGATCCCAAAAATTATTAATGTGCTGGAGCAGCTCTCCTGTGATGAAAGGCTGAGAAAACTGTGACTGTTCAGCCCAGAAAAGAGATGGGGGAATCTCATCAGCGTGACAAATACCTGAAGGGAGGGTGCAAAGAAGACAGACCCAGGCTCTTATCAGCGGTGCCCAGTGGCAGGATTGGAAGGGATGGGCACAAAATTAAGTACATGAGGTTTTCTCTGAATATCAGAAAACACTTTTTTTCCTGTGAAGGAGACTGTGCACTGGGATAGGTTGCCCAGAGAGGCTGTGGACCCTCCTTCCCTGGTGGTGTACAAGAGCCATCTGGACATGGTCCTGAGCAATGGGCTATGGGTGGACCTGCTTGAGCAGGTGAGTAAGACAAGACGACCTCCAGAGTTCACTTCCAAATTCTACCATTCTGTGATTCAATGATACAGACCCCATTCCTTCCCCCTAAAGGAAAGCAGCTCTATTCTAATCAAGTGTTCAAGGACTATCCTATGCTGTGTCTTTCATCCCCATCTTCCCCTGATTCTGCAGTTATAGAAGTGGGGTGGGTGTTTCTGCCACAGCAACTTTTCACTTGTCTTCTTTAAATTATCAAGGTAGGTAATTACTAATAATCTTAGGTGATTACTAAATATCTTGTGCTTTCCTCCCCAATCTGTCCCAGCTGGAAAACTCAGTAACCTCTTTCTTTCACTGGAAATGTTCTTGGATACCTCTGCAAAGTAACTAAATGAGCATCAGGTCTGTAGGATGTTGTATAGAGCCAAAAGCTTTTTCTGCCATACGTGTATCTCTACACCGCTATACGCTTGTCAGTAAAGCTTGTCACGGCTGAAAAAGAACTCTGCAGATCCAAGATACATCACCACTTGTCTGTCTAAAAAATAGGATGTTTACTCTGCCAGGAACCGCATGGCTGACCAGGAATTAATTTGGAATCATTTCCTGGACTAGACTGAGGAAAAAGACAAGCAGGACTAATGTACAGAAGCATAATTAATCACAGTTAATTGAATATTTACTTATTTATTTATTTAAATGTGGTTTATAACTCTCAGTTAAAGATAATCGGTATATTAGCAATTTGGTTTTTGCTTCCTTTTGTTTTCTTCAGGCAGTGTCTGCCTGTTTATTCCCTCATGGTGGTGTTTCCATAATGTAAGCCCTTAATTTCAGCCTGCTAAACACAAGTGAAGATCTCTTGTTTAGTTCTCCTGTGATAAAGAAAGCAGAAATGAAATTAAAACACTCACCAATGTTCTCTTATGAAAACATGTTCTGTTCAGTTGTTGAGGATGATGAAAATCAGCAAGTCTTGGCATAGAAGTAACCATGGAGGAGGTAAGTCTATGCCTCTAAAATCTATTCATGACATCAAAGCCATGCCAAGGAAGCAGAGAGTGTGTGAAGGGGAAACAGGAGCTCTATTTCATTGTGCTAATCTAATAAGGATGCATCTACCAGGGACATAATTCAGACCTTCTCACTAAGAGCACCAATGAACTTGGGGGCCATCTGTCAGCAATGGTTAACAGCTCTCCAGGGCTGTCTCTCACACAGCAGAGTGTCTGGCCAGTTGAACTTAATCTTCTTGCTAAAGTAACCTCATCAAACTCTTTCAATTTCTCTCTAGAAAACCATAGCTGGCCAGTCACTGAGAATGGTCAATCTCATCGAACCTCAAACTTAAACAGAAGAAACAGAGAAGAACTTAATTTTCAACAACAGCAGTCACATAAGTTTAAAACTACCTAACTGTAAGTGGAAATTGATTAGGATTAACTATAAGTGGGAATTAATAGGTGTCTAACTATAAGTGAAATTGATTACCAAAGCACTCAACCTCACATTGCTTTTTTTATCACCTTACTATTCTCTTCCCATAGGAAAGACAGACACTAAGACAAAGTTCCTACCCAGCCTGTCCAAAAAGACAAAACATGCCATAATATGGGGGATCAGCTCAGCAAAGAGCTTAAAGAGAGCCCAGTAATAATTAAGTCTGACGTTTACTATTGGATGCAGAAGCACAGGGATCTCAGGTCTGTCCTCTATAATTGTGAGAAGCTAAAAACCCAGTATTTTCATGGTAGGATGGTTGAATTTCAAGCACAGCATACTTGAGAGTGTTTTTTTTTAAGGTGCTTGACAATAAAATAGTGAGGAGTTTTAGCTTGGATTGGCTTGCACACAGTGTGCACACTCAGACATGCACCTGGCTCTCTGTAGGTGAATGTACACACTACCCACATCTCAGCTTTAGAAGGAATAAATTTATCCTGCAGGGGGCTGATTCCAGACACTAAAGATGAATGATAACTATCATATTAAAGCTCAATTCAAGAACCCTGCATCAAGCTTAGATAACTGGGGCTGGCACTGAGGAGATGCACAGATGGGAGGAACCCTCCCCCACCATCTGGAAGATTTGCTACACCTGTAGCAGCAGCTGCTTTGATGAACACCAAACCCCACATATCCTCCCTTTCAGAACAAAAGGTAAAAGGTCTCAGCAACAGCAAAACTTCCAGGTTTATACGTCAGTGGTGCCTATTCCCTTCCTGTGAGTCTTATCCCATGCAGAAGCATAAATCTCTGCCTTACTTTCCATAACTAAAACTCTTTGAAAATGGCAATGTTGACTGAGTGTAGAATGAGTGTGGGGAGAAGGGTGAAATTCAAGATAAACTCTGCACTGAATAAAGCTTGGCAGATAACAAAAACACACATTCATCCAAATTGCAGATATTTTCTTAAACCTAGAAAATATTCTTAATTCATCCATACAAACTGATTTGATTTTTAAAACATTAAAAAATTGTCTTAGACATTTTGGCTTAATACTGCCAAAAATATAAATATGGTATAAAATATTCATTATGAAATACATACAGACATACATACACAGGAGCATATTAAAATTGAAAGCTGAGATAGTTTCACACATAGAAATTCAAAACAAAAATAAGAAAGCATAACCAAAATATTCTTATTTGAATCACTTTGCATTTTTCAGGTGGAAGATTATTAAATTGATACCTGTAGAGCCTCAATGTCAAAAACCAAACTTCTCAAATGAAAAGTCATTCATCAGCAAGTTTGGGCCAAGCCCACTAGTATGTATCATGCTTGATTAAACCCTGTGACAGCAATAACTCCAGTTTTTAACCAAGGGAAAAAAAAACCAAAACCAAGGTAGTAATTTTCACCAAACACTGCTTTGAGGAAAGTAAGTCAAAACAGTTAAAAGGCCTAAGCAGTTACTGCTCTACAGCTGAGCCAGGATAATCACCCTGGCTCTGCTCCTTCATGCCTCAAAGCAGAGTAAACACACAGGGTTTTGAACTCTTTTGATGGAAACTCAGTTGTTTTTCATTGTATGTTCACGTGCAAAGGACAAAACACTTCTGTGCAATTTGAGAATTCTGTACTAGAAAATGACTGGTGCCAAGTTAAAACGACATAGAAACCAATAAAAGTTATGGAGAGAGAGCTCATGACAGTAGCACATCAACAATAAAATGAGTACCAGTTATCCTCACTCATACCCCTAGGCACAGCTGTTCATCACTCAAGATTACTAAAGCTGTGACAGCATTAGACAGAGATTGACAGCTGCCTGTTGCATAATGAAAAGCAGAGAGCCAGCATGTGCTTTGCTAGCTTCCAGTTAGGAGGAGTAAACAAACAAGCCAAAAGGGTGTACAGTCATTTGTGTATAGACTATGATTGACTGAAGCTGTGTGAAACTTCTGCAGAGAAAGCCCCAAACAAGGAGTATGCCTTCATGATACCTAGTTTAATTTTAAACTGGACATACAGATTAAGCTTACTAAAATATTCACAAAGCTAAACTGAAGAATCAGATTTGATTGAGTTATTGAACTCCATATTTGAACTGGTTTTAGGCTCATCAGGGCTGCATAGATTTTCAGATAACACAGATTCAAATTTACATTTGATGTTTTATATCGATTTTCTTTTTCTTGTTTGTTTTATCTGAGTTTTACAAGGAGCTTTAAGGAAGAACAAACAAGAGCAGATGTTTACAAATCTGTATCAATAGCTGCATTACTCCACTGAGAAAGTACCAGTAGCTTTGGAACAGCTGAGTCACCTGCTCTCCCATGCACAAGAGACTCAGTCAGCCATGCTCTCCTTTTCAGAACAATACTATTCAGAGTCTGGCCTACACTGAGACAAATTTCTAGGGAAAACATCAACATGTATTAAAGCATTACTGTAAATTTTATTTGAGGTGGAGCTTAATGGAGCTCATTTCCTCTCATAATTGCTATCCCAAGTGAAAGGGATTTGGAATCTTCCTCTATGAGGAGCCTTTCTCCCACTTTATCCCCCAAAGCTACTAAGAGGCCTCAGCAGATCACTCATACAAGAATTATGATAGTGAATATTCTTTACTTTCCACAAGCTTCAACATATTCTGGTCCTCACAGGACAGTTTGCACGTATGCTAGAGGAAGGAGTGAGATTTCTTTATATTTGGTGGCTTTATTTTAAGACTCTAATGAGACTTGGTTTTATATTTAGTACTCTAGACGTGGCCGCGTCTCCATTATGGGATTACCACAGATAAAAATGTGAATTTTTTTTAAACCAACAAGTATTTGCATATGAGAGTTACATTTCCCAACACATGTGACTTTAGGACCCTGGAAGACAACGCATTCCTTATTAAGTCTGTCATCCACTGGGGCCACTTCTGTGACAATCTCAGAACCTTGAAACAACGACTCAGTATCATTACTGATGGTGGTTAAAAAGGTTGCCAAAGTTGTAATATATACAGCTGTTGTTAATAAACATTCCCCATCAGAAACCTGGCCCATGCTTTGTCCTGGCTTGACATGTCCAGTGCTGCTGCTGGAGATCAAGCTGCTATATGCTCATCACTTCTTTGAGATTTGGATTTCAAATAATAGCAAACTAAAAAAAGGGTAGGCAATGGAAACAAATTGCAACACTGTAGATTTCCAGGGCTAGCAAAAAGATTTCACCATGAGAGCTGTCATAGATTGGGAAAAGGTTCCCAAGGATGTTTTGGACTCTTCCTCTTTGGAAAAGTTTGAAACTTGACCAAACAAGACAATGAGCAACCTGAGCAGCACAGGCCCTGCTTTGAGCAAAGATTTGGATAGAGTTTTCTGCAGAAGTCCCACCCAACCCCAAGTATTGTATAATTCTAAGAAAGCACTCCTTGAATTTTCTTGTACAAAAAGAAACAGCATCAAATTTGAGAGGAAACCCGGAACTTTTGCCACTAATTAATTTCTAATTTTCAGCGATTATTCGTTAAATCTGCCCAAGAGATGTCAGAAAAAATTTCACCTACTACACTGAAATAAGGCTCCTCTTTACCAGGTGTCATTGGTAGTTATAGTAATGTTTTGCTCTAGACTGTTATAGTAATTTTTGTTCTTCAGATTTTGCTCCTGTCCACTCTCTTTTAGTAACCATCTAAGGAAGCAGATTAGAACCCAGCAGGATTAACTCTTATTATACATGTGTGCTGATCCTAATTTTGAGTGGATATTAAATCATCTAATCCAGTTTAGGTCAAGTAGCATGGAAATATGCCAATAGTTAACCTCAAGGGGAACTGAAGTCTTGCTTTGACAGAAAGTTCTAATTGCCACCCAGCAGATCCATTAACTGATCCAGAAGTCTCAAAGATAGCCGATTTATTCTCAGTTCTGACTAAAACGATTGAATCCAAGTACCCTAGCAATTCTTCTGGTTGTAGTCAATACAAACTTGACCACAAAAAGAAGTGTTTCCATTTGTAAGGAAAACTGAGTTTGAAATATGTGTTGGAAAGAAGTATTATCTAAGCTCAAACCAATTATTTTATTTTCATTGACTTATACATATATTTTTATTGATCGTTATAATATTTATTCTTTTTATTTCAACATACCAAGTGCAATCTGCACTAACAACAACTTGCTTGATATTTTTCAAATACAATTTTTTCATTTTTGTAACATTTGCCTTCATCAGTTACATGTGCAATTCCTGAATAGAAGATATTTTAGTGGAGTCATACCCCAATTCACTTGAGTGGTACCATACATGAATTCTTGCAAAATTCCTATTTCATTTGGCCACTGCACATGAGGCAAAATAAAAAATCATGTATTTCTACATAAATTCTTCTTTGGTTTCTAATTTTTGGGATTGTCCCATGTGGGGTCAGAAGTTGGCCATTATGATCCTTGTAGGTCCCTTCCTCCTCAGAATATTCTACAATTTTGTTTCATCTGTGGGTTCATAGAGATGCCTGGTACATATGGATCATTCATTCTGTCCTACACAATGAAAAGATTCTGAAAATCATCTGCATTAGCCAGAAAATTCAGCTGTTCTATTTTAAAAAAGTCTTTAAAAGTCACTATATTAAATAGTATAGTGTTTGGGACTGTAATATTTTCCCTATGTACTGTTTTCATTTGTACATCATTGAGTTTCTTGGTAATTACAATCCTTTACACATCCATTCACACTACAGTGGTGGCACAGGTAATTTATAAAAATCAAATCTTAAGTGCTATAGCAGTCAAGAGGCAGAATGAATCATGTTTCACACAGTTGGAGAATCTGCTATGATTAATTAAAGATTTGCAGTCAGACTTTTCTTGCTTTCTTAACTTATCGTGTAAGATACAAATTAAATAAATATGAAGGTTCAAAGACAGTGATTTTCTGAGAAAGGTCTTCTGCCAATAATTCAGGAGAATAGGTGCAAAGTATTTTACAATCTCTCAGAGAAGGTTATAGAACATATTATTCTAAATAGTAACACTGGAATGTTCTCATATTAAAAAAAAAAGGAAAGAGAGAGAGAGAGAGAGAGAAACAAACTCTTTGTTTGCATTCAGAATAGTTAGGGTAAAGCTCATGTATTCAACAAGCTGTATTTCCCTGTCCTTGCTATCAGCCCAATTAGGAAAATTTGCTGAACACTGTCCCTCTATTACTTTGAGTCAAGAGGAATTTCATCACTGAGCTTATCAATAGTAGAGTCAGAGGAATGGTGGGCAAGATTTTGATAACCCCATCTCTCAGAGAATTCAGGAAAGCCTTTGGAACAGAATTCAGGGAAGCCTTTGGAAGAGATATGAACATACTGTCAACATGGGGCTTTATTCTGGTTTAACCAGTATCAGTTTAAATACTTCAACAGAAATAAACGAAACAAAAACGGGCATTATAGAGGAACATTTTCGGATTTCTACATAAAGTAAATTTCTCAGTGATAGATTTCTTCCACTAAAGATTAGCAGGTTCTGGCAGAAGTTCTTTCTGAGGTGTTGGAAGCTGCCAGTACAGCACTCATCAGATCTGACAACATAAAATACAAGAGAGCAGAATATGTACTCTAGGTGTGTAGCAGATCTGACAATATGAGATCTGTAGGAGCACCAATAAACTCATAATTTCATTTCAGAAATAGTGCTGTTTTGCATCATTCAAATGAACCCATTAAACATTATGACACCCTGCATACATTGTAAACAGTGTTTCGTTAAACATTATGAAAGAAGGTTGGCTTGAATTTTCAAGTGTATACACTGATTTTGGCAACTGATGGGTAAAACCAAATAATTCATGCTTCTGAAGATTCTTCAGAAAACTAGTTACTGAGGTTAATATTCCATTAATCACCTTGTATGTCAGACATGGTTTTTTTTAGTCCTAGCCATCAAGTAGGATTTCTGGAGAAAATAATGAAGGCAAATGTTAAAACCTACATCACTGTCATGACTTACTAAACATACGAATGTATAGGTTGATAAATGAAGGAGAAAAAAAGAACAGGAAAGATGGAAAGAACACTCAAAAATGACATGGTGCTAATGAGCAGTGAATATTGTTAGAGAATGCCAGTCATCTAGCCATCTGCTGAAGACAGACAAAAGAACAAACAAGGTTAAAGGAAACAGAAGACTTTGGAAATTAACAGTTCGCTCAATTCTCATCTGAAGATTTTTAGTGGAAGGAATATTTAGTTAAGATACTGAGGAGACCCTAGATGCCAAACCTCATTTTAGTTCTCAAGGAGCACATTTCAGGTAAATACCAAAGTAGGATACAAGAAGTTTATGTTGTTATTTTCCAGTTATTTTTGTAAAAGAATAAACAAAGAAGTGAAGAGAGATTATGATGCCAAAAAATCCTGCTAAACAAACAAAAACTATTATTGCTTAAATAATTTCTTTAAAAGAATACAAAATAACTGGGTCTCAAGCATAAAAGGAAAATAACATTATTTGAATAAATTTATTTCTACACTGTAGGAGAATTATAGAATTTACCTCATACTTGCACATTTACTTTTTAATTTCTTTTGAGATTACAGCTTTTATCTTTTCTTAAAGTTATCTCAAAAGACAAAATAATTTTAGTTTTACTGGAGTTTGTTTTTTTTATAACAAAGCTGACTGGAAATATTTCGTTACTATTTTGGCTTATTTTACACTGTAAATTTCCATCTGTTCAAAACCAATCTTCTGGTAAAGTACCTGGCACATTAGTCCAACTGTAACATCTTGAACACCGAGAACTAATATTTCGAAAAATTCAGAAGAGAATAAGAATGTTTTCAGGGTCTGTGCATTAAATATTCATAAAGAAAAACAGTGAACATTAGTATAGTTAGAAAGAAGGTGAGTGTCCTTTCAGATTAAAAACCCCAGGTTGTTTTCTTGCAATTTTCTTGAAATTTTGGACAAGTGCTTTAAAAATTCCTTCTCTCATTCCTCATACTGTGAAAAAAAGATTTCCAATAAAAATACCCTTTGAAATCCACAATATTCAGATCTTAAACTAAATTTTAAAAAATGGCTATTGGTTTATTCCTTTGTAAAGAGTCTCTGGTTGACTGAACAGCAAAATAAATCCATTGCCACATTTTTCAATTAAATTCACAACTCATTTAGAAGGCCTCACTCTAAGAGATTTGCTAGGCATGAGTGGGTGACAAATTATGCTGATGCAATGACCAGAAATCAGAAGTATCATATCAAAACAATAGTCTTTAGACCAAGAAACACCCCTGACAAGAATTTAAGTGCCCCTAACTCTTATTTAACTCTGGAAAGCTAAACTCTCAGTAAGTTTTAAGTATGAATATGAAAATAATGTGACTTTATTAATATCAAGCATTTTTTGTCATAAAGTATGGCAGAAGGTCCCTAGCTCTAGAAGCTCATATAAAACGACTTGATGTTTGCAGCACTCAAATGCTTGGTCCATGTGGTGCTGTAGTAGCACTGAGCAGGGCCAAACCCTTGTCTCCCAGTAAGTGTCTCTGTCTTCCCTATGATCCCTTCTCTTCATGCCTCTCATATCCTCTTTGGCACCTTGCCTCATCTATTTTTTTTGGAAAAACAACGAGATAGCTGGCTGGTGAATTCAGAGAACCTCTTGTTCTAGTTAGAGAAAATTGTTCTCTACAAATCACCTTTTTTCCCCTTAAATACCACTCTTTAGCATTCATAATGACCTCATCTTCTGCAGGCAAACATTATTTCAGAAACAAACAGAACCAGAGAATAGCCTGAAGTGCTCAACAGGGTCTGTGGACTTCTGACACAGCAAAAAAATCTAAAAGTCTCTATCTCAAACGGACATAAGATTCATAGGATTATTGCTTCTGGCTGCCCCTAGTTTGTAGTACTCAATGTACCCCATTATTGTCCTTGCTTTTATATTACTCCTGATGTATATTTTACCTGGAACCTATTTGTATCTCCTTGTTAGATCCCTAAATGTCTTCTCTCAGATGAGGCTTGGCACACTGCAAAGGAATGAGACTGCTCTCTTTCGTCATTTTGTCTAAGGGGTAAAAGAAGTTATACTGAAATTTATTTCTGTCTCTCTAACTTAGGAATATCTTTCTCACTCTTTTGCTATATCAAGAAGGCAAAAAATAATACTGTCAATTCAGACTAGCAACCGTCACAAACAGGCTGATCAACAAAACACAGGGAAATTGTAGCAAATGCACACATTCCCAAGGTGAAGTGATTCATATCTCAGCTTGTTCCTTAGGTGGCCCCTCATTAACTAGGGTTTTCTTACACCCTCCGTGTTCCATAAGCTGAAGGTTACAAACTGCTCATTTGCAGAGAACTTGCTGGAGGGAGCCTGCACTGGTGAAACATGAGAAGCAAGTGGCACACACAAAGTCCCACCTAGTCCAAGAGGAGGAAGGAAAAGGAAGCATGTTGAGAAACTGATACAGAGAAGGGAAGAGATCAGGGAGAAAATACTGTGTGGGGGAGAGGGTAGAAGGAAATGAAAGTAAAACCATGTTTCTCCTGCAGGAGCATTGTCTCACCATGATGAATAAATGAACAAGAGCAGCTCTGCTGAATGTATTACAATTCAACATAAATGCTGAAGTCTGTTCCTTAGAAACAGAAACAGATGCACCATATATTTTTTCCCTATGACTCAAGAGGAATAAAGGACCGGTGTGGCCACATTTACAGCTACACTTCAGAACTTGTATTGGCAGTTATGGCTATGTTACTTTGTCCAGAGATGATTAGTCTATTTCTGCCTGAGCTGCTACAGGAACAAATCCTCAAAGCATTCTTCTTCCAAAACTCCATAAACTAATCTCTGCTACGAAAATAGAGATAAAGCAGCCAAGATGTCTCAGAGTCAGCATCATCCTTTCTCTGATCTCTTCATGCACAGCATTCAAGTCATAGAAAACTTCTGTTATGTTCCAGTTCAACTTCTCCAAGAGCACGCATTCCAACCCCATCCCCCTCATCAGACACAAGATTTTCTATCCTGCACATGTGAGAGCCTTTAATTATCCATATTTTGATGAACTTTATAGGCACATCCTTGGTGCATGGTCACTTTTCTTTGCTGAATGCCAAATACCTACTCTGGTAAAGTATCAAAGTGCCATAACTTGTAAGTGAAATATTAACATATTTTTTATTTTTTTTAACAAGCATCGAGCAATACACTTCCCTCTAACCTTGTTACAGAAAATGATTGAATTATGTTATCTGAAATTTGCACACAGCAAACACACACACAGAGTCCAAGGCAGACTGTCAGCCTGAAATATTTCATTGCTGATTTAAGTTTGGCAAAGGAATAAGCAACTGAAAATGGAATCCCATTGTGGAAAGCATCAGACTTCCTTACCTATAGGCATCACTACTATCTGTGTAGTATACTTGTATATTTTTTTTAAATTAACATGATGGCTGGATCTCTCAAGTGTTTGTTTGCCTATCTACTCAAGCACTGTCAAAATCTGTAGACAAAAAAAGCTCTGCTTTACACATTTTGAACCTGGGTCTGCTGTTTGCCTATATATGAACTTCACTGACAATATGGGCTATAAGTATTGCCATTGGACTGTTCCACCCTAGTGCAGAAATTCCTTCTGAATCTAAGCTGAAACAACTCTTTCAGCATGCAGAACAGGAGTTGTGTAAAAAAAATATTTTGGTCATGGTATGTTTCAGCTGGCTCAGCTGCAACACGTTAGCGGAAAAATGGAATGTTAGCAGACTAAAGTCAGGTTCCATAATTAAAGCTTCAAAGTATTTGGAATAATGTGAAATCTCTTAGAGCAGTACCCCTACCACCTCCTATTCCAGTGTCTGATTGAGCTGGCAGGGGGTGTGGAGCAGGTGTTTGCTCCTCACTCCAGGAGGCACCATGTTCCAGCAAGTCCCTGCCGTTCTCAGAGCTGTGGAACAAACCTTCACTACCCCAGGCAGCATGCGACGCTTGCAGCATACACCCTTTTACTCCCCCAGTTATGGCAACAGCATTATGAATTCCAGACAATCCAACACTATTTGTCCACAAGAAGTTTAAAAATTGCAAAGAAAACTAAGAGAAGAAATAGTGTGCCTTTTTTCCTTACCCAAATCCAGTAGCCTAATTTATATGCAGCACACAGGCAACAAGCCTACCCTATGCAAAATAATAGCACATATGAAATTCAAAGTTTGGGGGCTCTGTAGGTCTTGTGTACATACATTTCCTCCTGTATATTTAAATTAACTAGGAATGATTTCTTTATTAGTAATGTTACTAGTGTTGTTTGAAACACATTTTCTTCCTTCACGGTGAAATATTTCTAATACACAACTCAGTGGGATTTCATGATATTGAGCTTACTTAAGGAACATTCATCATTTAAGGAGGCAGAGATCAAAAGCAGTTCAGGAGGAAATAAGATTGCCTGACAAAGGGTCTTGGCATAGTTCTTTCAGGAAAGTAGCACTCAACAGCAAACACCAGGTGCTGTTTCTAATACACAGCAGATATGGAACAACATGATTTTCACTTATGTTTTGAATTATGCACCATTTTTGTGGTTTAACCTGAAATGAAGCTTTCGTGCAGCTACCAGAGAATCTGGCCCAGCATACAGTCAAATATCCATTTTTACACCCTCTTTTCCACAAATAAATTTACCAGAAAAAAAGACAATACTGTTTGCAAGAGGTATAAGTCTGACATGGTTGCATGTTCACACAGCCCTTAGTACCTGGAATAGAAAAAAAAAATAAAAATCCTAGAGGAAGTTTTATTTTATTTTGTGATAGTACATGGAGTTCATACTGCTCTCTTATAGAGACACTTGTCTCTATAATACAGACTCTGTTGAATATTATGGTAAAAGAAGAAGGGAAAAGTTCCTTACTAGAACAAACAAAAGGAGAATATTTTTGCTAGCTAATTACTTTTGGTAATTCAGAGCCTGCTATTCAGATACTCTAGTAGTGATGGAGTTAAATATGCAAGGTCGGTACACTAGGGATAACAGATATTAATACACCTGAGTCTATTTAAAATGTTATCACACTTCTGCTTTTGCAATTTTGCTGATATCTTGTCTAAGATACTCAAGCTCTGTATTGGCACTGACCTATCTCATTTTTCTATTTTCCATTTTTCAGTAATGGGCACATTCTGTACCTGGAAGACTTCCATTATAATAATGATTAATTATTAATATGTAGCTTAAGCAATGACATGAAATAAAGCTAATATTTTCCTGCCTTCAGAAGATAAAAATACTTTTGTTGGAATTTAACAGCTAGTAAATTGTTCTGTAAAAATACAGCTCTGCAGCAATTTTCATTTTATGCGTAAAAGTAACTGAGAAAGAAATCCTGGCCTTGTTGACACATAAACTGAAATTCCCACTGAATTCAAGGGGACTAGGATTTGGTCACACAATTTTACAAAGTATTGATTTACACACCCACTCATGCATTCACAAATCATATTTTTTGCATCTCAATAAAAAAGGAAAATAGGGAAATCTAGCTGGTACAGACCTAGTTTCCAAGAAAACACAACAAATCAAATCAGCAAGCAAAGGGGAAGTAAGCAGAAAGCCAGGAGAGAGAGAGAACAGGAAAGGCAGATGTTCTGTATAATCTGGGCTAAATCCGAGCATGTAAGCATTGCTACATCAAATACCTCGGTACCTTACCTTCAGGTATTGTGTGATGTAATTTGCTGCCCCAGACACCTGCTCAGACTGCTACACTTGGGCACACTACAAACACCAGGGACCTCAAGCCAGAGTATTCCACCAGGCTATGAAAGCCTTGGATTCTCCATCCTTACCTGCAGTGCATGTTTCCCTTCCTACGGACATAAGGTACTTCCTCCCACAGCAGGACTTCACGTTTCTTCCTGTGAGTTGGTTAGATATTTCTTGTACTAGAAAAAAGCCAAACCTACCACATTTTGGAGCATAATACATTCATAAAGGAAATGTCAGTCTGTACACTTAGGTAATTAGTTTATGCTAATTGCAACATCCATACATAAATTGAAAAATCAACTGCTTGGAAGTTCCCTTATAGTTAGAGAACTTGCCAGGGACAATAGAGACTGGGATTCCTGATCTTGCTCCAGTCTAGTTCTCCAGGGAAGTCTCCCAGCCAGGTTTTCCATACTCCCACAGAGTACTCTGTTTTGTAATGGGGGCTCTTAAGATAATTTCCCTTTTCTGTTAATAACTTAATGTTCACCCCTTTACCATGGCCACCACTGACAGGAGTCTGATGCTTACTAGGCTTTCAAATACAGATAATCATAAAAACGTAGGTGCCTACATGAAAGTAGGTGGGAGGGGACAGATGCTCCTCTGGCCACCAAATGCTACAGTTTCATATTTGGCTCCAAATCAGGGTACAGAGACTCTTCATCTCTTTAACCCTGCTTCTCCTTACTGCTGTCCTGCTGCATGATCAAATAAATAACAGAGCTTATCCAGCTGAAAGTGTTTCGGTTTTTTTTGCTGGTTTGATTTTCAGTCCAAAGAAGGAAACATGAATGCATGAATAAGTCACCAAAGAGAAAGAGATCACAAAAACTGCCTAGGTCAACATCACTGGCGGTAATTGCCCACAAAACCATAAACGGGTTGGTTTTAAGGGTTGGTTGTCTAAAGGGGTTGGTTTTATGATCTGTTGCAGGTCACCCAGTGTCACACTGTCACCAAAAGAAGTGTGCCAGTCCCCCACTCCTTGCCACTGTTGGCACTCATGGCAATGTGTGGTCAGCTGGACCTGGGAATTCACAGATTCACAGACTCACCAGAGAGGTGTCAGGCCACCTTCTTTCTGTGAGGATTGATATCAGCTTAAATCAAGCATGATTATCCTAAATCTTTTTTTGGCCCTAGCTCATGCATAGCTATCTCCTTACAGCTGAGCTGTAATATCACTACACCTCCAGGCCTGAGAGAACAAGAATGGCAGAAACAGACTTTATGGGATAATTACACAATTTAATATATAAACATCTGTAATATTTTATAATTACCTGTTTCTTATCTAGTTAGAATTAAAATAAATAGAAAGAATCTCTCTCCATAACCTAACATTTTTTTAAAACAACTTTCCAAAGAGATTTTATGCCAGTTCAAAAAATAAACCATATCTTTGAGTACCTTGAATCCTGGCATATCAAACAAAATATGTTAATTACTAAGAATCAACTCTCACATTTTACTCTAGATCTTTGTGTATAAATGGTTATCTAGTTTTTCCCAGGCATATGATCAGATTTTTTTTCTCTTCTATTAAGCACTGTTAATATTTGTATGCACTGCCATGCACATGCAAAGGAGCATATCAAATTTTAGCAGCACCGTTAATAAGACCACCTTCAAAGACATCACCTGCAATGACTAAACCTATCCCAAAGGGCCCTAGAACTTTCACTGTTGTGTTCCAGGCTGCGGATTACATACTGCACTGCCTTCTTATGCCCTGGTGACTTGCTCATTCATTCTTCTGAGTCCTTAGAGAACAACTTTTTCCCAGCACCTCCAGGGTATAGGAACAAAGAGCACCTTTTTAAACAGCACTCTGGCAGACATCCACCTGTACCTCTATCTCTAAACTCTTCCTGAGTCTTTTCTTTCAAAACATTTGGTAATAAGTTCTTCCATTTTCTCTTCCTTTCTCTATTAGCTATGACATCTCTTTGAGAATTCATTCCACTCCTTTCTTCACAATCACACCCACACACACATCTCCACTCTCAGAGGTAAGCCCCACTTTACAGTGGTGTTATTTAATGGATTTCACTGTGGAACAACACCTGTGTTCAGTTCCAGAGAGCCTGGAGATTACAGGTGAAATGCTAGCAAAGTGCTTGCCAGAACTCAGATGCAGCAAACTAGCAGAATTTCCAAACCAAAGGCAATTTATGTTGCTTTCCAAAGGGACTATAGGATCAAGCTTTAAACAGATGGGTCTTTAGGCCACTACTTTAAATGAAATTAATTGCCATATTTGCACTTTCGTACTATCAAGGACTTGCTACTATTTTGCAGCTTTACTCTCTCTTTTTCTTTCTGAGAGAGAATCCTCATGAAAACTCCTGTCAGATTTATTCTACACCACCAAACCAAGGCTCAGTACTATCTGTCCACTTGTGGCCTGGTAGAGAGACCAATAATGAACACATATACAGCCAAAACCTGAAGAGTGTGTGCTTGAGATCCTGCCTGCCACAGAAACTAGAGTCTGTTTCCTCGTCTGGCTTTTCCTGCATACAGTTAAAAGCTTTGAGAGAATACACTGGGTCATTTTCTAGGAACTAAGGTATGTGGTTCCCAAGGCTGTTGAGGGGACTCTTCCTACTATTTTTCCTATCAGAAATCATGAAATTAAATGTAATTAGTAATAATAACCACCAATAACTTCATTGTGGCTCTATGAGCCAGCATTAAAAATCTTCTTATGTAAATGAACCTTACCTAGAAAATTCCAGAGTTGCTGAGGCAGGGTACACTTGTCTCCATCTAGAGGGCAAAAAAGGCAGTGAAGCAAGGGGGAATTATGGGATTTAGGAAAGAGACCTACATGCTCCTCCTCTTCCCATGCCCTTACGTAAGCATCGCCTCTGGGTTGTCACAGTCTTGGGCAGGATACTAAGCCAGATGAAAAAATCAGGTGAACTAAAGTACACATTTATGCTCCTACATGGCCTCTAAATTCCAGTAACTGAGCATCTCAGATTTTTCTAAGTTATTTGCACTTGTTTTGAAAGGAGGTACTATTACTCCATTTTTACAAAGAACTAAGAGAAAGGGAGGATAAAGATTACCTGAAAGTTGCCCCAAAGATCTGTTGCAGACCAGGATCCACACCCCAGAGTCCTAGCCTACAGCTACTCTAAAAGACTTCTTCCTCATCAGCTGTGTCCTTTCCTTGTGTTGAGTAAGATCTATTTCTAACAGAAGACCATAAAAGGCAAGGCAAAATTAATTATATATCATATCAATGAAGAGCATGAGGTCTCAATCTCTCTATACTTAAATTTTTATGGTTTTCTAAAGCAGAAAGCATCAAATTTGAGAGCATGAGAGAAGGGACAAGGAAAGGAGTCTGCAACTTCTCCAAAACCTACACTGGTACGCTTGTTCTGTAAATAGCTAATATCTATGAATCCTTTGAAAACTTATATCTCTCTTTAGCCCACCTGCAGTATGACAATCTAAGTTTTTTGAGTTCAAAGGATAGATAGCAGTATTCATCACAGTTCCCCACAGCAGACCTTAAATGCTTCACCTTAACATCAAGATGTTAAGTAATGTGCCATTTGCAGAAATTTGCTCTTGACATAGTTTCTTTAGCAGCACTCCATTACTTTTGCACCTCCATTTCAGAAAAGCCATAAACTTCCAGTCTGAAGTAAAGCCAGAAAGAATATTCTTTATACTCCGAATTTGGCCTCCTTTTCAAAGGGCATTACAGTATGGTCCAACTATGGGGTCACAGTCAGTTTCGTAACAAAGTTATATTTCCCTTTAGCGAGCAGTGCACTTCAGCTCCACAGCCAGTCAAGTTAGAACATTTTTTAAGACCCTTGCATCCTTTGTCAGTGAAATTGGAAGAGAGTACACTCACTTAAGCACCATTAACATGCACTTAAAGACCACTAACATTTTTCTCTGAATGCTGATGCAAGAAAATAATAACGATTTAATTGTCTTAATCAATCATAGGATGACTATCAGCCAGCAGTATGATATTGGCATAGAAAAAGGTGAATATTAACACTGTGTGGCAGATAGTACTGACAATACCTCATCTCAAATTCTGTAAGGTTTAGCATCAACTGCAACTGAAATGGCAATAAACTAAGAGAAGTACTACTATATACTTAAGGAATGAGATATAGCAAAATAAATGTTAAGAGAAAGTATCATTTTGTTCCATAAATACATCATAGAAGTAAACATAAAGAGTAAAACTAATCCCTTAGTGCAAAGAACAATGTCTATATCAGTAAAGATATAAATAAATATGACCATGAATAAATTAGGGCTAGAAATCAGACAAAATATTTTAAATCACCAGCACTGGTGGTTGGTTCTGTAGTATCTTTCTAAAGGGCATAGTGCATTTATCGGTTTTAAGAAACTACGTGATTAATTTATAAAGGTCTGATATGATTTTTCTCCCTGTGATAGAAAGGAACAGACTTGATGAAGTTATTTTCCTACAACTGCCTTATCATTAAGTACGACAAGTAGTGGATTCTGCCTGGAGGACTGGATTCAGTCCATTGCTGTCAGGGGATTCCTTTAGGTTGTGAAGCAAAACATTTTAACAAAGTTTTTTTACAAATGCTCTTGTATTACACTCACAAATTTCTTCTTCATTTCAGGAGAGCCAGTCTAGAGCTTCTGTGTTCCGGCTTGAGATTGTGAGGTGCAATTACAGCTGTGACTGAAGTCACAAGGACCTGGGCTTTGAACACAAAATACCTTCCAGTGCTAGGTTCTCAGAAAAGATAGGCACTAATTATCCCAGGGAAGGTTTCTGAAATAAGTGGTTGTATCTAGCTTCATACCTGGGCATTCAGCTCCAAATTACTGCAATGGAGATGAACCTGAACACCTCAAAAAATGCTCTGTAACACAAGAAGAATTTTTGCACAGGGCACATGAAAGGTGATTGTTAGAAAAAGCCTAGGGGAAAAAATGAATAATGTGGATATGAGAACAGACTTTGCACAGCATGTACTGAACCAGGCTTGGGTTTGAACATTGACTAGCAAAGGGAAAAAAATAACTTTCTTTCAGTGCGCACGACTACTCTGTGCTCTGAACAAGGCAGAATCCAGGGGGAAACCCAGTGTGTGTTCATGTAATTAAAGACTATATAGTGATGATGATTAAATACTAACATGAATGATCTGGTGCTGTTACTGTGTAGGGGTGGATGCAAATTATTTTCTTTTCAAAATCTGCCTTGACTAACTGGGGAGAAGGATGGGAAACATCAGTTTTCTCTCTCTTCTGTATTCCACAAGGCTTTGATTTCCTTTTGTAACTCTTACACTCCCTTCTCTTTTAGTGTCCTTGAATATCTTATCTTTCTGTTTTTGAGAAATCATGCCTTCAAGAAATGTAACTCAAACTTCATCTTTTAATTTTGTGTGCTCAGCCTTAACTGGATAAAAAAGAAAGGGATTAGTATACTATGAGTAAGAGGTTAGTATCCTGTGAGAAAGGAGTTTTATATCTCTCTCTATATATATAGATATATATACATACTGTGAACATTATTGCACTTACCAAAATTCCTGTGACGGCATAGTTCTATCATTTCTTCTCTTTAAACTTTATTTAAAAAAAAATAGAAACAAATCTATAAAAAGCCATTTCCATGGCATGACATTCAAAGGATTTTAGTTGACAACTGAGTTGCCTGCAGGCTTGAAAAATTGTGTATGAGGTTTTATTTTATTTACAAATTTAATTATTTAAGAAATAGCATATATGTCTGAGAATATGTTGGGTTTGGGCTGAGGAAGTAAAAATCTTTCTGAAAATTGTATCTCATTTAAAACAATTGATTGCAGGAGTGAAGAAAGATGCAGCATGGAGCCCTTTTGTCAACAAGAACAAAGACAATGACACAAAAAACCACACAGACATACTCTCACAGGGTCAGAACTAGGCCAGTTAATCTTTCCACACCTACTGCAGTGCACTCATTTATTTTAAATGTCTCATTTGGACATCAGTTCAAATTTGAGTGAAGAAATAATGGCCTTACTTTCAGAGATGATGAACACAGGATTCTTGGTGAACTCAGTGCCAGCTCTTGATGCTTTATCACACGTACTCACTGATTTCAGGCATGTAGGATTCACTTGGAGAAACACATACATTATTTTGTATTCGTTTAGTTAATTTGGAAGATGATGATGTACTGTTTTGTTTTTGTATATAGATCTTCTTTAAAAAAAATCAATTCCACTCCAATGTTCAGTGTATCAATCTGTTTTTCAATAGAGTTGTCCAAACAGGCTTCTCAGTGACAGCTGAACATATTTCCAATATTTATTTATATTTTATGGTGTGAATTAACCTTTGACAATGTAAAGGTTTTTCCAAGAAAAATTCTTCTGTCATAGAATTTTTTTGGGTTTTAATTAAAAAGCCATTTCAAGCACTTAGTTCAATCTGAGCCAGGGAAAAATAAATGCAGAAAGAATATAGGAAAAAAGCATACAGCAAACTTGAAACAAAAAAAGCTGGCAACTCTCTTCAGAACTGTACCAAAATGACAAAGAGCACAAAGGTTTACTCCACAGAGTGAGCTTCAAGAAACAAAAGCATTTACACTTTGGCAGGAGGATGCAGGAGACATGGATCAGGAAAGGAATACTTGATCAGGGGTCACAATGGGTGTATCTTTGTCAAGCAATCAGAGGAATCTTTGCTTTGGATGTTGGTACTGCACCATGATTGAGAGTGCAAACTGATTATCAGAATTGATTTTTCACTCTTCACATCAAAAACAAAGTCTTGTGATAAAATCCAATAGTCTAAACAAATCTAGTGATACTTCCATTGTACCCACAGAAGAGACAAGGTGAGTAGGAGAGAGCAGAGACATGCAAGACAAAGGGTGAGGCTCCAAACCTCAGCACCCTTCACAGGGATTGCTCCTGGCTGGTCTCTTTTATTTTCTCCTCAGAACACGAGAAAAAGACAGCTACTGTAACAGCAAGTAGAAAGACAGTGACCAGAATAGCAATTCATCAGACACAAGTCAAGTTGTGAGGTAGCAATTAAGTTCATCCCACTAGTTTATATCTCATAACACAGGAAAATTAAACCCTTTTTCTTTGCTTTCCCTCCTTTACCTTTGTCTACTCATTTGTCTTGCACCCTGTTCCTTGAGATGTTTTTCTTTTGCAATCACAAATATGCTTCCATTACTTCCCATTCCAGAGCACCTGGGGAAGATAAAGATATCTGTGCTACAAATTGACAAATCTGTCTGTTCAGTGAGCACTGCTACTGCCTGGTGAGCTGGGGTAATAAATCATTTTAGCAGATGAATTTGTCATCCAATACAGTAACAGTATAAGAACAGCAGAGGAAACAAGCCTCCAGGCAAAGGAATAGTAGCAAACCCTAAATTAAAATCTAAAAGGGAAAATTGCAACAATAAGGAGCATATTAGGAAAAAAAATAAAATTTAATGAGTATGTAATCAGTATAATCCTTAAACCTGGTATGGCTGCAATTCAAACGACCCACATATTTTGGCTCATTCTAACCTTTTATACTTGAAATGAGCTGAAGTGAAAGACATGTTGGGAGTGTAAGGCACTTGTGAAAGCCATGTTGAGAGTGTAATGCACTTGCTTCCCCTCTCTGCCATTTGATGGGCAGGTGTCAATACTTGTTTCTGCCTCTATGAGTTTAGTCAGTATGAAATGCTTCTCGGAGTCAGTCCATTTTGTGTCAACACTTGTAAAGGGATTGGCTGATGCTCTGAACGGCAGCAAAACTCTGGTTAGTGTGTCCAGTGGTGGCTTGGCTTCACTTCAGCCTTATGACAAGCAGGGCAGACCGCCCTATGTCGTGGCCCAGCTGGGACCCCACACTGTGCTAGCCCTGTGTGGCTCATAGGATGGACTGCTAAGAGCAGTTGCTTCTAGAGATGACATTTCTCATATGTGGTTTCAGAAGAGCTCTGTGGCTAGTGCTTTCCACCAGTGGCTAGTTCTTTGCTGCAGAGCAACAGCCAGTCACTCCAAACAAAAGAGAGTTTCAAACATATAAAATTATGTACAGTGAAAGCTTCTGTAAACCCAAACCCACAGAGCAAAAGATTGCAGTGGGTTTTCCATATTTACTTAGGCAGTTACTTAGCCAAACAAGGAAAAGAGCAAGTCTAATATATCAAACTATATTGTCTAAAGTTAAGAAGGCAGGAAAGCAGTGGTAAAAGCTGTAAATGGTTAAATACCATCAGAAAATATGGAATTGTCCTATTTCTCTTAAAGGATCAATACCTGATTGGTATTGACAAAAAGTACTCCAACTATCCAAGCCTAAGACAGGAAACAGAGCTAAATTATTTTTGTGTACTGGAAGATGTGTTAGTCATACCTGGAAAAGCCATAGTCAGAACACAGAATATACAAGAAAAGCTTCATAGAAAGAAGAAAAAAATCCAGCCTTTCTCTGCATAGACAATGTGACATCAAGTCTATAACACAACTGTCTGATGATCTGCTTCAGACTTCAATTTCTTTGACAAGCCTCAGCTGTAAAACTGCTCCAGAGGTGTTGCAACAAAGAGACACCACAAATGTCCATCAATATGCAAACATCCAAGCAAATGCACTTGTCATCAAGACTGCCTATATCAGTATGACAAAACAAAAATGTAAATGGCAAACACACAGGAAGGGAGCTGCTGACATCATGGAAGTCCCCCAAGCAACAAAAATCTCTGCCTCTTGAGTATGGAGATACACCATGTAAGATGCATAGTGTGATTTTACTGCAGTGATTTTTCCTTGATGAACGCGTGGTCAGTTGTGACTACATGGGCTCACACAGGATAGTGCATGAGGGGCTGTTACTCTGGGCTGGCTGGCAGGCCTGATAATTAGCCACCCAGATTAATTTACAGTACCATCTTTAGGCAGCCTTGAAGGAGAAAGAGTGCCAGCTGCTGTAATTAAGAGAATTCCTTGTAATAGGTTTATTGAATTGGTCTTTGATATTTTCAGATGTAGTCTACAAACAATTTAACCAATATAGGATTATTACACAGATTATCCCTTTAAAATGAAGGTGAATGTTGATTTTACTGAGCAGAGAAATATATCTATATATGTGGCTATGACAGAATCAAACATTTTGGGGTTTTTTCTGAACTACCTTGTGCTGCTAGGGAGAGTGGGAAACTAAAAAAAAAAAAAATCCCCCCCCCCAAAAAAAAAAAAAAAAAAAACAANCCAAAAAAACCACCCCAAACAACAACAAAAAATCCAAGCAAATGTAAAACCCCCAAGTATTTCTGTCTAGAAATAGAAGCTACCCATGAACAAATGACCACACACAACCTCTGTCCAATCCATGCATACTAGGAGGCAACCATACTGTTAAAGCACAACTGAATTAGCTTATGGTTGTCATCTAGAATAAGGGCACATGTTTGAGGTCTTTACACCCTGCTGCACACCCGATTATTTACCACAGCTCAGGGACACAGGATCAAGCAAGGTGCATCCTTGGATCCTGAAACTATGATTGCAGATTTCCGATAAGCACAGAGCAACTTCAAGTCAAAGCATGCCATGTGAGCCCCAGGTGTTGCTGCACAAGTGCTTCCTGTGGTGAATGTGTGCAAAATACACCTTCCTGCAGGTCTGCTGGCTGCTAGCCCACAGTAGTTCATTACATCTCAGAATCTCAGTCACGGGTCTCAGTCCAAAGCACTGGTCTAGACTGCTGCTTCTTCTGTGAAAGAATTTCATATGTGCATATCCAAGCAGTTTTAATTACTCACTAGGTAGCACCAGCAGCTAATGTGAGAAATTAGGTAATATAGTAACTATTGCAGTTAGATCCAGACCTGCCTTTCAGCTGTACAATTTACAGTGCTTAACCTCACTGTTTCTGACCCCGCCTCATATGCTGTAGTCATCAAAGTGAGAGCAGTACAGGTAAATCCTCAGCTTCTGCAACAGAGCAATAACTGAGCTTTGTCCCATTTTATTTAAATGTTTTGAGACATACAAAATCTGGAAAGTGTCCTATGCTATTGCTCAAAATTACTTCTCTAACAATAAAATTCTGGCTCTCCTATCATCAAAGCACTAAAATATACTATACCTCAACAACACAGATGAGAAACACAGCTGTAAAAGAAATATACAAACAGTATTTGAACTGCTTGGAGGAAAAAACCCAAAGTCACTGGCCTCTCTCCATCACTAAAATGCACTGAAATATTTTCTGCACAACCTCTACCATATTATAGCACTAAAGGATATAACTAACAAAAAGCCTAAAGAAAATCACCAAAACTGCTTTTGGGCTATATAAATGAGCAATAGAATAATTTCCTAAAATGATTACCCACTAATGATAGCTTTGAGGTGATAAAACACAAAGTCAGTGCCAGATCACACTCTGAAATAACATGATAATTTCTTCTCTACCTAGGTAACTGGAACAATCACACCATTTATGATAATGACAATATAAACAACCTTATGTCTCCAGACTAAAAACTCCCTGTAGTTAGAAATGGGGGGGTGGAGGGGGGAGGGAAGGGGTTTTTTTCCACTTGCAGAAATGCTGAAAATATATGCAAGGTACATCTGTGCTCTTGATCCTACCTATCCAAAAAATAACATGCAATAGTTTCTGTGATATTGACAGATACTAGACCACATCACTGCATAATCATGTGATGATCAGATTTGTGCCCCACTTTGGAATTCATGAGGGTAGACAGCTGTGGGCCTCCCTATCTTCCCGGAACTGCATATGCATAAAAGATAATCACAGCTTTCATTTATATTTTTGCAAAGTTTCTATCCAATTTTCTGTCAGAGATAACCTTGAGAAAGTAAAGGAAATAAAAATGATAGACAGATTTCTAGGCTTGAAAGGATTGAGAGCTATATTCAGTTTCAACAGAAGGCTGGAAGTGAGAAACCCTAAAAACACACACCCGCATCCAAAGAGCTCCCTTAAATTTGATTTATATCAAAAACTCATGCACAAAAAAATCCCAGCTCTCTCTTCAGATTGTCTAAGAAGGCAAAGCAGGGAGACTTTTATCTGTCCAAAAAGAAGAAACTGCACCTATGACTAGTTGGAAAACAAGTGATCTGTGTCTCATAGAGATGTGGAGGGTACGTAGCAATCTTATTTTAGCCAGAAAAGACTAGAAAAGAGACTGTCTTGCAGGCCCCTCTCAGTCTCAATTACTATACTGTTTCTTATGGCTTATCTCCCTTCTCCTTGAAGAGTTGCCCTATTTTCTTGACATCACCCGGCTTGAGAAATATTTCCCTTTTGTCTTCATATTTATGTGTCAGGGAGAAAATTGGGGAGAGTGACAGAGAGCTATCTTCAAGTACATAAAGTGATGTTATAAAAAGAACAGGAATCAATTATTCCCCTTAATTAATGAGGACAGAAGAGGAAGTAATGAACTTAAGCAGCATCAAGGGAAATTTAGGTCAAATACAGTTACTGCGCGAAGTTTCACAGAGTAAGAAGAGTTAGGCAAATGAACCGACCGTCTAGGGAAGTTAAAGAGCCCTCATCAATGGTACAGAGCCAAGGTTAGAAATTTCCCTGGAGAACAACTGAGGAAAAATGAAACTATTCTGATTCCCCCAGTGGGAGAAGGGACAAGAGATTAAACTGAAAGCTCTTTGAACATTCACACTTTTCCTTCCCTCTATTGTTCTTGTCTCATTCTTATCAATATCTTCCCCTATATTTTCATGTTGTGTGAAGTGGACAGCCCATATTCATTGGACAGCCCATATTCTTTCCATGGTCCACAAGACTATTATACCTATTATATATATTACATAGTCAAATATATTTCATATTTTTATTAATTATTATTTTTTATTAAACATATTTATTTTTCCAAGCCTCATTGGTTTCTGTCATCAGGACTTCTAATAGCAAAGACATCAAAGAATTTGTATGGTGGAGATCCCTTATTCTTTCCATGCCTACAGATGGAATCTAGGCAGTATCCAGCACTTCTGAGGTTTCTGAAGTTAACTGAGAAATATGTCAGTTTTGAGTTCCAAATGACTTATCACAGCTCTAAAGTCTGCACACACAATCAGAGAGATACTGATTGCTCCTAAGGAGCTTACTGTCCAAACAGACAGGTCAGTGAAGACAAAGAAGCACAGAGTGATGGTGTAACTTAAAGAAATGAAAGCAGGGCAATGACCATAAGACGTTACCATCTTGATTAAGTATCAGCATCATTAGAACACAGCAAACGAGTAGAGAGGATTCTTGTACCCTGCTTGCTTCCACTCTTAAAACTGCAGGTCTAGATGCTATAGATAAAATGCGCTCATCAGTTTGGGGTAATCTACTGCACAGTTACACAGCTATGATTGCAGTTATTTCCCTGCTATAGCTTTAATTTAGCTAAAGAAAAGGGCTGCACAAGGGGTGGAATCCACTAACCATGAGACATACATGTACTGATGTAGTCCACAATGAAAATATCCCTGCCTCATTTCACCACTACTGTTGACATTATCATCTTGGTTAGATATCTATCACTTGGCCCCCAATGCCATTCTGCACTCAATTACAGCCTAGATAAACATACACAGGTATAACCATGTCTTACCTTTATTAACATAATAGTCCAAGGCCAGCCTAATGGTTGAAAGACTGTAGAATTCTGTCACAGTTGCCAATCTCGCTATGGTTTTCCAAAGCTGAAACTGAAATTCTGAATTTGTCCAACTACAGGACTCCTGTGAATATATATGTTTATTTTTTAGAACAGATCTCTTCTATGAAACAAAACTTTACTTCATGCAACCAAAAGCCTAACCTTCTGTTCCAAGAGTGAGCAAATAATACCATCAAAGCAGTCATTGTAATCTTTCTTCTGCTTGTCCAAGTTTAGGCTTCCAATCAAAACCCCTGAAAATTCCAAGTTCAATAGAAGGGCTTCATCAGAAACTTAACTCGCATGTTATGAGTTTAGAAAGAAAATATATGAATCAAGTACATGAGTCAAGCCCTGATCAAAGTCCCCATTGATAGGAAGACTTTTCCAGTGTTCATATTAACATTAGGAAAATCTAGCCCAAGAAAATAAAACTTAGAAAGCTGTTCAGAAGCTCTGCATTGTGCAGTCAGGGACGGGATTAGGAAGGATGTGCACCAAGTAACATCATGTTATCTGTTCACGTTATTGTGGAAAAGGGAAAAGAGCTTTGAAAAAAGGAAGAAAGAATGGGAAATTTAAAGTAAATCTAAGAAGGAGACAATGTTAGGCAAAAGAGAGAAGACAGGTGGAGCATGAAAGAAGATTCTCCACAGGAAAAAAAAGGTGTACAGAGAATTTAGAACTGAAGTAAGAAGACTGAGCAGAGAAGTACCAACAGGTGAAACACCTGGAGAAGATTCATGCTGACAGCAACACATCTCTCTTGCACAAAGGAGAAGCAATATCTTGTGAAAAGCCAATTTAGGCATCAGAAAGTGACAGAAAGCAATTCCAAAATACATGCGAAGGCAAGAGCATCTGGACTGGCCCAGTCACGGTAGTATGGGCTGTACTGCAGAGAACAAAATCTGAGTCTATTTCTACACCAGTTATTGCTTTCCTAGAAAAAAAGGGGAAATCTGTAGAGGAAGAAGGTGATGCCTTGAGAGGCTGCCTAGAACAGAGGCTAGACAGTGTTAAAGGAATAAAATAAATGTTTATTAAAAGGCCTTCAAAGGATACACCTTGGGCAGTACAAGAGCCTGGCCAAGGCTACACCCAAAATGCACCCATGATGGTCACGAGTCTTCACATTTTTATATGTTTTGGTCCATTTACATATTGGGGTCAATTGTCCAATTACAGCTTCAGGTTATGAAGTCCTATCCTCTCAGTTTGTTCTCCTCAATTCACTGTTGTTTTTACTTTTTGGGCCTGAAGCTGGAAGGGTGTCCTTGGTTCTCGGTCTGGAAATGGATTGTTTTGTCTAACTAAGCTGTGAAGAGAACTTGCTAACTCTTGATATGAAGTTCAGAGTCACACACCAATGCAGTACAGAATCTGGAAAGTACAAAAGCTAAAACTTAAGGCATCAAAGGGATCACTGAAGTTGTGAAAACAGAAGCAATTACTATATCTGGGCAAATTGTAGGCAGTGGTAAAAAGCTGCCACCAGGCTAAAAGTATTTTAATTGAATCGAGTAAATTCACATTAAAACATATTGAAGAAAAAATATTCCAGTGTCAAACACTGCTCTGTAAAATTAAGATATCCAGGAACTTCAGTGTATTCCAAGTTGCGAGATATCTTTTTCTTGTATGGCTTATATTAATTTTAAATTACTTTACAGCATGTTTGTCCTTGGCAGCACAAGTAGTAGTCATGCAGATGATTATGAGGAAAAAAATAACAGATTTAACTCCCACCTGTGGATAGTAAACTATTCTGAAGAAAAATAAAAATACTTCTTCTATGCAAATATTCCCAACACTTAACTTGTGACCTATACCAGAACTTTTATTTCAAGATTCTGTGTGATGTAACACAGCAAATGTGCCCAGTTTGCTTTGAGATCCCTAGACTGGGTGCCAGACGTGGTACAGGTCGGGGAGTATGGGGTTAACCAGCTCCGAAAAAAAGGCAGAGGATTTGTTTCCAGTTAGGACATTGAGCTGACACAGCAACATTTCTATTACTCGACCCAGCTCATTCAAAGCTAGGTAAGCTGGAGTGTCTCTGCATGGTTTAAAAGCAATCAAAGTATTAGTTTGCTGAAGGAAAAATATTTTACAAAGTTTTCAAAGGAGGCAGTAAGAATATTTCTACATTTGGACTTATAGCTTAGTTCCTTCCCTTGCTATGCAGAAAAAATGGCCTTTGGAAATCCATATTTGAAAGCTTACATTTAAAACTCTTATTGCAGGAGAATGACAACTAGCTCCTTTATACCCATGGAGCTATATATATATCCAAAAATACTTCTGTATATTAGATATAATAATACCTATTATAGATATTTTTAAATATATATTTCTTTGTAGGTTTACTTCAGCTCTACTTAAAATATTCAGTTAATCCTGCTGTTTTAAGGCTCTCATGTCTAAAAATTCCTCTCAGAATTCCACGTTGTCGTTTTTAATAGACTCTACAATACATCCTGTCTTCCTTTCTCTTGCTTTCTGTCATATGTTGGTGTAAATAACAGCAACAAACCAAACAGTTACAATCATTCTCACTACTTGAATTAAAAGTATTTATTGCAAAACATATGGTTCATTTGCCTCAGAAACAAAACTGCACAGGCTTTTCAAACCATAAATTAACATCAGCATAATTTTAGCACAATAAGCAGAAGTTTTCATACATGTAATCTTACCACTTAAAGCAGTTTCTAACATACTGAAAGAGGAAATCTAAATTTCACAGCAGTTTCAAAACCTGGTGATAATAAAAGTTCTAACATTTTGGTTTCTGTTTTATTTGGATATTATTCTTCTGATGGAGAGGTTTTTTCCTCTGATTCAGCAAGCTTAGGTCATAACTGTCTAGTGTTGATTTTGACACCTCTTTGGCTATGACAATTTATTGTATGGGAAAAAAAATTCCTAGTAAAGTAACATCCATCCTATGTTGGAAAACATGTTGTCTATCTTGCCTTCAATGAGCTTGTTACAAAATATAAATCTGTGCAGAAATGCAAACGGAAGGAAAATATCAAAAGAAATCTAGGTTATAAACACCGATCAGGCTTACTTTTACCTCAGGTTTAAAATTGTAGCTTCAAAATTCACAGTTTGATCTAAGACCATTGTTAAATATTTAAAATGCACTTTGTTCTACCATTGGATCAGAAAAGAGCAACAAAGCATTTTATCAGGCAACAGATCCCCCATTAATATTTTTTCCCCTGATTTTAAAAACATATTTTTTATCACTGAATGGATAGAGAAACAGTGATAGAAAATGCTGTCACTCTGCCAAAAGCACATACAGAACAAGACAAGTGAGAGCAATTAAATTTCTGATCAGGCTAATAATTTAACAGCAGATCTAGAGACTATAATCATCTGGAACATTTGAGCAGCATAAAATATTACGAGGACTATGTTCCATAAATTATCATACACAACTTGTCACCTGAATGTACTTCACCTGAAGGAGTGTAGCATTTTCCTACCACTCTGTCAGAGATGCTATTTCTTCTAACAACAAAGACCTCAAGAAATAGAAGGTCACAGAGCATATAAAGAACTGTTTGTGTATCTACTCAGAGCAATACTGAGAAAATTCCCAATGCAGGGTCATCATTCCGCTAGCTTCCTTTGGCAGGGTAGTGCCTTTATTGCCAAGACACTTGATTTATCATGAAAGAAAAAAAATAAGCCAATGCTTTGAGTAATCCCTTGTCCCATTCATGTACAAGCGGACTGGATGTCAGTCTCCTCACAATACACTGAATTGATATTTCAGCATGATGCGGATAAGGTAAGGCGGGTCTCCCATGTTCAGTCACTGGACAATGTCATGCCCCTAACAACTCAAAGATTCAGCCTAGTATTCAAAAACACCAACAAAAGGCCAGTCCTTGAGAATTAAAGGCACCTTTTTATTGACATTTCAGTACATCACAGACCTCGCTGCTTGCTTAGGAAAAACTGGTAAGTGTTGATTTCTTCAGCCAAGAGAGAAAAAACATGGCTACTTGTTAGTACATCAGGTGCAGCTCTTTATCACAGCCATTCTGAGGCAAATAATTTGGGGTCATATTCATCTCAGTTTGTTTCAGTTGTCTAAAAAGTCAGGAGTGTAATCTAATCTATTCATTTAGCTCCACTTGAAAGTCAGTGAAGAAAGCCAGATCCCTCCAGCAGACAAGCCCTCAGTGCGTCCTAAAGCAGTTGGATGGATTGTCCTCCACTAGCAAAGGAGAGACACATCATCTGTTTAGCCTCAACATCTTTTAAATTGCTAGAGATAGGCAAGATGAATCCAAATGTCTGAAGGACATTTGTCAAGTTATTTATACCCCATGCTCTCACAGAAATCTTACTTATTAAAGCTATTTTTTCTGATCTTAGAGAAACAAAAGGACCTTAGGGACCCAAATTTGTTTTTAAAGCTCGCACACGCTGACTTTATGCACTGACTGTCCAGCTGCCAGATGAGGCCATTTGCAAGAGCATGTAACAAGGATAAGATTGCAGGACTCTGCAGTGATCTTCACATCTAAAAGCACTTTGGTTGCATATGGTAGCAGGAAGTGGTAAACTACCCTCAGGCTTGCCACAGCCCACTCCAGCAGGGAAGTGAAATGTGGAAGCTTCAGAAGTGGGATGCAGGGAGTTCCCAAACAGCCTGCTGGTACAGTTCAGCAGTGGTGAGTGGTGCTTTGCTGCTCGGAAACATCAGGCTAAGCAGTTGGCACGTTTCAAAAGACACCTTTTTTTGTGTAAAACAATGCTGCTACAGCATGGGGACAGCTCACAATTTGAACTTGAGAGCTGTGGGTTTTTGGCAGAAGATCTTACCAGGCATGCCACTGAGAAAAACTAGTTATCCCTTATTTTGTTCTATTGTAAGGAGCAACTTTTCCAAGTAAATACCAATTTTTTAAGCTTGGCTATTACCACTTCTAAAAAGCCCTTCCACCAACTTTGTGTGGACAAGACTTTCATCATATTTTACCAAAAGCATGATGTTTTTCTGCTATATTATACTGCATGTGGATCCCAATCCAAACTCAGTGGAAGGCAGCAGCTCACTGCATTTTTCATCATAATACTGTGTGACAAATGCACTTATCCTCCCTTCTGAGTAACAAGGCCTGTTTCAAATTTTTAAAAATTACTGTCACTACAATTTACATTTAACAATGTCTTTCTTGGCTAGTACTGAGAAAATACTGCAAGGAGAATTCACAAACATTAATTTGACTAAAAGCACACATTTGCTTTGACAGCATTCGCAAGGGTCATTGTTTGACTTGCTCAGATATTCAGTCTGTATTTTTCTCCTTTTTTTTTTTTTTGTGAAGTGGCTTGTGGGAAAACTATACCTGGGCAAACAGATAGGAAAGTTTATGAAATAACTCTTCACATAGCCATGAAGCCTCTCATTCTCCTCCCTGACGAAAGAAAGGTTTATAGAATCATAGAATGGTTTGAGTTGAAAGGGACCATGAATATCATCTACTTTCAACCCCCCTGCCATGGGCAGGGACACCTTCCATTAGACCAGGCTGCTCAAAGCCCCACCTGACCTGACCTTGAACACTTCCAGGAATGGGGCATCCATGACTTCTCTAGACAACCTCCTTCTGTGCCACCCAAAATAAAATGATTCTTCCTAATACCCAAACTAAAAAGCCTCTATCCTTTGGCTACATGCCCTTGGAAAAAGTCCCTCTCCCTCTTTCCTGTGCGTCCCTTTCAGGTACTGAAAGACACCTCTAAGATCTCCCCAGAGCCTTCTCTTCTCCAGGCTGAACAGCCCCAAATCACTCTCCTTACAGGAGAGATGCTCCAGCCCTCAGATCATCTTCATGCTTTCTTCTGAACTCACTTGAATGTGTCCAGACCTTTCCTATGTTTGGGGCCCCAGAACTGGACTTACCACTCCAGGTGGAGTTTCACAAAAGCAGAGCAGAGGGTGAAAATTTCCTGCCTTAACCCATGGTTAATCTTCTTTTGATGCAGCCCAGAATACATTTGGCTTTCTGCGCTTTAAGAGCACATTGCTGCATCATCCTGAACTTCTCATCCACCAACACCTCCAAGGCCCTCTCCTCAGGGACGATCTCATTCCATTCCTCACCCAATTTGTGCTTGGAGTTGCCTTGACTCAGGTGCAGCATCTTGCACTTGGCCCTGTTGAAGTTCATGAGGTCGGCACAGGACCAGCTCTGAAGCCTGCCAAAGTCCCTGTGGATGGCCTCCCTTCCCTCCACCCTGTCAACCACAGCTAGCTGTGGTCAGCAATCCTGATGAAGCTGCAATCAATCCCACTGTCCATGTTACCAACTAAGGTGCTAAACTGTGCTAGACCTGATACCAACCCCTGAGGAACATCACTCATCAGTGGTCTCTACTTCAACGTCAGGCCATTGACCACAACTTAACAGAGGCCGTCCAGCCAATTCCTTACCCACTGAATGGTTCAGATATCAAATCCACATCTCTCCAGTTTTGAGACAAGGATGTTATGTGGTACAGTGTCAAATGCTTTGCACAAGTGCAGATACGTGGTATCAGCTGTCCTTCCCTCTCTGACCAATGCTGAAACCCTGTCATAGAAGCCCACCAAATTTCTCAGGTACAATTTACCGTTAGTAGAGCCCCAGTCAGCTCTCACCAGACAACTCTTTAATTTCCATGTGCCTTAGCATAGTTACTAGGAGGATTGACTTTGTGATCTTTCTAGGAAACTAGCAAGGTGAGACTGACCAGCCTGCGACTTTCCTAGGATTTTCTTTTTTCTCTGGTTAAAAATGGGGGTTCCGTTTCTCCATTTCCAGTCTGTGAGAACTTCAGTGGACTGCCACAGCTTTTCAAATAGGATGGATAGCAGCTTAACCACTTCATCCATCACTTCCTCAGAACTCAGGTTGTTCAGACACCAAATCAGCAAATAAAAACAATTCTGCCTGACAAAAAAATAGAGATCATCAAATAGTTACACAAGCTTGTAAAAGAAAATAGCATAATAACCCCTTCATAAAGAACTACTTAGCCATTTGTCTGAAAGAGCTTTAAAATAAAGTTCCAATCTGCTTTAGTTAAGCACAAATTATTGAACTCAGTATGGGAGAAATTAGATGAATTCCTACTATATCTGCATCATAAAAAAGATTAGAGTAGATAATCTAATAGTCCCTTCCTGCCTAAAATCCTATCAGTGAAAAGGAAAAGATGCTGCACTATTCACGTTTTCAGCAAATATAGCAAATAACCAATAGGTTATTTTCCCCTGAGTCAAAAGAACACTAAAAAAGAACATTCAGGTTTCTTGAGTCCCACTGTAAAAAAACCCTTCTTTTATAGCCATAATTTTCTGAAGAAAGAGAGGAAAAAAAGGGTCCAAAAAGGCACTCGCACAAAGCATTTGCTGAGCAATTTTGAATAATGAACAAATTAGCGGGGAAAAAACCTGTTTGTGAATAATTCATGAACAGAAAAGAAGATGACATTGATCAAATAAATTTTTTGCTGTAAACAGTTCATTCAGCTCTGGCTTCAACACACGTTACCTATTAAATCAAACAGAGCCCAACACCACAGCAATTATTTAGAAAGTACAATCTGGCCACTTGAAAACAAGTCCAGATTGCTTAAATTGTTTCTTTTTTTGTTGATATGTCATCTTTCCCCTCTCTCACAGTTAGGCCATTCTTGCCTACCTGAAATACCACTCAACATTTTTCAGCTCTTTTAGCGTATTTTCAAATTCTAAAAAGTAATATTTTTCCAGCTACAACTGACCTAGGTAAAAAAAAAAAAAAAAAATTTCTTTGCTAGGACTTGTTATGGATGCAGGTCTCAGAGGATGCAGGTCTTGACATTAAGGGTAAATCCATTCCCAGTTTCTTGTTTAACCTTCTGCTTCTTTTCCTAAAATGTCTAGATTTACATTTAAATTCATATCCTGTAAATCAGGTCTGTCTTTTTTTTTCCAGAGTTCAAGCAATTATTTGCATTAATATTGGGTTTCATTTCATTGAATTCAATAAATTCTGAATAATGATTTCTGCTGGATTAATTTCAGTCTCTGACTTACAGACCAATCAATTCTGTCTTATGCTCTTTATCTCAAGTCTTATTTCTTATATTCTGTAGTTCAGGCCACTTCTCCACAAACTGAATTATCTGTTTTGCAGTCTATTTCTGTCAATAAATATGAGCCATTTCTCTTGTTATCCTTTCATATTGTTGATCAAGATGGCAACAGAAGTAATCCAGATTTGCAGATATGAGCACAAAACTCTTTAGAGCTTCAGGCATGAGTCAGCTTTGCTCTGTCAGCGAAGAGAAGCACAACTCCCTGTCCTGTGTACATTCATCCCAAAAAAGCGAGGTCAAAGTGCCAGTGAGACTCTGCAAATTATCTGAAAACTGTCAGGTTCTAAGACATTTTTTTCCTTACTTTAAGTATTAAAAACCTCCATAAAGAAAGCTTCCTACTTCCGTATGTATCTCACCTAATCCTCACAATGTTGCCCAGAACTGCTTAAGATCTTCTATAGATACTTTTAATTCTGGTATTCAGCCATCTGGGCTTCACCATCTTACAGGATATTTTCTAACTCACCTTCTCACCTTCATCTAGATGTTTAGTTTCTCTGCCTTTCCTTATTCTCATTACGTGTGAATCTCCTTTTGAAGGTGTCTATCATCCTGTGATGCAATTTCTTGCAGCCTTGGATGAAGATTTTCTAGGAGAGTTACATTGCTGCACCATATGGGTAGAACCAGTTTTCTGGAAAAGCAAGGACTAGTAATCAAAACAGACCAAATAGTTTTGCCCTGAGTTCCATCCAGTGCAAACAAGGTTTCGCCTTGATAAAAGCTGTAGCATCACAGGCAGTATGATTTGATATAGACTGCTTTGCATAAAAAATGTATTTTCTATATTTTTTCTTATATTTCAAAAAGATTTTATTCACTGCAATTATATTTGAAAGTAAATCTTCAAAAGATTCTTCCTCTAAATATATTTTTGGAAGAGCTCATATACACAGATATACATACACAGAAGAAATACATAACGAATCTTGGAAACTGCTTCTTTCTTTTAGTTTACTTGCTTGCTAACAGAAAAATCCAGATTCTACATAGGAAATTGAAGGTGATTTTTCTTTATGGCATAATTTGATGGAGTTGAAGGAATTCTTTAAGTAACAAAACACCAGGTTCACATCATGCTAGTAAGTAGATAAGCAGATGAGAAGCTGAGGTGAGATTGCTCCATTGTATTATTGACTGCACCCATCTAAACAATGTGAAAGACATCAGCAAGAAAAATGCAAGATCCTAACCAGGCTCAGTTTTTCAGTGAAGATTTAAGGGCTAAAATTTAGAGCAGGTTGAATATGTTATTGCTATGTCCTTTAGCATATGCACAATTCAGTGCAACACCTGCTACCTAGGTAAGTCTGTGGTGAGTTCTAGAGGTGGTGACACAATGTTTTCCTGAACTAAACTCCAGGAGAGGATGAAAAGGGCATAAGACAGGGGGTAGGAGCTGGGCAGTGCACAGTAAAGTTCTTCCCAAGTATGAGGGGTAGCATGACCAAAAAAAAAAAAAAAAACAAAATAATTGCAAGAAGAAATATACTCAAGGCTGCACATTCTCAGAACAGAGAGCTGGGGGTTATTTTTCCATACAGAAGTAAACCTAAAGATCAGTGACACTCAATAGTTATTCAGGTGACAATAAAGATGCCTGTGCTTAAATGCAGCAGGGAAAGTTAAAACAGCAGAGGAATAAAGTGGACAGAGAAGGTGGCCAAACAGATAAGTCATGCAGAAGCACAGCAAACAGGCTTGAGGAGGTTAAGAGACAGGAAGAGGAAGAGGAAGAGGACAGGAAGAGGGCTGTAGGAGACAGCTTTGATCAGCTTGGACATAGAAGAAGAGATGGACAAGTTCTTTGAGAAGACAGGCTGAAAGGTCATATCAGTGGATCTCAAAGCACATTACCAAATCTTTAATTAAGCAGCTCCATACTCCTGGCATCTGGGTACATAATTTGATAGCCATCACAAAATTCACTAAAGGTTGACAGAGAGTGGTTCAGTGACTTCCCACAAGGTCACTGAGCTGGGAACAAAATTCAAGCAGTACAAATCCCCCAGCAGCTGCTCCCAGCACCAAGCTGTCCTTTGTGCTGTTGGGACAGGAGCATTCACTTTATGAGTCCAATTATAGTTATGATCATTCCAGCAATAAATAATTATTCAAAAACTTTTTTTGAGCGTTCAGCTCCAGCAAATGTAATACAAAAGGACATTTTTACACATTTAGTAAAGACTATCTTATACCAAACTGGAGGCAGAGCTAGAAGATAACCTGTCAACTACATCATTTACAAGTGAGACAAATGATAACGTAATTAAGTCACAGGTTCTGCAAAACTTGCAACAATTCATCTCAGAAGAACAGAATTTGGAAGAAAAATTGAAGAAGAAAAACAAAGAAAAGTCCTCATTTGTTCAAACCTGAGAAAAATAATTAGTAGAAATAACGTCTTCTCATGTGACAAGTTTTTCCCACTTTCCAAATTATAGTATGAAAAAACTCCTTTATTCTATATCAATGATAACTCATGTTGCAATCTTGTCAATTAGATCTTGTAGATCAAGAGATCCTTTTAAAGTCGTAATCAAAGTCCTAATCAAAAATTCAAATCCAATTATAGTTCAGAAATGAGTCCTGGTTTTTTGAGTGCAGTTTACTCCAAGGGCTAAGCTAGACTCAGAAGTTTAGGTTACAGTCTTAAATAAATGTAAAGTAACAGACACACAATATAATAGATTATATGTGATTTATAAACATGGAATTAATTGTTCTGTAATAATTCTTGGGTTTTTTTTAATATGAGTTGTTTTAATTCTTTTTTTCAGAAAATTAAATTTTCTAGTTTATCTTTATGTTCTTTTACTAGGCAACATTTAAAGTCCTGCAAATAACGCAGTAGGAGAGGGAAAATATTCTTTTTCTCCAGATGAGAGAACTCCTTCTGTCCTAAAGAAGAAGGTGGAATTAAGGCTGAGTTGGTTTAGATTATTTTGTTGGGGGTAGGTGTGTGGGTGTGGTGGGGTTTTTAAAAGCTTGAGAGTTTCGGCCTCATCCAAATTATTAGGATTTTCCCTCAACTGCCATTCTAAACATTGCAGTAATGTGTATTCCTGATTTTTTAAATATAAGTGGTCCACACACCATTTCTGTGTTTATTTTTTTTTTCTTTTTTGGAAATCTGTGCTACCTCCCCCCACCCAAATAGAATATCAGTAAGTTCCAGAGACTAGCTGGGTAAATAATATTTGTTTGATCGTTTATTTTTAATTTTATATTTATGAGCTCTAAAGTTTCAATGTACATCTCCTTGTGCACCAGTCTATTCAGGAAGGGATAGTTTTCAATTTAACTTCAAGAAGAACCCCACAAAATAATTTATCTTCTTTACCATACATATTTTGTAGCACTGAAGGTTTACTTTCTCTTGAGTCCAAAAAAAGAACCCAAAAAAACCCACATATGCATAGACAAAAAAAATTCAAATAATTCACAGACTTTGAATAACTTTTGGGGAGAGGCTTCAAAAAAATAAACCTTTGGATCTGGTCCCATTTCTATTCTTTCAGGGTTAAAAAGACTAACGCATTCTTAAGGTATGTGTGAAGCTGAAAGGCAATATTGCCCTTGCTCAAAGGACTTTTAAGAAGTTACTATTTGATTGGCATAGCCAGATCTGTTTACTGTATCCAGGGTAGATCAAGATATTCCAGAAGCTCAGCCACCACAGAAGACCACCCACCTATTCCTGGATCTCTTCTCTTTTATAGGAGCACAGACACAAAAATACACAAGGGATCCCCAAACTTAAAAAAGTGTAGTTCTTCATTTAGCAGCGGCAAGTGAACTGTTGACATCCAAGTAATTTTAATGGCCCATGTAATCACACATGGCAATTGTGATTACAAACAGGCAATTGTTCTCTAGCATTATCTAACAGCATTCTCATGCAAAATATAAAATTATTTAGAAAAGAACACTAGGTAAATACAGTAGTTGCCTACTTATACCACTATTTCCCTGGTTGGAGGCCAGACAGATAAGCAAATCCACAGCAAAATGTGGAAAAGGACAAAATACCTCCTATTCTATTTAAGAAATTATTTGTTTCTTTCTCAGTAAAGCAACACACAATGTAATTTATCAAAACATGGAAAGAAAACACACAGAAGCTCAATATAGCTAATACATATTTTTTCATGTGTCCTCATTTGGTAATCTCTAACATATTGTTTCCTACCCTACTTCTTCAAAAGTCATTCTTTTAAAGTCTTTCTCTCCCTTTTAGAAAGTGGTTAAATATTTCCTTCAATCTAGACATTACGAGGCTCCATAAACCTCAAAAAGACTTAAACATGTGTCTAAATTTAAACACATTTAAAATATTTTAGAGAATCAGGGTTTATATAAAAGATTGTAATCTACACCAGAAAATGTTCAGTGCATTGAGTATACTTTTATTTTTTCCTCTGTAAAGGTCTTTATTTCAAAATGTATAAGCAATACACTCAGTGTAGTATGCAATTCAAATGGGGTTTTGTCCTGGTGTACCCAACCTGCTTCTATTTTTTCTCAAAATCACTCTTCAAGCATTCTGCTCTTCTTCAAACACTTCAAATGCATTAATCAAGCTGTCAGATTCACTTTAATACTTTTGCCAGGACAATTCTGATCCTAATTCTGGCCTGCAATACTTTTAAGGTATCCAATACAATACATAGAGCATTTGCAATCATTGTTTTATGGTTTTTCACCTCCCATCATGTTGCAAAAAATAGCCCATTAATCATGTCAATCAAGTTTGTGCGTATGATCCTCAAAGCTTTTTTCCAATGCCTTTGCAGACTCCTTCAGTATTTATAGCATGCAAACACACTTGTATAAATAGAAGTGATTTAAAATCTTTGTGCAGAAGAAGATCCCAACGTTTCAACCTCTGATTTTGTCCCAAAATGGAGACAAGAAAATTCAGAGTCTGAAAACCATGTCAAAGAATACTGAATATTCCATATGAGGTTAGGAACCACATGCCCCTCTACTCCTGTGGGCCTTAGTCCATTCCATGCATCCCAGAAAGCACACATAGATGCAGCAGTGCCTGGGGAGAGAGCAGGAAGAAAGAGGTGCGTGCTCCTTTCTGCTACTCATCTAAAAGAGAGAATAATAAGGGCCATAACCACTACTCCAAGTGGTGGAAATTACGGGTAGAAAAATAAATTTTGTTGTTTTGTTTGGTTTTCAAGTTTTTTTTGTTATTTAGGGTGGATTGGTTGTTAAAAGAATAAAGCAGTTTCTATTCAGATTAAATACAGCAAAGAGTACAGTATTTTATTTCAGCTTTGCCAGAAATTATTTTTTAAAGCTCAGTGAAAGTAATGTAAAATCAAACTGCTTTTCATGTGGAGGATTACAAAATACTTTTGCCACCAGAAGAACACACAAAACTCTGGGCAGAATTTTGACCTCATTGGGTATTTCTGGATAACCACAAAATTTTTCTGCCATTTACAGAATAACTGAGAAAGCATGCTGAAATCTTATTTGTATTCACAAGATATTCTGTAAGTTCTGAGGAGCCTGCCTGAACAAACTTGGGACAAGGAGGAAACAGAGCACATTTTCACCTTGCTTGGGGATCTGCTTGGGAGCTGGGACAGGGTAGACTTTTACAGGTGACTGATGACATGCAATGACAAGTCTGGGATGCTCAGCTATGAAGAGAATGTAGGAGGTCAGTACTGAGCAACTTCTTAGTAACGCCAGTCTCCTTTCAGGTATTTCCATGCAGTGTCTAAAACCTAAGGCATCCAATCCACTGTAGTCACTAACACAAACCTTGGCTAATGGCCTATGACACCCTCCCAAAACTACTTTCTAAAGTACTCATGTATGACTATAAGAAGCAGTAGTGGAAGTTTGCAGTGGCCTGCAAAAGATTTCAGACTTGAGTACAAAGGCACAAGAGGGCAAACAGAACAGAGGAACAGCCCGAGAGATGGAGCACAGGAGCTCAAGCATAACAGCATCATCTGGCTCAAAGCGCACTTAAAACAAACCAACACCCTATGTTGATTCTGAACTTAAGGAAAACTGACAGCCCGGGAACTAGACCACAGAAAAGAAGTCAGTGATGCAAGATTTTTCATTTTAAATTTGACCCACCTTTGTCTTTTATATACCAGTTTACAATATATTTGTTTTTGTATCTGGACACACTACATTTATATTTGTCCTAAACTTTCTTTTACATTCTCATCCTTCATTTCCAATTACATGCAAAATAAACTCTGTGTTGCATGAGAACACTGAAAGTGGCAGCTGAAAGACTGGGTTGTTTTCCCCTAAGAGATGTAAGGCACAAAAATGAGTATATGAGCCTTTCTGTATTTTTCCTAGAGAGGAAATTGCTCTTCTTTACTATGCCGACAGATATGGCTATGTCTCTAAAGGGGCAGCAAGAAATCGTCACAGGCTGAGTGAAAGGCTCATGCTTTCATACACTTAATAAACTCAAGGCCACCTGAGGACTTTGTGCATAGTAATATATTTGTTTCTCTGTCTTTCCAGAGGAATGGTATTGGCATCCCATTCCAGTAGTTCGGCAGTGTTCAATTTGGCTGTGCAAGGAAACCACAGGAAATTTCCAAAAACTATCACACAGGTGCTGGCATGAACATGCAGCTGGTGGCCAGTGTGGAAAGGCAGAAGTCCAGGTGAGGATCAGCTGATGTGCAGCCAGTGTACACGGCAGGGCCAGTATGGGCATCTGGCGCTGTGGGAGGGGTCTAATTCACAGTCTCAGTTTGGCTCCTGCACGTAAAGCAGAAAGACCTGTGGTATTCTCACACCAGTGAGATTATCTTCAACACAACCAAGGCTGGCATTGTATCTAAGGGTTGTCCCCACTCTCTAGTGAAACCATTTTAAGCAAGCTACAGTCTTAATAGTAGTACGGGTAGCCTCACTGTGAGGAGTACTCTAGAAATGCTAATAATGGTAAAGAAAACCTTGTCATAAATTTTGCATGTAGTTTGCTTAGCACAGGCACACACACACAGTGTGTTATATAGTATATATCCTTACAGTTACATATAGTCTATTATGAACTTTTCTTTTGTACTTTGCAAGCAAATCGCTAAAAAACTCCTTTTTATCTAATTTTCCTTGCAGAAGGATAAAACAGATTTGTTATATTGTGAACAAAATAAATTGATTTTGGCAAGATGGTATTCAGGAGTCACAGCAGGACACATAGGCTAAGGCATAGAGTCCATAAGGTTTCTGTGCTCCCTTTAGTTATCTGAGCTACAACTATTAGCAACAGTTTACCTGGTCTAAACCACATAAAGCCTAGAAATCAAGAAAACATGAGAATAATCCCAATATAATTTGTTGATACATAACCTGGATGTTTTCCTGGCAGTACTAATATCTATTATTAATAGTTTACCAATGTGACAAATCACTGACAAAGCCAATGTACCCACCCACAGAAAGCTACATGTTGTCTTGACACACCAATGAAGTAAACTCAGTCAATTGAGTAACATGAGCTATTCGATCTGTCATATTAGTTAACAAGCAAGTGCAGGATAAATTCTGTGGAATAGAAAAAGTTTCTACAACCACATTCCATCTGTAGTCCTTCAAGTTTTAGAAGCTTTTAATTTTGAAATTTAATTAGTAATTCATTAATAATTCACACAGTTAGTGGGGCTTTAAAAAAAATCCAACCCAAAATATACAGCAGACCATTTATGAGCAAACGTTAGAATTTTTAAACCAAACATGATATTTACTCAATTTTTGAACCATGATACCATTCAAAAGCCCCAAGCTAGTATCACACACACTTTCCTAGGAACCGTGCAAATAAAAAACACCAAGGTTTTCCCTTGTCATAAGTATATGGGAAATATTCAGCGTGTAAGAGGAAGTAACCAAATTTCACAGAATATATAAATTTAGATATTCAAAGTGTCTCTTAAACCCTCAGATGAACTCAGTTAACTCTTGGTCTGAAGTCAAAAAATAGTAAGTTTAACAAAAGCAGAATCTCACACTTTTTTGTTTGTAAAGCTACTTTAAAATACAGGTATGTAATATCTACAGAGTCACAAAGATCAGAAGATTAAGGCTGCTGAGTTTTCTAAATCACAAAGTTAAGCCACGGGAAAGTATTGAAATACATCTGCAGAGAGTCTAACAAAAGTCTTCTTGGAACAAAAACTAGAACAATTGCCTCTTCAATAGACTTCTAACCATGCTGGTGGACAAGGGCAAAACCTTCATCCACTGACATTTTAAGGAATCTTAACAAAGACTGGATGATGGATAAAAAGCATGTCACAGTTCAGATGTATCCTACCTTACACACCTTAGCATACTGTGGTCAAATGCGCTTGAACAAATGCAGCCAGCAAATCTGGTGAAAGCCTCCCAGAAAACAGACTGCAGCTGACTGCTCAAAACATTTATCAACTGCCTATGGTTATAGCAAGAGTAACCAATAGCAAAAAAAAAATAAACATAAAACATGGGTTTTGTTTGTTTACATTCATCATGTCATCTCACTCCTGTGTACTGCCAAGGCTGAAGAGAATTTGCTATTTTAGTTTCCTAGCTCTTGTAAATAGAGCTGTCTTTTAATCCCTCAGATATTCAATCCATAACATGACTTGGTGAATGTGTCAAAACTCCAACATACAAAAAGATTTTCTAAGATATCTGGGTAACCAAGAACGAAAAAAGAGTTTCTGAACAGCATTTAACCCAGACAAATTACCTAACTTACTGGGGTTTTGGACATATCTGTATCTGGAATATACTATATACCCAAACAAGCTTCCAGAAGCCAAGACTTGTTTTGGTCATAAAAGCAGAATAGTCACTTCAGCAGCATAAAACACCAGTCTCAATAACAAAAAATGTGGTTTTTATTTCATAGCTCTAATGACACATTATTGAAAAAGTCTCAGTAATCCCAGCAGAATGAAAACCTGGTTTTCATTCAATTCTATATTTTTAAAATTCTTCTCTATATAGAGTTTGAGCAGTGGAAATCTGAACTTAGGAAATTTAGCTCACATATTTTAAAAACTCATGTATTTTGTGTTTATAATGCCTAGTAGTAAATATTATCTCAAATTTCTACAAGCACCTTGCCTAGTTACAGATTTTGCGGAGACAACTTTTAAAAGCATTCCCAGAATCATTTAGGTTGGGAAAGACATCCAAGTTCATCGAGTCCAGCCTTTCACTGATCACCTGTCAACTAAACTGTGATATGAAGTGCCACATCCAGACATTTCTTGAACTCAGGGACCATGACTCCATCTCTCTGGGCAGTCCGTTCCAATGCTTAACAGTTTCCATGAAAAAATTCTTCCTGATGTCCAGTCTGAACCTTCCCTGACACAACCTGAGACTGTGTCCTCTCATCCTGTCACTAGTTGCTTGGGAGAAGAACCCCCGTCTGGAAGAGAGAGCAGAAGGGAGAGAGGAGTGGAAAGAAGAAAGGGATATTTACTAGATTCAAACTCTAAGAAAGTAGCTTAATGAAAAACAAGAAATGCAAGTACATAAGACACACAATCTTAATGTTGTACAACTCTTCACTCCATGGTGAATTCCTTTGTGGAACAGAAAATAAGTAGAATATGCATGCTCCTGAACATGGATATTCTCAGTGAGCCAGTATTTTAATTTAGAGGATTTAAAACTCATATCCAACTCTAGTAAATTACAAGATTCTTTTAAAAGTCTGTACAATTGCCAGAATGTGAGTTCTGTGGAATTGTAAATATAAAAGAACAGCCTTTTCTTTGCTGGGATCCAAATTCATGCTTTCAATCCCTTTCTTCTTTGTTAGCCATCAGTTCTCTGGTGCCTGGGGTTGTTCAGTGCTTCTAAAAATTAGATCATTTAGATCTCTGTCCCTGGATATGAATTTAGAAGTCTAGAAATAACTCTATAGACATGGGCTTTCTGGCCCAATGGTCTAATAAGTGTTTGTTCTTTGATTTCTTCTTTGCACTTAACATAACACATTGTAAAAAAATGAGCCTGTGTAAAATATTCATTGCAAAGGTCGAAGTTCAACACATGTTGGCTAGCCTATGTTTTCTTGTACAGATTTAAAGATCACTCTGAGATCTAAAGGATCGGCATCATAACCTGGATCCCCAAGTGAAAGGAATGTAGGATGATTTCTCCTTTCACATAATTAAAAAACATAGATTGCAGTGGTAAGTCTCAGACCCAGACAAAAACTTTATGAAGTCCAGAAGCAGAACGTCTGCATCATTATGATAACTGCAAGGGAACAGACCCAGGTATCGCCTTATTTCCTGTGTTGGCAAAAGCAACCACAGCGGTCTTTTCAGCTACGATTATCATTGCTCTCTAACAGGGTTTCCTTACACCACAAACCTAAATGGAAGAAAAGATGATGCTCAAAATCATCAAGGCTATGTCAGTAGCTCCAAACTCTGCTTGCTCCTTTCTCCATCAGTCAGCATTGCTTGACATCACTGTTGTCATTTTCCTGCAGCTCCCCTCAGCCCTCCAGGTTACAAGAGCAGTCAGCAGCATTGCCTGCCTTGATAATTTATGGGTATGACTCTCTCTTACTGACAGCAGCCAATTGTACCATTAAAGGGCAATATGTTGCCATGGTAAAGAAAGAGTATCCAAATGTCTTATACACAATAAAGGCATTAATATGCAGCTATTGCCACTTGCACCTCATAATCCTGACAGAGAAAAGCAAGACTGCTAGAAGTAATTATGCTTTATTCCAAAAGAGTGACAGATGTTTTAAGAGACAGGAGATAGAACTCCAGTTCTAGCAGGTGGGAAAGAGATAAATAGATATGCACAATCTTAAGAGAGATTGCTGTATCTGAATGGCAAAGAATTTATTCTTTTATATATAACATATATAAAAATACAGTCTACATGTTAGTTCCATAGAAGTAAAAAATAAAGCAATAATAAATAGCAATAAAAGACACTGTTGGATTTTTTGTTGCTGCTGGTTATTATGCATTTTAGCATGCAGATTTTTCAATAATCACATTTCAGTGGTGGTATATGGCAAGGCAGGGGTAAAATACTCCATACATGAAAAAACACTCAACTCTAAAACTCTATTCAAACCCCAGTATCAAACAGAGATTATTTTTTACCTCCTCTCTGCCATTTTCATGCTGCACTTGGAAAGCACACATTAAAACAAAACAAAACACCAAAAAAAACCCAATTTCACCAACTACTTAGTTCCATTGCTGGTAAAAAAAAATATCTACAGAACTAAAAAATGCATTGAGGAAAAAATTAAATTCAGACATTACTAGCAAACATGTTTTCTTCAATTTTCAGCAATTCATTTTACATGGTGACATTCTAAGGCAATAGTTTGTCCTTGATGTGCTTCAATAAAAAGGCCCTTTCAAAGATAATTGCATATACTTCACATATTTCTTTAAATACCACTAATCTCTCCTTTATTTATTTGCCATGATTGAATGTTATTAGACCTCTGCTTTTTTCTGAAACTTTTATTTTAGCATTCCCTAGAAGAGTGAACCATTTCCCTGAGATCTCCTAGTTTATATAGAAAATGGCTTATTCAAGGACAACTGTGGTTCAGAAAGAACTCTCACGACTGAATATTTAGGATTGTTTTACACTTTTTAAGAATACATTTTAAAGCAGAAAGAACTGATCTGTATCAAAGAACTTGCAATTTTTATTTTGTAGTGTTGGTGTCACCTTCTTATAAATCAGAATTAAAATGTAATTCTAAAGAACTATTCCAAAATAAGTATTTGTTTTTCTATTCATATCCCTAACAATTAGAGCCTTTTCAACCATTTGTTTAATTAAAGGAAAAAAGTGGTAGATAAGAAAGGGACAATGTATATATACATTTAATATGACGTTCAACATGGTAAAATTTCCAAATCTAATAGTATCAGGTGACTAACAACTAAGTGTTAGTTATCTAGTACATAAAATGTGATGTACGGCCATCATAATACAGTACAAAGAACATACATATTGGAAAACAGAGCTGTAACACCAAGTCCCAGCAAAATCATGTCATGCTCAAAAATCCCCTCAAAGTTTTCCCTTTTACAGAGATTTTTGTGTTTTCAACCTCCCCCTGCTGCTCTCCAAGGAAAATATATTTTGAAAGGTCATACTTGGTGGTCAGAGTTAAAAATACTATCCCCACATTTAAAAACATGCACATAAAACAGACCTGGAATACTTCAAAATGAATTGATATCGATGATGCAAAGTGTTTTATAAGGTTCCAGAGAAATCCATAGATTTTAGTTATGACTATATATCTGAAGGACCCTTTAAGCCCATAATAATATATTCTATTTACAAGCTAATCTTTATCATACTTTACCCAAGAGAATAATCTGATAAACTATTCTATTGGTGACAGTGTTAGGGGTTAAATAATCCTTCCATTTCCTTTTTTTTTCTAAAAGTGGAAACAAACTTATCCTGCTCTTCTTTTGTCTTTTTACCAGTCAGATGTGTAATCAGTTTTTCTAAATGTATTTATGCCAAAAATAAATTTAGTGTTACTGAGCACCTGTTATTGCTGTTATTGGTGGAACAGAAAATATTTTAAATTTAGTTTTAGACTGACTTCCAATTATTCCAGCTCCAAGCCACTGCTTTTATTTTCAAAAAATGTATCAAGGGAGGGAGGGATAGCCATTGTAATTACATAATGAAAACAAATTTGAATGACAACTCTGAAAAATTAGTCTTCCTATATTCATCTTTCACAAATTTTTTTAAAGTATGTTATCTGTGTACACCTAGATCCTTTACAGGCATGTGCAAAACATGCTTTATGTGATATGGTTTATCAAATTTATAAGGTTCTATTAACACCAGTTAGAACAGTTTTTTGCCATTAAAATTTATACTGTACGTATGTGGTATTTCTGATACATAGTATACCAATTCTGCATTCTAGACCTTGGCCCCAGCAAGTGCACAATTAAATAAAACACTTACGTGAATGCAGTCTTATGAAAGCTTTTTGTGTTGAGCTTTTTGGTTTAGGTGGCAGCATAGCTGGTCCTAAAAATTAACAGAAGGAAAAGGAATGAGTCGAGTTAAAGAGTGTGATAAAGAAACTGGAGTTTGACCTTCAAGAAACACATACAACTGCATTATTCATTTCACTCTCCATTTTGCTTTGTGTGGGGCAACACACCCTCTTTCTCCCCCTGCTATCAGAGCTTTTAATTTTAATCAAAGTTGGTGAATCCACAGAGATAAAGCACTGGCTTTCATTTCAAGAATAATACATGACTTATCTTGCTATCCTTTTATTAAAAGAACAACCAACTGCCCTGTCTGCTGCCATGTGCATCCCAGCACTCAGTTGAAACCTCGAGGAGTCCTTTGGCAGTGGGGCTGTCCCCACCAGGCCAGGTTCCTGAAACAGGCTGCCCAGGGAAGTGGCTGAATCATCATCCCTGGAAGTATTTAAAACACTTGGTGCTTACAGACATGGTTTAGTGGTGGCAGCACTAAGTTTGACATGATGGTCTCAGAGATCTTTTTCAACCCAAACAATTCTGTGATCCTTCATACACAGTCCTTAAGAAACAAACAATAATATATTGAGCAAGACTGCTTGAAAGTATTCCCAATAAGTTTTCCTGGAAAATCTAGTAATGATTTTTGAGAAATTTTCTAAAATGTCTCTTTTTCAGAACAATTTAATAAATTTTGAAAAACATCTGCCCTCACTGATTTTTTTTTTTCACCAAAAAGCTAACCTCCTGAAATGAGAAGTATTTAGATTTTTAAATGTCATCCAAAAATTTCCCAGAAGTGAGTTTTGAACACCTTGTGCCACTGTTCACATTTCTGATGGGCTTCATTCTCTGTCATTGACTGTACATGGATCATCATTTGCGATGTGAGAGACGAGCTGCCTGTCATGGGTTGTTAAGCCCATTTAGAAACCCCAATATAGAGGGAGAGGTTGAAGAATTAGTAAGAATGTGCTCTGGATCTGTTATTTCACTGGCCTGCAATCTGCATAATCATCCAAGCAAGCATAAAAAGTCAGGTCTTTTAATTCTCTGCCATGTTTTTCCTGGTTTTATCACAAGAAAACATCTGCTTTATTTACATGGCTGAATTGGCTGTAGTCTCAAATTTTTATGCAAGTTAGTTGTTGTATTTTAATGAAAATTACCTTTTTCATTTCCCTCTCAAGACTATAGCTTTCCTCCGAGATTGCCAATAACAAATGTCTCCTGCAGTGACAAGAAAATGAACTGGAGTATTTGGGAGTTACACTTGCAGGTATTACAACATTTCAAAATTATATTTGTTTGAAATCAGAACAGATGCACAAGTTTAGAGATTACCCAAAACAAAAATACTTCTAAATATCCACTATAATCTATTATTTCCATTTTTATATTTTTCTTCATTACACTAAGTTTCAATGAATATTTCCGTGTAAAAATTTAACACACAAAATAATGAATTGATGAACAGACAGCATTTTATCATTTACTGATCACCAGCATAGCTGTCTCCTAATAGTACCAAATAAAACAGAAATATTCAGGGCTAATACTCAGCCATAAAAAGCAGTTCATAAAATCCAGTTAGAGCTCCTATAATAGAAAAGTTCAAATAAATTTAGTTTTATTTTGTTAAAAAAAAAATTCAATTTTGTTGCACTTTTTTCCCTCTTCAGAAAATGGTTTCATTGCAGGTTAATCAAAATGAGTTTTTGCCTTGATCGCATTGCATTGTTTTTTCTCCCTTTCATCTGTTCAATCTGAATACATAAATGCCAGGTCATTGTGATTTACTACCAAACATAATATCATTTGTACTAAAAAGGCAAATGATCAAGTCAAAGCAATTCTCTTCATCATTCCTCAGCAGCACCTGGGCACATCAGAGTGATGTGTGCCCTAAAAATCTGGATTAATTAAATCATTTTTTCTTCCAAATTAGAAGTGTTTCATCAGGACAAGTTAGCCTAATTTTAGGTAGAGTGAAAACAGAAATATAACTCTTTTCTGTGTTTCATGGTCAGAAATTATTTTCCCAATATATCTGTTAATGTCTACAGAATGAGAAATGTGACCTCATGTTTATATTTCTCCACTTAATAAATGCTGTTTGATATTTTCAAAGGCGTGCTGGGGATTAGAATATGCATTAATTCTGATTTTAAATATAGCCTAGAGCTCTTCAACAGCCTTAAAAATGCTAGCTATCTTCTATAAGAAAACACAAAATCATGTCTGCTACTTCATATGCACACTCAGAAAAGCTGTATGATTTAATTTATGCCTTGGAAAATGAAGCACAGTTATTAAAAACAAATTTCCATATATTAAATTCTTTTCTATAGCTTAAAATTTAAAACAATCACAATCTTTTGGTTTTGGTGAATGTCATTCTGACATAGTTTTTTTTTTTAATCCTCAAATGCAGTCACCATTTATTCTATTTAAAATTAATAGTGCACAGATATTTACATCCTATATACAGCAGGCTAGCCAATCTAGATTTAATCACCCTGCAGTCTGCCAGACATCCAAGTGGATGTAGTGGTAGAGATTGTTATACAACACTTGTAAAATGCTAAATATTAGGCCTTATAAAAATTACCTGCAAGACTACAGAAGATCACCCATTAGGTTGTTTTTTAAAGTCTGCAAGATGATGTGCTGATTGCCCTGAGGTAGCATAAAGTAAAGAAACACTTTTATTATCAACTCAGATAGATGCAGCCTGAGAAGCCACTTATGACTGATTGATACATAACAAATTAGGAAGGAATCATCCACCTCACCAACTTGGAATGTAACACGCACTTTATAATCCATGTCCATATGCTTGCCTCACAGTGAAGCTGTCATTACACACAAAGGCAAATTTCTTTGTGAAAGAGAACTCCTGCAGTCTTACTCCACCAGGTAGAAAACAGCCACGCAGAGTTAATAATGTTTCTATTTCATGAGTTTCCTCCTAGATTTTTACATCAGCTCATTGGAGGCTCTGAATTTAAGCTACAGCGAAAAATTTCATGAAGTCAAGGGTTTATGTTCCATCACTCCTTGGTGGAGTCTCCAGCTCACTCCCAGAAATACAGGAGACCTCGGAATCAACAAGGTTCATTCAAAACCAGAATTCCTGGAGCTGCAATTGTGAGAGTCTAAGTTTTGATGGCGGCTGTTTGTCTAATAAGAACTTTTAATGAATGAAAAAAACAAATCAAAGTAATTTCAATGATTTCCAAAAGGAATCATCTCAGGGTAGCTGTGTAAAGCAGCACAAAAAGTAAGGATAGGGAAATGAAGTGTATCAATCAGATTCAGGCAGAAGACAATGGAGTGTAATTAGAAGAATTAAAGACAGCCAAAAAAATCACAGGAAATGCTGAAATGCAGTTAAGCTTGTACCTTACTTGAGAAAACCAGAACCTAAATCCTGAACCAAACTTTTGAATGTCTAGTAAGACTTCAGTGATAATTTCACACATATAAATGACAATAATTTAACAAAAAAAAAAGAGCTCAACAAAAGAAAGGCATCTTTTTCTGCTAGAAAAAAATTCTGTATTTGTTGGTTTAAGGTTTTTTTAGACTCCCAGCAAAACCTAAGACCTTATAGAATGTAGTAAATCTGCTCTACTCAACTTGCACAACATGAAGGAATAACTGCCTAAAAGGGAAGGACAAGATGTTATTCTTGAGCTGGCCTACAACTGAAAGCTTTTCTACTTTAAAATTAAACATTGAACATTTGTTTTTGCTCTGAGTGAGAAAAAAAATCTGAAAATAATAGAAGAGATCACATGCAGAGGTAAAAAGCTTGAACACTAGGATCTTCCAGGAATGACAAAGCTTTACTTAAACTTGTCTTAGAGCAGAGAAGGGAATTAGGACAAGATGAACAAAAGCTTAAATGCAATTTTCTTGTGCATATTATATTAAGTATACTGATAGCTAATACTCAAAGTTCAAATCAAAAGAAAATAAATCAGTTGTCAGAAGTTAATGTTTCAACTTTTTCCTTTCAAAGTTTGTCAGAATAATTCATTTCTGTTAACATTTCAGCTTCAATAAGAGCACAGTTTTGATGAAAAAACTGTCAAAAAGAAATCAGACAGCTCTTATAAAGATTATTACACATCACAGTTCACACCTGTAACATTTTCCCTGCCAGCCAAAGTGCAAATTCCCTCACCAAAGCACATTCTATAGCACTGTGGTAGTTTATAAAAAGAAAGTAATTATAATCAGAGGAAAAGAGCATATGGCTGATCTCAACAAAGGGATTAACATCTCCCCCCTCACAAATATCATTACCAAGAGGTTCTAGATGAAGAAAAGTTAGTAATTAAGGATGTGTACCCTAAATATTTTTATACAAAGGCAAGTAATGGCCATACATTCCTTTAGTTAAGACTTATCGCAATAAAGTGGCTACACTTTTAAGCACATTAGGGATCAGAAAGCTGGAGACAGAGAGTAAAATTACAAGAGTTCTCAAAGTTAAATATTTGAGAGGGTGAGTTCAAAGGAAAACCACATGCCCAAGCAAACCAAACCAGATTTTGCACAGATCCTAGACACAATGGAGAGGAAGCAACCTTTAGAGCTGCTTGGGCTGTGTTTTCACTCAGGCAGGGAGCAGCTATCAAAAGGAATTTTGTCCAGTTGCTTGGGATGGACATTGCTATAGGATACTCATATCAACTGTGTGGTCACACTTCACATGCACTGGATGTACCCACACAGGGATTTTGTGAGGTCTGGACAGCACTGTGGATACACCCACGGCAGCTTCCTGTACAATACCCTCCCTGCAAACTTGAGACGGATTGCCTATCAAAGGACCAAAGAGTGGTTCCCTAGAGTGTTGCTTAGGCCACTCTGCCACACTGCCTTGTACTTCTAGCATTCCTCAAAACCTGGCAATTCCCATTCTTTCTGACTGCCCCTAGCCTAATCCATCTAAAAAAAAAATAATTATTCAGTGACAAGGTTTTAAATAGCATCCCAAATGTTTCTAAACCTTCATTTCACTCTTCAGCAAGTATCAGTGTTACTTGCTTGTAATAAACCACAGTAGAAATAACTCAGAAAAATTTGGATCCCATTTTAAGTCAGTACATATCCTTTCTTCTCTTTCCTTAGGTCTAACCTTTGGGGTACGCCAGTAAGACAGAACCTTCCCTAAGGAGTAAGTGCACACATATCTCAGAAAACTATTTTTGATATTTAGGAATTTGCACAGGCTAGACTCTCCTTAGGATTCTCACGTAGGAATAATATTTTCCCTTCCTAGGCTGGGAGACTCTGACAATGCAGTTCTGTTCTCTGATTCTTCTTGACATTAGAAACCTGTGCATTTATGCAATATAAATAATGCAAAGCTGACTGAAACAACCTGCTATTCTCTTTCTCTCCTGAGGAAAAAAGATTTAAGTTTACTCTTACAAATATCTGGACTGTAGGCAACAAAGGGTTAATGCATTTGATTTCAGAGACTTTGATGAGCGAAGGAAGCAAGAAAGGGCTCAGCAGAAAGAGGCAAATAAGTATTTTAAATATACTGAGAATAAACTTACAACTCTGTAAAAATAGATATAGGACTCCACATGTTAAAAAAAATGAGGGAATGAGAAAAATAAATTGATGAGTTGGAGCACTTGCATAATTCAGAAAAGGTACATGCAGAAAAGCAGAAACTCAACTAATGCCAATGCAGGTAGGATTTCCTTTCAAGACTGTAATTCAGAGGGATATTTTATTTTCATTCTGGATTTTTTTTTTCCACATGTGAAATTTGGACATTTTAATATGTCACAAAATAATGAAGCATAGAGAGATGGGCAATTTTTGTGCAGGTATGCATGTTATGAATCACTCATATCAAGAAGCATTTCCAAAGTGATAGAGTTTACTATGATAAACTTACAGTGAAGGTCGCATCAAACTGAAATGTGATAGCGAGACTACACTGTAGTTGAAGCTACATTTACTGAACTTGCAGAAAACTGTGTTTCTGTAGTATCTGTAGGAAGTCTGTCATAATGAAGACCCTGAATTGGAAAGACCAGGCAACATCTTCTGTAAAGATTAAACTGTAGCCGCATCACAAGAGAGGATATGATCAGCACAAATTCAAACTTTTTCAGAGACTTATCAATGTCTCTGCCTTTTAAAGATCCAACTAAGTTCGACCTGGAAAGATAACAGAGAGTATTGACATTAAAGTTGGGATAGTGTGATACAAAAAGCTGGGAGAGATGGGAGGACATGACACGGGTAATTTTGCACACAACAAGGAGTAAGTGATGAAATTTCACTTCTCCTTGGCCCCACCACTGCAGAAATCAATAATCAAGGGACAGAATTGATCTATTCAGTCTCAAATTTAAACTATAAAAAACAAAATTACTGTATGGATTTCTCCAGCTTAGATCCATGTCATATCTCACCCTAGGAGTTATAACTTTTCAGTTACAGAGCTTTACAGAGCTATGACTGAGTGGAAGGCAATGAGAAAATAGGAAACACAAAAACTCTATAATTTTAACCTACAGCAAGTCTGTAAGAAATAAATAATCCCCTGAGGGTCAATCCATACCATACAACAGAGAAAGGCAAAATCAACTTCAAATCAGTAGGAGTAGATTAAAATTGTATTATTCACCTGCAATCAGAATTTCATATATGTATTAAATAAATGGGTCACAGAAAGTTTCTTTGAAATCAGAGTGCAAGTCTATGATATCTAAGTTTGAGAGTTCATGGTAACAGATGAGTGAAGTTACATCAGCACAGCTGTATCATCCAAAAGCCTTTCAAATCCTAGAATTTTTTCTACCAATGCAATGCTATAGTCAGAGGTATTTTGACACTCTGATGTAGAGAGGTGCCCAACATTTAATTTTCTTGTGCTTGCGAGGGAGGAGGGGTTGCTTGTTTTGGGTTGGGTGTTTGTCTGATTTTGGTTTTTTTTGTTTGGTTTTTTGTTTGGTTGATTTTGAGGTTTGTGTGTGTGTGTTGTTTCCTTTTTTTGGTTTTGTTTTGTTGTTGTTATGTTTGATGTTGACTTGATTTTGGGGTTTGTTTGTTTGTTTTGGGTTTTTGTTTTGATTTGTTTTTGTTAGTTTAGCTGGTTTGGGGTATTTTGGTTGGTTTGGGGTTTTTTTGTTGTTTTGGTTTTTGATGTTTTTTTTTTTTTTTCCCTTAAAGTAGCCAAACAAGTAAGATGCACACTTTGCCATTCTAATTTCTAACCCTCAATAATTTTTTTAAAAATGCCAGCAGAATTTTCCTGTGACAACACTGACACCTCAGAAGGTACACCAGCTATCCAGTTTCCACACTGGTCAGGATCTACTACTGAAATGTTCACAGTAGGAATGAATGGAGTTGAAAAAAAAACTGTGGAAACTCAAATAAATATTCCAGGAGAATGTCCTGCCCTCCTCTGTTAGTTCTAATGTCGAGCAATTATCAGCTTCCAAGTGCTGCTGACCATCATCATTTCCACTTTTGAAAGCAACTGACAGCACGTAGTAAAAACTGCATTGACTGAGAAGTAATGCGATAATAATTGATTACCCTACACTCTGCCAGCCTTGTCTAAGCAGATAAGAACTTGCAGAATCAAAGTGATATCACAAGGTGCCAGAAAATCTACACCAGCTTCAGATAAGTCCATTGCTGTGCTCACATGCACCCCCACAAGTTTTTTTTTAAGAATCTCTCAACAAAGTAACTGATAAACAAGGGAAAGGTCCTAACTGAGACAGTTCATGGTTAGAAATCCCTGAAACTAGTAGTTAACCTATAGATTGGACCATAATTCTTTACCATTGAGTATTACAATATTACAATGCATCACTCAAGCCCAGAATAGTTTCTGTACTATACTTAAAGGTTCTAAAGTTGACCCAATTTCTACCGTGCCAACATGCTGTAATCACTGCAGGCTTATTTATGCTAGTTTCAGTTGATGACATAAGTCTCTCAAAAACACACCAATGCCTTACAAAAGTAGGCATTGGCTCCAATATTTTCCAGGATCCAAAAAAAGATTTGGAGCAAAGAGTCTTATTGGTCTTTTTTTGTGCCCATCAAAGAAAGGTGGTTTTGACTAAATACCCATGTACCACTCCCACAGAAATCCCTGATAAAATTAGAACCATCTCTGCCGGAGAAAAAGAAGATTACATAGGCACAGTGGTGTCTGCATTGGCAGAGAGCAGCTGAATTGCTCTGGATGAGATACAGCGAGAGATCACCCGATTGATGGCAGGGATCTAAGTGCCAACATCTTCCCTTAAAATAGAAGGCTTATGGAATTTCTTTTTTTTTGAATGAGAGAAAAGTTATGAGAATAAATAACTACAAACTTTTTTTCCATTCTCTCTGTAGTGATTTAAACAATTCTTGCAATTTTACCTGCTCTGTAGGGAATTTCCTATTTCTCTTTATTTGCTTGTTTCCCTACTGTTGTCTGGCCACCTAATTTATGACACCTTAGAACTTTCCTTTGCATGTCAATGTATGCTGACAATTTACAGAACTTGGCTCACTAGGGAAACTGTAATTTGCCTTGGTACATGCACCTTTAAATTGTAGTTTGGAAAACATTAGCCTTTCAAACATAAACAAGCTGCAGAATTAAATCACATTGCTCAAGTATACACTATTTGAATATTAAATTATCTCTGAATGGAAAACAGACTTATCTGCAATAAGCAAAGACTCAAATATAATGTGCTAATAATACATTTCATGGGAGAAAATATGAATGAAAATAAACACCCTATGGATTTACAGACAGTAATGAGTTGAGCTCATTTGAATCAAGAATGAGGTGTAATACAATTAAAATGAATAAGAAGTTAGTAGAAGACTATTTTTCTTTTAATAATATTTGGAATGTCGTTGCCTTTTCAAATTCCCAAAGCCTTTTTAGCTTGAAAAGTCACTCAAATAATGACTTTATTCTGAATAAACCAGTGTGGTTTGATACTATAAATACACCTGCTTAGACACCTGGACTGATTCTGCCAAGTCTTCTACATGTGTTTACATTTTATAGACACAAATGCTTTGACTCCACAGACCTTAAAAATTAGGCACCTGCCTACATATAGACTTCTTTGCAAAACTCCTCTGCAGAGTTTATGAATATTCATTTTCACGTCCTTAGAGAGAAGGAAATGACACAAATGGGCTTCAGCATATGTGCTTAATTTTACATAAATAATCCAGTTAACTTCCTTGTTAATATTCATGTGCAAAAAGTTAAGTACACACATATTTGACAGATGGGGACCTCTGTGATTGGCTTTCATCTGGATCCATTTGTCTTTAACTTTTAAATGTTGGTATATTTGCACCATTGCTTTGCGGAGAGTCATCTTAGAAATGTGTGATGCATATTGGTTCACAACATTGAGGTGCATGCTTTAGGGACAATTAATGTCTCTCCGGATTAAATAATTAATTTTACAAAAAGAACATGGTTTAAGTGGAAATTGAGCTGAATTTTATTGCCAAGCTTTTTTTTTTTTTTTTTTTTTGAGTTTACTGAGGTGAATTTTAAAGCTGGACTTTTATTTCCATAAAGAAATTCAATCCTGTGTAGTACGAATGCAAATCAACCTGAAGTTCAACCGCATAACATAATGTATATGACATTTGGAAATTACACAAAATAAAGTCAAGAAGTCCTCCCCTCTTGCCGCTCCAAAAAAGCAGTAGTTATCTGAGGTTATTGTGAGGACATCTACACAGGACAGCAATACAATTAAACATCAAAACAGTACATACTTGACCATTACCACTACACTGATACAAGATTGTTCAAAAATGTTTTATTTTTTCTTATTTTCTGCTGTAGCGTGGTAATTTTTTTTACAAGAAAATGGAGTCAAACTTCTTTTGCAGTGTAAGAAAGCAAATTACACTAGAGCCACAGCCAAAGAACAATAAAAATGGGACTCAGAACCTCATTGCATCTCGTATCAGCAATTTAGTTTGTTCAACACACTGTCAAACCCATTTGACATAAAATTCCAGGCTACTAAAAGGTGTTTTGTCCTCTAATTTATTTGCATTTATTTTTATAGCACTTACTGTTTTGATCCCTCTTTATTGTACCTGGGAGGTAAGCTCCACCACATCATTGTTAAAGGAAGAATAAAAGCATTGAGAAATATTTTAATGAACCACATTTCATGTTGCAAGAAAACATTGTGACATTCCAAATTCCATGCACATACAAAATCAATGTATTATGCTCCTCTTCCAAGCTTCCTAGAATATAAGACCTGAGCCTAGCTACACAACACAGACGTGACATTTTCTCTCCCCCTACACATTTCTTAGGGGTTGAAAACATCACTAAAGGCAACCAAACCCCAAAACCACTAGATTTCTTTCTTCCAGGGCTAAAGGTAAAAATGTTCTCCAATAGCACAAATAGTTTAATAGCAAGTAAGATATCCATAGGGGAGAACAGTTTCAAGAGGTTGTTTTGCCAGTGTAGAGATACAGAGTGTGGAGTGTCAATGTCCCAGACGAAAGCTCCTGCCTTCACAACAGTGTTCTGACATTACCACACTCTGGAGCTGGGTGACAGCAAATGGAGATGAAAACATCACAGCAGCGCTGCTGCATCACACCTCCTCCTCACCTACAGTTCCCTAGTCTGAAGCAAGCATACAGAGACAAGAAGCCTGATAGGTATATGGCTGTGTGGCAAAGAAAACTGTCTTTGTTATGTACAACTCTTTTCTGTTCCGGTGTTGTGCTGCCCTTCCTCCCTAGCCCCAAGGCAGTCCCAGAGATCTCTTCAGCAGTGCAAGAAAAAGGAATGACTCAAGACTTCTGAGACTATTAAGCATTCTGCTTCCCTCACTTGCCTTTCTCAGTGTATCAAAAATAATAATATATGGACATTGTTAGCTCAAGTTCACAGTGCTGCCAGGGTGGCAACACATATTCTCTCCTAAGAAAATACTGGAAATCACAGAGCTTCTCTAACAAGCCAGGGATGCTTAGAGAGAACAAGAAACTTAAGCTGTTTGCAAAAGCCTCCCTGCCCTTGAAGTAAGGAAGTAGTTTTGGGATCTTCAAGAGACCCTTATTACCTATATGGACACAAATAACTACCCTACACATAAAACAAAACTTCACAGGCAAGAATGGATATGCTGTTAGTCAAATTTTAGCATTGTCCTATTACAGAACAGTTCCTGTTTATGTGTGCATGTAATTCCACATGCAGTAACTTTGCCCATGAAGACACATGCTTAATGAAAGAGAAAGCAGTCATTATAAACCTGTTTCGTATCAATTGAAAAATACAATCTTCTGAGAGACGAATATTTGTGATGTTTCAAATGGAAAACCAAATTATTACATGTTCAGTATAACCATCACAAGTTTGTTGCGGTTTTTTGTTTTTTAATATGTATTGATAAAAATGTTTGATTAGTTATTTGCCATGAATCATTGAAATTTTTGTGGGGCAAAATAGGTGAATACAGAAGTGATTGTTTATAAACAGGACAAACTATTAATTCTGTGAAGTTATACAGAACTAGAAATTCTTTTTGATATTTCTGGCCTCTACTGTGCTCCAAGACAAGAATCTGCAAATTTGACACTTTCAGGCAGGAAGAATGGGAAATGGAAGCATTTTGACAATTTAAAAGCAGAGTAGCACATCCGTTTTGAAACCAACCTAATTTTTAAGGGTTTAAATACCTTCAAAATATAATTATTTGAGTTTTGTACCAAGTGTTTTCTGGAATCACAGCAGTTGTGACTGAACATTGCATCACCAAAAATATCTCAGAGCTTTGCACACTGAGTCAATGTGAGCCCTTCTCCCACACACAAACACAATGCTTAATTTTGGTTTAGACTAAAGAAATCCCTTACTTGCCCCAATCTAAGAGTTTTATTTCACTGTAACATCAGGCTGCATCGCAATCTCTGTTGTAAATGTGTCTGGATGTGTTCCTGCTAAACTACATACTGTGCCCATGGTTCCTTGTCTTTGTTACCAGTCTTTCGCATCTCTCATCTCTTGCCAGTTTTTGGCATTAATTCTCAAATGTATTCACTAAGTCTATGTTTCATTCTGCATTGCTAGGAGTAGTGCAAGAAAAAGATATTGTTTCACAATAATTCCATGTTTCCCCCGTTCTCTCTCTGAATAATTAGGTCCTGATAGCTCCTTCAGATAAGAAACTACAAGAAAGCTTCTTGGGAAAAGCAAACACTCTTTTTCTAACAGGTTAAAAGGGGCTATCATCTTGAGGACAATCTGTGAACATCTAAAGAAGACAAGTCTGCCCACATAACGGTTCTATGTGTATTAAAAAAAGCAAATAGTGATAATCCTGCAGGCACAAAATATGCTGCATACACCAATAAAATACAAAGAGCTTCGGTTGTGTGTGCCAAAAAGCTCTTTAAGAAGGACAACCAGTTGCAGAAATTAGGTCTTTGTCACCTCAGGATAGGTAAGGACAGAAGGAAAAATGTGTATGTATCAAACTCAGGAATCCACAGCAATCCAAGTTTAGCAATTCAGAAAAATATTCAACACTCTCCAGTAAATTACATATCACACTGACCAAGTTAGAGACAGAGAGAAGAAACTTCAGGTTTTGTCTAACTTGCACTGCCAAACTGCTACTCTTCAAGATTCTCAAATCTCCTTCTTTTCTTTCCCATGATTACTACTCCAGTTCTGTTGAAATGTGTGGTTGAGCAAGGAGAAAAGAAGAGGCAAGCTGTTTCAGAAGAAATTCTGTCTGCATCATGAGAACTTATTCAGTATTTACTCTTTCCCACTGAGTAAAGCTTCTGAGGGTTGAGAAAATACATTTTTCAAAAAAAGTCATTTGTCACTAAACTTAAACAAGACACGGCAGATAACTTGATATTTGTTTACATTTTAGCAATGTCTTTTTTTTCTAATTGGAATTTGAAACCGTAAATGCAAAGAATACAAAGTAAACCTTTTTCTTATTACAATTTTCATGCTTCCCTGGACATAACAGTGAGCAAGACACTTAGTTTTCAAGAATATTTTACTAAAAAAATAACTATTTCAGCCATAACTTATCACGTGGAATAGCTAGGCAGGGAACTGAGGTTGTAAGTTTTTCAAAAGTGAGAGGTCACTGAGAAAGTAGATTCTCAATTTAAGTTTTAGAAAAGTGGAGAAATAGAAAATGTCACATTATTTTGACTAAGTTCTCTCCTGAGCTAATGCTTTCAGAGACAATAGTTTCATTTTGAATTAAAACTGGTTTCTGAAGTGTTTCACATCTTCAGCACCAACTAAAGGCAGCAGGAATCTCAGCAATGCCATGATAAACTTGGTCACCATAAAATAATAATAATAAAAAAGTAGTCAAAAATTAAAAAAGACACCTTACACAGACGACAAAGTTGTCACCTCACTTCTCCACAGTCGCAATATGTAGCTCTGGGGAAAATTATAAACTCGAGGGGATGAGAAAAAGACTAAAAAGAATAAATTATAGGCACTTCTTATTGTCTTTGACCATTGTGTTGTTCTAACCATAGTATAATGAACATTGATATGAATGCTGGTTTTATTTTCCCTCATTGCCCTCTGGAAATGTAAACAGCTGCTAGGGCTGAATTATAATATTAGTTTTCAGCTTCAATATTATCTGCAAGTGTTACCAATATATAGCCTCTCCACATGCAAACTTCCTTTTTTTTTTTAGCAAATGATGCAATACTTTTGACTTCACAGCTTACATGTGTAAATGGTTTGAATGTTCACAGAAAGCAGAGGTTCAAGTTACAGAAGCCATCTGAAAGAAATCTAATTGAGACCACATTCAGCTCAGTAGTTATGCCCTGTGTATATATGCATGTATGTATGTGTATACATACATACATAAATATATATATATATATATACATAAGCAACCCCTGCACCCCCAGGGGAGCTATGGTCATCACATGTGTAATCTATTGTCAGCAGCACACTTCTGCACTGATCCATGAATTCAGGCTGTCAGGCCCAGACACCCACGATCTCAGATTTGGAGGTTTTTATGGTAGTTCTCTAAAGATCACTTATTCTCAATACTTAATTCTTCAAAAATTGCTTATAACAAAGCATCCTCTGAGAGCCTTCAATAAAAAACTGAAACCCACACAGTTTATTGCAAGTATCTGACAATGTCTCCCGGGAGTTTGGGATGCTTCCACCTTTCCCAAGTTATCACAAACAGCAGCATTTCACTAATGGGAAACAGTGCTGGTTTGCTCTTCAGGGATCACTACACCCATCTGTGCAGAGAGCAGATACAGAAATGCTATCTAAATAAGCCAACATGGCCACAGAAGCTAACCACCATTAGAAATGGAGACAGAGATCATAAACAGTGCTTTGCATCATTTCACCATTCTTGCCCACATTATTAACTCACAGAGATGAGGCCCTTAAATACACTCAGCTCTCCTGGTGGGAAGGAACAGGATGCAATGTACAGTCCTCACCTGTATATCTTCCTCCAAACTCTGTATTTGCCCCGTGGGATGATATTTTTTGATTTGATTGTCAGGAAACAGAGCTTCATATTATGCTCCTGTTTTTTTCTTTCTTAGCTAGTAGACTACAGTGAATAAGAGTTATTCCGCCTTTCTTTTTTTTTAATTGTTTTTTGAATCTAGGTATTTCTCACAAAGCCAGACTTTTCCATTATTCATAGGAAGCATACTGTTTTGAAGGCTTGCATTGTGGTTTAGAACCATCAGTTTGAGGACAAGCATTTAGATTCATCCCTGACTCTCATCCTGCCTCTATCTGGAGATATCCAAAACCCACCTGGATGTGATGCTGTAAAACCTGTTCTAAGTGAATCTGCTTTACCGGGAGTTCTAGGATAGGTGATCTCATTCTTCCTCCCCGGCCCAGTTATTTTGTGGTTATATACATCTCCAGACACCCCAAAGACAAGGAAGGTGCTTGTACTGAATGTGTCAGAGTCAATAAGATGTGTCAATTAAAGTACTACTATTTCTTCATTTTTAGCATTCATCTCTGGTTGACAAAAAAGCACCCTGCGCTGAATCAGGAGGACAAAATATACACTTGAAATGAAAACTAACAATTAAAAAAAACAAAAAACAAAACAACACATCCTTGCCAGTAGAATATCCAAGCATATATTGCTCTGTACCTGTGAGTAAAATTATCACAACTTGTTCCCTTCCCTGTGTGGAGCACATCTGTCTTGAGGGGCACTTCAGAACATCCAGTTTTAATGGATGCTTCAAACAGGCAGCCAACCCCCTTTTCCACTGCACTTTTTAAAAACCTCCTAGACATAAAATTCAGTAACATTTCAAAAGTTATGACTGCTTTTGAGAAAAGTTTAGTTCCTCAAGTCCTTAACAGTTTTCCCTTGTAAAATACCTATTAGTAGCACTGATTTCAATAGGTGATTTTCCAAGTGTCTTAATTTTTATGTCCGTGCTGTGTATTTTTTTGAAACATTTTGAATTTCTAGGGGGCAATGATCATAATGAGCAGCTTGTTCCACTTTGCTTTAAATAAGAAAGAAGCAAATATTTAATTTAATATTGTAGCATGTATTTTATGAGGTATGGTTACTTATTTAGTTGAAAGACACAGATAATATTTATATAATTCTTATGGTATACATAAATCTGTAAACCTTTATATCAATATCTATTCACATGTTCTCAAACAGTAGTGTTCATTTTTCCTGTACAGTAGCTTCCTGTACTGCCAGCAATACTTGAAAAAAAACTTCATAGCATTTTAAAATAGTTTGTAATATTTCACAACGTACTCTGTTTCTTTTTATGTGACCTGGTAGCTCTCAAATGCATTCACAGGTACATGAACCTGCACACGTGAAAACCTCTCTAAGGTTTTCTAAGGTCACCATCTGTATAGAAACACTGCTCACAAGTCCAGGCTTCCATACGCCATAAACATTCAGCTTTATAATTTTCTTTCTTGCCCAAGGGCTACCCTTGTGAATGATCAAAAAAGCAAAGATCATAAAATTTAACATTGTCTAGTTGGACTTAAAGAATGGGAAACACAGCAGCCTTTCAAACAAACATAAGTCCATTCTGTCAGCAAACAGACAAGTCTCCCATTTTAAGAGAGAAAGTCTATATTTAGCAGTTTATATTCAACATAACTATCCTGGGAACAGAGAGGAGTTTACATGAAAGTCTTCAGATGGAGTGTTAATCCTAGATTCACAATGCACTGAAAAAAACTACATCTTGCAGTGTAGTCAGAATAATTACTTGGACTGTAATGGACTGTATTTAATTATGATAGTTCCCTTCAGACATCAAAACCAAAATCATAAATGTAGATGGAATAAATAGAACCTAGAGTGCAAACCATCAAAAGTTCTAGGTTAAGGAAAGAGAGGAAAAAAAAGCAAAATAAAAGGAGTCAGAACAACTTGCTTTGACTTAGTATTACCCCGCGAAAAACATTCCTTATGCCAGTAACAAGGTACAAACTGCTCACAGAATGGTGAAAATCTTCAACCATCACTGTCGGCAAGTCCATAAACTAGGACAGCAAGGAAACAAAGTAAAGTCAGAGCAGAAAAAGGTAATTGTCAAGGAACAAATTTTCATCACATCAAAATTAGACAGTTTGAACAATCACAGAGTTAGTTGCGAGGTTGCCATTTTTATCAGACCTTTAGAAGCATTCTAACAACTAATTCTTATGCTTCACAGCTTCTTCTTATCAATCAAAGATAGGGAAAAATAAGTAATAATCAAAAAATGTTAGAAAATTCAAGTATGCCTCAAAGCTGTCTCTCTACCTAGCCAATTTCCCAGTGCTATTTGTTTCTAAATTAAGATGATTTTTTTACATATCTTTAGTTATTTTCTGCCATTCACCCCTGACTCCACCTCTTGAAACAGTGTGAAAGTGAGTTTAATCATTTTCACCTTGACACAATATATGAAAACTCTATCCTAGTTTCTCTTATTCCATAAATTTCCTGGCCTTGTATTTTATCAACAACATTAATGGATTTTCTGACTTCTTTCTCCTCCTAACTATAAATAGTGCATTTGCTCTGGTTTTTTAGTTTTAAATGCCTTTTTTGTCAGTCCAGCTGACATGCAGAGTTCAAGTGAGGCAAGCGAGACTTGAAAGAGCATAATAAGAATAAGAAACAAAGGAGAGATGGAGCCTCTTCCAAACTTCACCCTTAGATGATGTTTCCTATACTACACATGGAAAACTACAGCCATAAAGGACATTTTCAGCAGTATATATTAAAGATTTTTAATTCCATGTGTATAACATAACAGGCCATGAAAGGCATTATAATTTTCTGGTTGCATGAGGAAAGTAGTCCTTGAACTATGGGTTAGCAACCATCACATTTCAGGGCACCTGTTCTACAGAAAGAAATAGAAGGATCCACCACCCAGGGCTTTCTTATTCACTTCCTTCTCACATTACATTGATCTGAGTCACTGTGTCCCCCAAGACAGCCTATCTCTTAGATATGATTTCTCATCTTTCCACATATCTACCAGAACTTCCCATATCTTTTCAATCCATACAAACACAAAATGTGACTTCTTACTTTCTGTCTTCTCTTTTAACTTCATCAAAGTAGTACAGCCTGCCACATGAGCACAGTGCCTCTTACATCCTGGGAGTTAGGCCAGGCCACACTTGCACTGGAGAGGAATTAGACTCTGGACCTAGAGTAAGTCCTACAGTTTTTAAAAGCATTAAAGAGCTGATATAACTTTTCTTAAGGTACATTCAGCAGACAGACTGAAGTCAGGGGACACTGGTGCTTACACCTATATATATATTGAGTCAGTCACAAGAGACAGCTATGACTTTGAACAGTAGAACTGCACCGTCCCAACACTGTCTTGAGCAATTATAGTGAAATCTGACAAGAAATAAGTAGTACCAGAGGTCAGAGAATTATTTTCTCAGATCCAGCAAACACAGTTCCTTCTTCACTTTTTCTACTTTAATATTCAGTGCAAACGGAAGAGCATATTTATGTTACTCCCAACTTACACCAGGGCAAACATCGAAATCAGGTCCAATGAGAAGAGAAATTGCCTCTCTTAAAAGGTGATTTGCTGCTCTTACCAAAGCAAATACAATGCACTTCTAGCAAACAGCTACTCTGTCTATGACTCTTCAATCACAACTTGAAGATACAACAAGGATGTGTTTCCTGTGGAGCTTAGAAATAAGAGTTACTTTTAGCTGATACTTATCAGCAAGCTATTCCAAATCCCTCACTTGCAGAATACTTCTAAAGCAAATAACGGGCAAACTATGCATAAGGACTTCGGTATCCAGAGGAAAAAAAATAAAAATACAAAAAAGAAATAAAAGCAAAAATGTCAATTTTAACGATGCCAGTACAACAAATACATAACAAAATTCTGGGGTTTTACCAAGGTCCGTCTGCTTACTACTTGTCTTCAGAATACTGCTTTTGTAATAGTCCCTCACTTTACTCTTCAGTACTTGCTTACTGCTACTCACCAAGATTTGGTTCTTCTCTATAAATACAATGCTCTCTTACATGGGAGCCTTCTAGAGAAATTAAGGAACCACACAAGCCAGAGTATTATTAACATCAGAATCTTTCCTTTAAGCTTTATAAATCTGTAAGATCCCCACACTAATCATCAAGACTTGGGCTGAACAGTGATTGATAAGATTTCCCTACTGTGAGAGCAAGACAAGCAAAACTCACAGGAAATCCATGCTGAGTCCTGGCAGGCCTACAAAGACTCTGTGATAGAATCCTGCACAGCAAAATGAAAGTCTGGGAAAGAATTAACTCAGAAACAAAACAATCAAGTTAGAAAAAGACATAAGATCTGTACAGGACACCCTTCCTAAAGTCAATAACAAGAAAAAGAGAAAACAAATAGGGTAAAAAAAAAAAAAAAAAAAAAAGCTAACAAAACACATTACACCCTCCCATCACCAGAGCATGCTGGTATAGAAGATAAACTGAAACACCAATAAGTGAGTCTTTTAAGGTCTGCTGTAAACAAGCAGAATAATTTATGCATTAAAAAAATGGAAGAAATGGGTAAGGAAAGAGGAATAAAAGAGATATAAAACCTATACCGCAAGAAAGAAGGAAATCTGTAAAAAGTTCATATATAAAACTTTGACTGAACTTATGCACCTTTGGGTTTCACACACCAGTAGTTATTTCTATGCTCATATAACTCACAAATTAAACTTTTATTAAGTGCATTCAGAACTTTCTATTTTTGCACATTCCAGACACTTCAGACTTTCCATAACTGTCATCTAGAGAAGTCTCAGTCCCGAAGTACAGTGGGAGAAAAATGTCCTCTGTCTGTAGATATATAATACATGATAGCTGATTCTTTTTACCACATTTATCTTAGAATTCTGGTGACATGAACAAACCACTTGAGTCTTACTTTACTGAGGTTTTATGACCAATGCATAACCCCTTGGTTAAACTTGCTAATGACAACAATTAGCAACTGAAAGTATTGCTGTTCTTTTACCCTTGAACATAGAATGGTAACCTGTTGTCTTGTGACTAAATGCACAGTACCCTTCATATCACACGCAGCCAGCCAAACATATTTCTCCTGAAAAATCCCCTCTGTAAAACATCCCAAGTAATTTTATGTCAGTATTGCTAACAAACTCTATGATAAATTGGATTTTTATAACACTGCCCATAGCTATTTGATGTGGGCAATAACTGATTTCAGAAAGACAGACAACAAAGCATCTACATAAGGTTTCATAGAAGATGCAAAGTATCAGACTGTATAGATTTTTTTTTTTAGGTGATTCAAAATATCTAGTATGTATACATATCTAGATTTATGTGCAGGTCCAGAGTTTTTCACTCCTGCTTTTGCACTTTTAGTTATAAAACTGTTATGATTGATTATGAAATAGTCAATGTTGCAAGCTAAGAACTTGTCTTGTATATTCATTCCCTTGAACTATGCAATCTATAGCAGTTTATTCAGATTTCTGAACCACTGACAGGAGGATAATGTGTCGTACTTCAAGCCCATTTTATCAAAGCATTGAAATGTAGTTTACAAAAAGAATGTTGCCAGTGTAATGTGTTTGTCCAGTAACATTTTTTTGAAAGTATTTTAATCAACTCTCAATATATTTCTACATTGGACATTTAGAAATCAAAGTTGTTTTCTATGTATTTAAGATATATTCAAAGTGTCTGTTGTAAAGAGTTAGCTTAAGTTTATACATTATTTTGAAGCAGAATTTTCTAAAGAGACACATTTTTCTCCTTTGTAACATCAAAATATAGACTTCACAAAGACATGGGGTCAAATTCTTTCAAACTTCAGAAGCACATACCTAGGCTGGATGCAAAGAAACAAAATGGATTATTTGATGACAGTAGTACACAGACACTTCTGTGCAGAATAGATCTGTCTGAATAACAAAAAAAATTATTCCCTAGTAATTTATTTAGCAGCTGACAAGGGGGAACAGAACATATTTTCTATGATGAATGTTATTGAGCCATATATAAAACTGTTCATATAGTGAAAATATACATTCATAGATAATTTCATCACCAATTGAGTAAAACAATTTGGACTGAATTTCTATTCATAAATTTTCTGTTCAGCAGTTGTGCTATTCCTTTTACTCTCTGAGTTACGTGATTTCTACCAAGAAACAAGCAAACCAAAGCAAAATAATTTTCAAAATCTTAAGCTAACATAGTCAGAAATGTTAGCAGGTATGTGTAAAATCTACCTCAATTTTTATATATAAAAATGATCAAAATTTTTATAAAAATGAACAAACACAAAATCCAATGAGAACACAGTGTCACACAATTCCTTTCAGTGCCTGGGGTAACAAATATTGTGCTTTTAAACCCAGCCTCTGCAGGGTTAGCATATGCCCTGGCCTTTGAACAAAATGTTCCTAGATTCACAATGTTCGCAGCCACAGCACAAAGAATTGTAAAGACTCTTGCTGCAAAGGCTTTTAAGCTCACAAAACAAGGTGCTGCATGGCTTCTGGCACAGGAAGATATAAAAGCCATTCATGAGTGACTGTCACACCTTGTGAGAAAATACAAAGCAGCACAGACTTCAAACCAGTAAATGAAACAGAAACCAAACACTCAAAATGTTTTTTGCTAGTCAATAGAGACCTGCTGTGACCCAAAGCTCACAGATAGCTTTCAACTGGCTGCTGGATCTACTACTAGTGCTAGAGCAAATCAGAAATAGTAGATTTCCAGTGACTTCAGCCGAAAGCTGGTCCCAGTGACAGTGAAGCTATGGACTGCTCAGTTCCTTCGGAGAAAGAACTGGAGGCTTGCAGAGGTGGGCTCCTTCCTGAGGACAGGGGAAAGAGCAGCAAATATAAGCATTGAGTGTCTGAACAGGCACTAAATTCTGAAGAACAGGGAGCAGGCTTGTTAGATACTTAGAAGTCCACATTGCCACACAGGCAGAGCACAAGAAGCTGGTAGGACTCCCTTCAGTTCAATAAGTTTGGCATTAGGTCAATGTGTCTCTCTTTATGTCCATTGAATTCATGAAAAAATTAGGTGGAAGAAGATACATCACGCCTGATAGTCATCATTAAAAGGTTATTTGGTCTCCTTCAGTAAGCTAAGGGACACTTCAAAATGCATATCTAGCCTTCCTAATATAAATGATACTTGACTTACTCCTGCAAATGATTGTTGCTTTATCCTGATTAGTAGAGCCCAGTGCTTAACTTCTGAATTTGGCCAAGCAGGCACACCAGTGGCAAAGTGCCTTTTTGACCTTCTTTTGGGTTTTTTGTTTTGTTTGGGTTTGGAGGTTTTTTGTTTCATTTTGTTGTTGTTTTTTAAGTAAATTATGGTATGTTATTGAAAGCAGAAGCTTGGTAATCTGATTTTTGACAGAAAATAATTTATACCATTCTATATGAATGGAGATAGACAAACAGATACACAGTCACATGCACATAGGATAGTTCCAAGTTCAGGTCAACTTCGGAAATTCCTGTCTATATAAGTGTTGATTAGAAACAGAAATTTTTTTGTAATACTCCTATATTGTCAACAATACTTGTTTAGATGCAGTTACAGCAATCTTACTGCATTTTTGATGACATATCTGCTTTGGTTTAGCAACTCAATGTAAATTACTTTAATGGTAGTGATTCAGGCAGGTATAAAGTGCTTTTACTAGACAGTACAAGTATTTTAATCTTATCATGTAAAAGACTATCAGAGAAGTGGAAGGAAAAAAACTGTATCACAGTAGGTAAAAGATAATCTGGGTTCATTCATGGAGTTACTTCCTTAGTGTTTTTTCTTTTATGACTTATATTTAATGATAATATTTCTGAGAAGTGTCTCTTACTCCCTTTCTTTTCTTTCTTACTGGAAGAAAATCACAACCACAAGACTTTTTTATGAAACTTGAAGAGAATATTTAGAAGTTTCTCCAAATAAAGGCTTGAACAGCCAAACTAACAATTATAGTTATGAAAGACCTGTGGTTTTTTTCTTCCCTTGAATAGGCAGACTGTCAGCAATTCAGGTTTGTCGGTATTAGCTTACAAATGCACAGACAGGAAAGAGCTAATTGGAGTGGTAAAAGAAGCCACCAGTCTGATGTTCTGAAGGTGTTACTACTGGAGCAACACTAGCTGGAGGAGACCAGAAACAGCCCCACACACTACCTCACATGCCAGCACAGACAACTTCTGACCATAAGACCTTGACCTGGAAAACAGAAAGAGGTATACTGTTCTGAAGTCTCTTAATAGCAACAAACTTTGCCAATGCTAAACCTATTCTTGGGCCTTTGAAGAATTTACTTGTACCAAAAAAACAGCCTCATAGGCAGAAAAAAAAAAGCAGCTCCTCAACCAGAAGAAACAGCAGCAGACCCAGGGTCCTTGGTCCTTGCAAATCTCACCACATGCAAGGCTGGCAGGAGCAAGGAAGGACAGGGCATCTGCCTCCCACCTGGGCTAGAGCTGTCCACACCTTCTGGGGCTACAGGAGCCCTGCCTCAAAGCCCAAGGAACAACAAGAGTAAGAAAAAAAAACAGCTGCCTTTTCCAAAGACAGTACAGAATTATAGAATCCACTCTAGAGATGCAGGAGACGCTTCTCAATCAGGAAAAAAAGCCCTGCTTTCTCCTTTCCCTGTAGGCCAAGGGTAAAACCCTTGTTCTTCTCCTCTCTCTTTGGAGACAGGTTCACAGTGGAGACATTTTGTGTTGTTCCTAAGCATGAGGAACTGAATCAAACCAAAGCTTAGGTCACAAGACCAGCATATTCCTTTATTTACCACATAGCTTTCCCGGCTTCATCTCAATGTACACTAGGCACTTTCCAGAACAGAGCTAGCAGTGGACTCCTCAGTAATGTGCACAGTACATTAGAACATAATACAAAGCCTACATATATCCTTTTTCAACAATAAAAGTAGTCCAGCTTGCTTCAAGAGCAAGAAGTACATCTCTGAGAGAAGAAAAACCACACATGTCCACAAATACAGAAAATATATTTCTATGGCTTTCTCTTTTCTCTCTCCTGGCACATAAGTTGATGAAAGCTAAAGGGCAGCATTCAGTCAGTCATACACACCTCAATACTCTAGCCCACATTCCCCTTCAGAAAACTTTAAAATTCAATTGCTTTTCAACAATGCAACAAAGCCTTACAAAATACTCTTTTTCTACAGGTTTGCACCAAAGAATTGGAAAAGCAATCAAGCTAGACATCTGCTAGAAGAGCAGCAATTAAGAGCCTAGCAGATATTAATGATACAGGTAATCTAGCCCCTCTCTCAAGTGAGCCCTGCAAGGCAGACAAAACAAATACACTGCTGAAATCAATTCTTTATTCAACAGCTGTTTTTAAATCACCTACTGACTGATGATTATATGTACTACGTTGTTTTCAAAATGGAGATTTTTTTTTTAACCTCTCCTTCTTCTGTTTCCATTTTGCCAAGTAGGTACAAAAAGCACAACTCTATCCACTCCTTATTTGTGAGACATGTACTTGCAAAAAGCTGAAAAACACTTGTTGAACAGCTGAAGAAGAAGCACAGAGCCAATAAACCCTATCTGAAACTCAATAACAGTTCAAAATTCTGTTTTGATTTATATTTTTCTAATTGCTCAAGTACTGAGGCTTTAATGCAATAGATTTCAGGCAGAAATTTGCTCACCATTTTAAAAATATTTATAAATACTTTATCATCAAGATGCTTATAAAGGGAGTACCTGCTGAAGTCAGAGTAGAGAATATTTTAGTAGCCCCTCTACTCATAGTTAGGAAAAAGGCAAGAATCAACTCCCACAACTTCACTCACCCTCTCCCACTATTCTCTCGTCCTAGTTTACTGTTGATATGCCTCCTTTCTTTTGCTCACCACGTCTCAAGTTATTTTTGATTTGATGGACAAGCATGGTCACCAGAGTATCTCTATTTGCAACAAAGACCTCACGGTCCTGTTAGAGAGAAACCCATGGATTAGTATCATTACAGGATCTATTTTGCTATTTTTCTGGTTGTGACTCACAACTATTATTTTTTCCATATATCATGATGATCTTGTGCAATCCTATCTGTAGATAACGGATTGTTCATTTTAAACTCTACAGTAAATATCTGGCAATGCCCTTCCCTTTGGCTTTTTGCAATCACCGTTTCCTTCCAGTCTGTCATTGTTGCAAATGTTTGTATATTAAAATTCAAATTATATGAAGTCAAAATAGCTTCATTAATTATTTGTTTAGTTTTTAAATGTAAACCTTTTTCTTCTATGCCATGTATTCCAGAAAGGTATAACCTTGCATAGAACCTCATGGATTCTGTTTGGTCTTGCCATCCACAAGAGAGGTAGAAGCACCTTCTCTGAGGCACAACAAACTGTGTGGTTTTCCTCAGCACATTAATCAGGGGCCTACAGTCAAATTTCAGCAGACTTAGGTTTAGAAAAACAGCTCTTCCTCCTGTAAGTAAGGGAGGATGCAAAGTATACCTCAAGCAAAATACAGTTTCTGCCTGCTTTGGACAGCCAGACCAGTGGAGCAAAACTCCTGCCAGGCTCATCAGTCAAGGTGTATGAAATAGGGGCACTCACAGAGCTGTTCCTTTGTGTCTCCTTTGCCATCTTGTCCTCTATAAACTATTTGCAGATTAGTTATAGTTTTGTCAGCTGGCTGTAGAGAAAGAAACCTCCTGGAAAAACCCAGATGAAAAGATGTTGAACAAAACTAATTTTAAAAAGAGGGAAAAAATAGTTTGGGGCAGCAACCTTCTCTGTAACCATTTACTAACAACATATTCTTTATACCTCTAAAAAGAAGCATTTGTGTTTCTCTAATGAGTAACAAAACCAAACTTTAAAAGTAGCAGATTTTTATGACTGGAAAGGAGAGGAGATGAAAAGGACCTTTACTAATGTTTTTTCCATTCTTTTAGATATCTTCAAAGGCAAAAAACTTAACCTAGAAAGGGTAAAGTACTTGGAATCTATGGTAATAAGAATATTTTCAAGTCTTCTGGTATGCAAGTATTTCAAGTGTCACACAATATTTCCTCACAGATGTTTATATTAGACTATTTTCCAAAGGTAAAACAAACTCTTCATCTCAGACCAGAATAGCCAGCTTAAAGGTTAAAGCTCTAGTGTTTGCTCTAGTGTCATAAAGAAGCTCTTGGCCCCATTTTTAGTATCCAGTATTTTCTCCATTGTCTAAGTTACACTGCACATAGTGGCATTAATTAATTCCATGGTAAATAATAGAGTTATTCTGAGTTATTTTTCTGTCAATAGAAACAGAACAATGGAAACATATTGAGAGAGAGACTGCATTTTGGGACTGTCCCTAAGTACCTAGGACTTGCACAAAGGAGGGAGATATTGGGGGAAAGAAATCAATGGAAAAACACTTTTAGAAGAACAAAAACTGTGTCTGTCATTAAAACTCCCTCCTGTACTTCATCCTACCACCTAGACAAGGTATTTGGTAATACCAAGGATATTTTAGGTTGACCTACCTCAGAACTAGACATTTGCTTTCTTACAAAGGAAGAAAGGGGCACAGAAGAGAAAAGAACACAGGGCAGTGGGAGCCAATTTCAAGCAAAGTAAGGGACAGCCCCTGGTCAGATTATGTTGAGCACTCTGGGAAGGGACAATTTTGGGCTTAGGACAGCTCCCTGTACGTGTGTGCGGTGCTGAGGCTTTAGGGTTTCTCTTTCTCTCTGGAACAGTTCCTGCTGAGGGAATGTCTGATGAACAATCTAGGAAAAGGGATTTGCTTTCCTGATGCCCACAACTGCCAAGAAAAAATATAGAAGTGGGTTCCACCTGACCAGAATCCTCACCAGCCTACTTTTAAACTTGGTTTATAATTTTCTCCAAGCATCTTTGACTAATTTGGTATCATTTTAGCCAGTGCCACCCTGAGAACTGCACAGCTGGAGCGATCAGCACAGGTATCACACAGCCAGGTCAGCTCCTGCCAGGCAAGGGACCTCGCTAAAATCTGATCAACACTGTAATGGCCTGGTCGCTGCTTCAGCCCCCTTCTCTGCAGAGAAAGCAGAGCAGGTTTCGCCTCTCAGCATGCAGGGATACCCCACATAATTAATAATGGGAACTTAAGCACGGGATGGAATTTATATTAAAATACCAATGCCAACTAAATGCCTGTCTCCTACAGAAAATCCAATACTGTTGCTTGAAATATCAGCAGAAGAGTATCCAGGGGCCACAACAGCTTCAGAAGAATCATAGAATGGTTTGGGTTAGAAGGAACCTCAAAGACCATCTTGTTCCAACCCCTTTACCATGGGCAGGGACATCTTTCAGTAGATCAAGTTGATCAGTTGGTCTTTAACACTTCCAGGGATGGGGCATCCACAAGTTCTCTGGGCAACCTGCTGTTCCAGTGCCTCACCACCCTCACAGTCAAGAACTTCTACCTTGTATCTAATCTAAACTACCTCCTTCATTTTAAAGCCCTTCCTCCCTATCCAGTCACCCTTAGAAAAAGTCCCTCTCCAGCCCTCTTGCAAATCTCCTTTAGGTACTCATGCAAGGAGCAAAACACTGAGCAGATACCAACTTATAGTACATAAATATTTCTTAATTGAACTTCAAAAATAAAAACACAAAGGAAAGGAAGAAACATCTGGGGTTGAAGAGAAGGAGCATTGCTTCTTCAGACATCTAATAATTCTCTGAGGTTTACTTAACCGATTTCTGACGAGATATGCCCTGCCCCAATCTTACAAAAAGTCATTGAAAAATATTTTAAACTGCATGAAACCTGTAAATAAGAAGTAAAAGTAAATGACCACAAATGTCTTGATTTATGACACCAGAGACTGAAAAAAGTAATGAGGAAAAACTCTAGGGAAATCTATCATTTTATATCACTGGTAAAATAAATACTTCTCATGCAATGCTGCGACCCCCTCAACCCAAAACACTGCCGAGAGCTGACAGCATACCATCACTGTCTTTACAGAGGTGATCTCCAAGGTATACCAGGTATGAGACATTGCAGAGTCTGCAACAAAAAATAGAAATGGACTTCTCTCATGAGGAAAAGCAGTTTTCTTCTGTATTTCTTCTTGCCTCACATTTACACAATTCCATTAAACAAAGCCCATGGACTCTCAGGAGACTGGCTCAACAGTATCAAATGCAAAAAAGATTTAACTTCAGATTTGTGGGACTTCAAAGTTAAAAACACTCTGCAAAACATAAGTCTGCATAGTATTTTTAATTTATATGCATACATTTATCACAGTCAAGTTTGTAAAAACCTCAAAGCAGATTTAAGGCATGGAAGAAGAATTTGCCTAAAGTGCTCATGGTTCTATGGTCTGTTTCAAATCAAAATTGCTTTCCTTTTATTTATCAAAACCAAAAATAGACTGATGTCATCCGATTTTGTTTCTTGTTTTCCTGCCACTCCTCCACCAAAAATTCCTGAACACTCCTCTTATCCAGGGTTGCATTGATGCTTGCAGACATCTAAGGGTTCTCCTAGAACATTTAAGGGCCATATGCTTGCATCTCTCAGTAGAGAGCAGCTGAAGAATTTGTAGAGCAAAAGCAGAGTTTAAACATAGGAAAAGAAACACACTAAGCAATAAGACTTAAAGCATGACATTAAAACTCAACACGTTTCTGTATGAATCAGGGTCATATATTCGAACACAAGCAAAACATTCTCTCTGCTTCCACGTATGTTCTTTTGGCATAGCTTTTTTTACATTTAAAGTAGTATCAGAAGAGGAATAATTTTGCATTTTATAAATTAGATCAATTTTTGTTGACACAACAGACATCATAGAAAGACGACAATGATAGAGCTAGAAACCACAGGCAAGAAAAACATTGAAAGCCTTTCCTCTATGCACAGGAGGCAAATTATCTACCTTTTACAACAAATGCATTTTAGACTAGCTCAAGATCATACTAAGAAGCATCTAGTTATTACCTGCTTGTTTATGTAAGTGCCTCTTTATCGTGCAAGTCAAGTGTATTGCAAAAACCTTCATTGCAGCAGAAAATATCTAAACATTCAAATATGTTCAAGCCCCTGAGGGGCCAATAACACTGTCCAAGAAATCAGTCTTGCAGAACCTAGACTTCAAGCCAGAGCCATCTGAACATATAGCTCTCCAGAAACTTTATCTTTTAAAAACCTAACTTTTGGAAGCATCTGGTTTCTTTCCTACCTGTGAGCAGTCACCAAACCTATTAAAGGAGAGGAGAACAGAAAGAAGCTGGGCAGCCAGGTAACAAAGACTTGCCTCCAGCTGCGTAGGGATAGAAGAACAGTGGCATAAAGATGGACAGTCTTGAGTTTGATTGCTTATCTAAGAACAAAGAGAGCTGATTCAGTTGCTGGCTCAGCCACAAAGTTTTCACTGCCTTCATATAAGATTCATGCGTGAGCCAGCCATCTGGGAGGAAATAAGTAAAAAAATATGCAGAAAAAATGCTATGTTAAATGCTGCATGTATAGAAGATCAGAACATCCACACCTATTTTGTACATAAGGCACTTACATTTTTCCATGCGTTTGTTCATATTTCCTCTCATGCCAAAGGAAAATTCAAATCTTCTATTACCTTAAAAGCATCTTAATTACTGATAAAAAGAGTAAGAAGAGGTGCAAGAAATTCCTCTTTCTCCTCTCTGGGGATGATATCTATCAATTCCCTTTGCTTTTCTACAAAGTGTTAGTAAAAGAGTGTTGGCTCTTGTGGAAAAGAATTGGAAGTGGAGACAAACGAAAGGAGTCAGTCTGAAAAAAGTGGGGATTTATTTACACATTTGATTTTGATTTAGATTTATCAACACAATCACCTGACCTAAAAAAAAAAGATAAGGAAAAGAAAACCCGCTAAACACCAAGCTACAAATATAACTAACAGTAGTTCATGTAATCTGATATATATTACAGCATTTTCCTGATTTTTTTTATATGTAATGTAGCAGAAAAATTGTATCAGGAAGAAAAGATAAAGCTTGAGACTAAAGTACAATGCAAAGAGAGAAACAGGGATGTAAGAACATGCACAAGGCTGAGTAACTTCAGAGAAAATGTTTAACCTCCCCATTACTTAGTTTCTCTCTAACAGACACAGAGCAATATGCCCTTAAAATCCTAATTGTTCCCCTGGCTAACACGAAATGTTAACAGCAGCATGGCTAGTGTACCACTTCTGGCTGCTTCATCCTATGCCATTTCATAAAGGGTTTTTTTGTCCATACTTAATACACATCAGTTCCTTTGTTTTCCAACATGAATGATGAGACAATTTCTTTTTTTCACAAAAACTGTGTTCTGGTCAGTTCTTTGAATGCCATGACCTCATGCCACTTAAGCAGAGATGCAATTCAAGTGAGGTGCTGGCAAAACACATGGACTTATTTTGCAGGACCACTCAATGCTACTCCGGCTATCATTTTCTATCTTTTCTTCCCTCCTCAGTTCCCAGAACTTGGGAGAGTAGACAGAGTAGCTGGTGTGGTGTTGGAAAGAAATGGGAGTGGAATGGGGCTGAAAAAAGATGCCAGGAGATCTTATCAAGGGCCAAGCTTTTTTCCCCTCGTCCCATAAGTGCTCAACAGCTATTTACAAAACAAAAGAGGTTGAATTTCTCAATATCAAAATCACAGGTAGGCAAGAGGTGTGCCAAGGCAGAGGATTAAAAGGAGGGCTCGCAAGAGACCCGCCAGCATCACAAGGGATTGAGTGTCTTCAGAAGGCCACAAAGCCTTGCACATACATCTGTCCCAGGGCTGCTGTGCTTGCACACAAATGGTGATCCCCCAAGCTCAGTATTGGGGCCAGTCCTGTTCAATGTCTTTATTGATGATCCACCCCAAAATCTGCTCTCTGGGCTGAATAAGATGTCCAGCAGAGACCCACAGAGCACCTGGGGAGAACACCTACCAAGACCTCAAGGGTGCCAACTCTCATCCTGTCATTTTAGAGTCTTGCGAGGACAAAAGAAAATGCTAATGTAGTCTTTCAGCTGGTTTGAGAGCACCTTTCCCAAAAATATTATTACTCCTTGCACAGACGATGTGCCACAGCAGTCTCCTTCTCCAGTCCTTTCCAAACAAATGGAAATTTTGATATCTGATCACCACAGATCTTGAGGGGTGAGGAGAGTAGGAATCCACTAAGGTGCTCATCCTATTTCCCTCAAGGTCAACAGAAGCGCTGGGAACTCACATCAGTAACAATCCTAGCCAAGGAGAGATCAATAAATTCAGATGATGTCTCTGTAGGTAACTGGGCTTCTCATATCTCCACTCTCCCTCTCTCCCCAAAACAATGAACAGATGTAGTGAAAGGACACACAGGTCTGAGACCCCTTTTTCCCATAAGGCTCAGCAGATGTTGGCTTATGGACAGTTTGCCTGCACACACTATATTAGCTGTATATTTTGCCAGTACAAGTTGGGAGGGAGAGAGGAAAATTGTTCTAAGGAAATAAAGAGGTTCTCTCAGCTAGATCTCAACATGCTTTCCCATTTTTTTCTCCTCTTACTGTTTACGTGAATTTCAGCAAAAGTCTTGACTAGAAGATGAAATTGTATAATTTCCATTTCAGTGAATACAAAGCTTTTATTTCTACAAATCTTCATGTTTTCCCATTAGGCCTCTGTAAGGAAAAAGAAGAGCTGTGATATCATGCATATATACAATATGATGTGCATGAAGTACATCTAGAAATAAAATTAAAATCTCTAAGACAGACGCAATAAGAGTTTTGCAGTAAAATTTATCAACATAAACATACTTGTTCTAATTTATTCTACTTTATGCATTTAAATTTATTAACTTCAGACCTTATGTGGGCTTTAGAGTGTGGTTCTGCATTCCTGAGTCAGCTGACAATGAACAGTTAACTTCCAATAAATTGGAAAGGTGAAGTAGGGTAAGCCTAACTAATGGAAGAAAATGATGCCAGTGCAAATCCAATACACCACAGTAAAGTAGCAGCAGCACAAAAATATTCTACCATATGTTTCAAGGGCTGGCTGAAGCTTCATGCAGAAAGCTTTGATGTTCCCACTATAATTGAGAATGTCAATACTTCCAGGGTAGAAAACTTGCTTCCATCAACTACATACTTGATTTTCAGACTCCACATAGAAAGAATGTCTGCTTCCTCAAATTCACTCCACACCAGCTCACCTTATGTTGTTTTAGAGCATTTAAGATAGAGGATGTACCACTGTACTGTTGTGGTTTTGTAGCAGTGTGGCTTTAGTTTGAAGGGCAAAGTGGGCGTATGGCAATTTTCTAATTCTGAAGCCATTTGCAATCTCCTTACAACAGTGCAATTGGAAATTTGTGTAAGAATCAGATGGATCCAAAATATTTTGGCAAATTGAAAAATGCACAGCTATAAAAAATATACACAAATTAAGGCCTTATCCATGGTGGAAGAGCAGCACACCACATAATAGAAGCTTGTGAGAAGATCCACAGAAAAACAAGAACTAGACACACTGAAAACCAAACTCCTAGGGACAACTGGCTCCATCTCCCAGCTCAGTCCAAAGCTGCCTATTCACAGTTTTTGGGGATAGCATGCCCTTTTTCAGAGAAGCAAGAAAAGGGAAAGCTGACAATGCTTAAATACCACAAATTAAACTGGTATAATGTTTCTCTCATCTGGTACCATGTCTTCTTCTTGAAATCAAGCTGCACAGAAGAATGTGGGCAGTAAATCCACATTAAGACACTGAAACAAAGAGCAGCATCATTTCCCAGAAGTTGCAAAGCATTTAGGACCTCCTAGCCTAAAAAGTAGGGACTTCTTTTTTTTTCTCCTCCTGCCTTACCCCTACGTTTCTGGGGGGTTTTCTTAAGTTTGGAAGAGAGTGCACTTTCAAACCAGCTCTGATCTCCCCTTTGGTCTGCATCATTAAGCAGCCCCGCAGCAAGATGACTTACAAATGAAATTTGGGTGGCAGATACACACCAGCATCACATCTAATGCTCTGCATCTTGGAATGGCCATTCTGTGCACAGGCCAAACTTGAAGGCAGTCTAAGGCAAACATCCCAGAAAATCTGTACACCCTGCATAACCCGTCCTCAGTGTTGTTTTGGTCACATTGTTGCAAACCACCTGTACCAAACCTTCATGCAGAGCACAGGCCTCTACTCCCCTTCTGCTCCCCAATAAGCAGTGAATGGGATATGTCCTATTTTTGCAGCTCCATGACAGATGGGAAAAGTCTGAATTAAAGTGAACTCTGAAGATCTGTGTCTAATGCTTGTGATATTAGAAACAAAAAACCCACTCCCTGCATATGTTAACATAGTTCTACTTTGCATGGTTAAAAATAGAGTTAGTCTGACTTTAGGGATCTGAATTTGGTCATACTGTGCACACACACTAATTTTTTGTCAAATTAAAAAGTTTTCTATCTGTGCTACTATATTTCTGTAGTAAAAGATGGAGAGACAGCTACACTCTGAGGATTAAAAGTAAAACCATCTCAAGGCAGAAAATCAGTTAACGTTATCAAGACAGCCCAACTTTATTCAGAAGCTCCTGAGGCACTACATATAATGCCAAGAGAAGAAGACCTCTTGTCCTCCCTGAAGACCTTGCCACATAAACAGATGTCTAGGAAAATGGTGAGAAATAAGCCAGGAGAAAGAGAAACAAAAATTGATGAAAAAGACACAGCCATAACCTCCTCATTCTTCAGGAGGAGAGTCCAGAACATATCAGTGCTGCTGGTCAATATGCCTCATGAACCCTATCATATAAAAGCGATCTGCATGCCTCTCCCCTCCATACCCAAATTCTCCCTCTTCTGCTCCCCCATCCCACTCACTTGCAATAAAGATTAAAGCACATGTATGACTGTGGTAGATTAGCATCATAATGGCAAATGTTGAAACAAGCAAAGCAGTGACCTCCTGGTAAAGTTACAAAGCCATCTTGTTCTTTGCTTCATTTGGCAGAGCTTGGGACAGGGACATCTGATCCATTTGAAAGGTGCTGATGTACTGAACACCTTTCATATGCCCTTGGGCAGAACCAAGCAGTTCTGTACCTACGGATCTGCAGATCCATAGCAACCTCCAAGATAAATTTTATGCAAAATCAAATCAATATTTTAGTAGACGCCTCAACACGGTTTTTTCCCCCACACCATGAAAATGGATTAGGAGAGAAAGTTAATAACCTGGATAATAACGGTTGTTGAACTCTTCTGCAAGATTTAGTTCAAAAGTAAAAAAAAAAACCACTTTTATTTTCTCTGCCATAAATAACATTTTGGCAAAGTGAAAAAAAAAAAACGTATAGATGTCAATCTAGCAAAACTTCTCATACATCACAATTTACACATTTCTACACCTGTTAAAACACTCTATTATGTTAAGATATTGCCATTTTTCCTGCCATTATTTATCCTTGGAATATTTGATAGGTAGCCTCTAAAAACTCATGTGCTTACGGCACTTCATCTTACTGGTTTCATTAAGATAGGATTATAATTCCAGATCTCATGGTTGCAGCTAAAGCAGGAAGACTCTATATAAGCACAAACTCTCTAAATACTACTGATATTTTGATTTATATTTGCACTATTTCACATGATTTTTAGTGGCATAAAATTGAATATTGTAATTGAACAATTTTTTTTTCATAAATTGAAGCAATTTATAGAGGAAAGTAGATGTAGATTGTTAAGAAAGCTAATGGCTATTGGAGTTTTTTGTGTGTATATATACACGCACATATTTTACCCTGTGGTGAATTTTGACATTAATTTTATTCTTGCCAATTTTTGCAACAGACTGCTTCATATAATGCCAACATAATTCCAGATTCTAAAACAGTTTAAACTCTGGAAAATAAAAAGGAACTAGCTGTATATTAGAGAGCTCCTATAATGCATATCAACAAAGTATACCTAAATTTGTATCATGTTTATATCCAAGTTTATGTCACATTTAATTGAAAATTTCTACTTCTTTTCTAGATACTAATATCATACATGAATAGCAAATAAGGGCCTGAACACCTCCTACTTGACATGAGGTATTAACAATATTTCCTACGAACTTGCCCACAGAGAAACTTCATGCACTGGCTTTGTAGAAGGGAGTGTACTTCCTTCAGCTCTGCCTGCACTGTTGGGCACCCCATCAGTAGGCAGATGAATCAGAGGCTGCTTCTGACAGTTTTTACCCTGTTAATGATGTATTTAAAACCAGATATGGACCATTATGCATTTCACATTGAGCAAAGCAATACTCTGTAGAGAAGAACTTTCAAGTAACTTCTAATTTAAGCTGCCAACTAAATGACAGGAGAGTTGCTGGCTGGAGATCTTGACTTCTCTGCAGTACCTTTTTATGCTTTAGCTCTGCAGAAATTAAAGGACTGATATAAGAGCTACTGGATGAACTGCACTTTTTTTTATATGCAGGTGTCAGCCTTGATAGCAATAAGGATCCCTTCTGGTTTGAAATCTTTGGAACCAATAACAACAGAAGGAGACATGGCTTCACAGAGGGTACCACTAAAACAATCATTTTTTCTTTCACTATTGTACCAAACAATCACCAAACAAAATAACCTTAGCATAAAACTTGATTTGAACAGTTCTTTCAGCAATGTAATACATAATACCCAAAAGAATTCTCCTAAAAACAGCAGCAGATTTTTATCAGCTAAGTTATAAACAAATTTGGATGCAGCAAGATGCAATCCACCAGTTTGTTCAAAATGTGATTTTACTTTATTTGCCCCATGTTCAAGAACGTTTTGTCAATGTTTTTTTCATTTCATGCCTCTCACTACAAATAGGGAGACCAAGAAAGGAAGGGAAATTTGAGAGCCCAACAAATAATGCACAACCATACATATCCACAGCTACTGCCACCATTTGCCCAGGAATTTCTGCAGACAAGTTTTAGGATCGATAGGCATGGAGAGTAATCGAAAATGAGGAGGGACAGGAGCAAGGCTCTATGAAAGACAAGTGTGAGTAGCTCTTAGATTAGTGGCACATCTCTGTGCAGATTCTCCAGACACTCAGATTGCAAGATAGAGGGCAGGCAACAAACCCAAATGAACCACTAAGGAGGCATGGAAAAGAGAGACTTCCTGTGTCCCACAGGCTTATCAACTACAAGCTCCTAAGTGGTAGAAAAAAGCCATCACAAGACCAGCAGCCTGGAGGTGCTAGTCCAGTACCTGGCTTCCCTTGTGTTAATTATCAATGCACAAAATCCTGCACAACAAATCCTGACAACTGGGACATGTGCATCCTGCTCCTGGGGCCAGGCAGATGAACAGCCTACTCAGTCTCACCTACACATAACACTACAAGTAGTTAAATGCTGAAGTACAAACTACTGAAATCAGTTTTGTTTTAAAATAAAATCATCTTCCTCTTCTACAATGTCTCTGAGATTTGCTACATCACTGACACCATAGGGAAACAGTTTCTTAGAGTCCGAAGTGCAAAACAGGTTTTGGAGACTCTGAATTCTGTTTGGAACTAGAATCATCAGCCAAAGTCTACAAGAAAGGCTTAGAAATGATGCAAGTAAGACTTTCTATAGTGTATATTTTAATGTGGGAATAACTGACATGACAAAAAAACCCCAAAACAGCCCATTCTCATAAAATCCAGGAAGGAGTTTTGGAAAATAAAGCACTGAAAAAAAGTTTAGATGACTTGCTAGGGACATTCTGCTTTGTCTAACTCTCCCTGCAATTAGTTTTCCAAGCCAGAGAAGAATGCAGCCTAGGAACTTCAGATAACCCTGTTTATATACTCTGCAATAAAATCTGCCTATTACAACTTAAAACAGAAGGTCATATTAACACAACGGTAGTCAAGTCTGGGTTTCGGTATGCTCTTCTACTCTTATTCTATTTTTAAAACTTTTTCTTATCCTGCTCCTTACAGCTAATATTACACTTACTCTTTCCTGCTTATTGCTTTGTCTTTTTTATTTTATGGACAATTTTTTTAAAACCCTTATTAGAAGTGTTTTCCATTTGTTAAGGGACAGAGAAATATAGCTTTGTCCTAAATTGCTTCCAAAAATTATACATGAACTTTTGTCAAATCTGTAAAGAAACAGACTGATTTTTTTTTTTCACAGTTTTCAGAGCATCAACATGGAGAATTGATCAGAGCTAGATTTTCTACCACTTAAGAAACTTTAAAATGTCTGATACTTTTTAACTATAAATGTTTTGGTAAAATTTCAAAATTGCTTATGAATATGAAGGAATACAGTGGGTGAGCATTGGGTAAGGAATACAAAAATGTGTCTTGATACACTGTTTCACTTCAAAAGGTTCTTTTGCATTCATTTTCACATACTCAATATAAACAACTCACACATCTTCATTTCAGTTACTTACACTTCCAGAATAGAGAAAAATAAAGCAATATATAAAAACCATTTACATTTTTTACAAAAGCAGTTTCTGAAATTGGAACTGCTATAATAGGTAATTGTTAACAAAAAGTAACTTAGAAAATGTGAAAGCAGGGACACAGACCATTTATGCCTACTAGAAAGACACATGCAGCTTCAACAAAATCTGAGGGCCAGCATTAAAATTAGCAATGCATCCCACTGCAAAAACAAAACAAACCACCAAATATGGAAATCCTACTTAATAAACGAGATTTTAACACAACCCTGAATAACAAACATGAGACTATTTGACTCTATAAATCCCTTAGTTAACCAGGCCCTATGCAAAATACTATTTTTTAAATCTGTAACCATCATGTTTAGAATTAGACAACAGAAAACCAGAAATAAGTGTTTGAGACTAAAACACAGATGGACAAAGACAGCCTGCAGCCAAGGACCTGAACCATGGGCAGAAGTCTCTGTTCTCCTACAGACCTTGCATAACTCTGGCCAGCCATTTCACACACAGCCTTGCAGTGCAGCTGAGACAATCTGTCAAGGGTGAAGTTTTCCCACACATTCTCTGCTGAAAGAGGGGACATTCTGACCTTCTTCAGCAATAACCACTTGTGGCAAATTTTTGTTCAATTTTTTGCTCCAGCACAGAGGCTTACCTAAGCAGTGTAAAGTGGGCAAGGAAAAGTCCCTGCTGAAAACTGTACCAAGCTTTGTTGCAGTTAATTGTCCCCTGGTTTAGGAGCCTTAGGCAAGCACGTCATCATGCAGTGCTGGCACAAGGGAAGTGGTGACAACACACAGCTAAGGCACACAAACTGAATTCTCCTTTTCACAGCCAGAGCGGCACTACCACCAGTGCACCCTCCAGGGCTGGTATCCATCCCCTCCTTCTGAGATTTTCATTCTCTCCAAGATCCTCTTCTCCAGCCGCTGTCACCTCAAACCTTTCATCTCAGCTGCTCACATGGCAGCAAAAGCCATGATGTCAGTCAAGAAGAGACAGATTATTTTAGAGAATGAAATAGAAAGCACTTGGTTCCTCCATTCATTTTGCCCAGAAGGCATTAGGGAATTCCTCACAGACAGCCTGGATGAGGGGTAGCAACAGTAACTGCTAATGGTGACTTGGGAGGGGAGATCAAGGCAGTGCGTACCACAAGCTTTTACTTCTCCAAGCCAGTTTATCTCCAATCTTGGAATAAAACAAATAAAAGAAATAAAACCATAAAGAAGAGACCCATAAAAAGAAGATAATAGTACCTCCAACTTTTTGAGAGATGTTATGAGGATAAATACGTTACGGACTATGAGATGTAAAAGATGTAAAAAAAGCTATAGAAATAGGGGAGATAGAGGTAGCTACAATAGATAAACTACTATAAAAATGCAAACAGACTTTTAAAAGAAACATCTAGCTATGTAGAGAGCACAGTACTTTTGTAGTTACTATTTATGTGCCATCTGTGAACAAGAAAAGTACTTAAATCAGTTTTGTTCATGCGTTAGTTGGGCAAATAATGTGAAATAGTTTCTTGTAAACCATTATCCAAATGTAAATTTTTCTTGATTGCCTCCCCATTTTGTTGATCCATTTTACACATATACCATAATACAGGTACATGTTCCTTTGTCTGAATAGTCAAATGTATGGAAGGAACATGAGTTTCCCAAGAATTTAATAACTTTTCTGTGGGTTTGGGAGTGGAAAAAAATACCACCTGACATAGGACATCAATCCCAGGGAGCAAATAGCAGGTAGAGTGCAGGAAATAACTAACATAATAGTTATTAGATAGCATGCACCCAGACAGACAGTCAGCCAAAACACGTTCTGTCTAAACTATTCTCATGATAATTTTTTAGCAACAAAGGCTTCTGTTCATTTGAGTTTCTACACAGATAATTCATTATCAGAATAAAAAGAACATATTCATTGAGTTGCTTGCTTCAAATAGATTTTCTCCAGCTCCAGTTCAGAAACAATAGCACCAACAATACTGTGAGACTATAAAGACACAGTAAAATGCTATAAACCAAGTCTTGATTTGCTCGTGTTGCTGCTGTGCTGTTCATATGGCTTAAGTAGCTCAGTGACAGGGTGTCTTGTGGGAAATAGGAAACAGTTAAGGTGAAGGGAGATACAAATCCTGCTCACTTAAATGACTTGGGTATTTTTACAGGAGTTGTTCAACTGGAAAGCATCCCTACTCTGTGGAAAGCAATTCTAGGCAATTCTCAGAGGGTTGCTCTGTATGAACTAAAATAGAGGTGGAATTACAAAATTGATAAATGGTCACTTCATAGGTAAGAGTAAAAACCAATATAATTTATTGTTTTAGTAACAAGCTAAGTATGTTTAGATTCCAGGAAACTTTTCTTTCTGTTTGATACTTCTGTTTCCACAGATTAGCACACAATTACAAAAATCCCCAGAGCTCCATTTCTGCTCTCTGGATATCTTAGCCACCATTTTAGCAATAGAGAATATCATCCCACTGGGAAAGAAAAATATATTTATAGAAATAAAAAGGATCTCTGCCTCATGAAATTATTTGTGAGATGCCCCACAACAAATGCCATTCTCTCACTAAATGACCAATATCTTTCAAGAAAACTGGGTTTATGGTTTGGGTTTGTTGGTTGTGGGGTTTTTTTTGAATATGAACAAGGTTATTCAATACAAACACTGACTGCTCAGGTGGATGAACTAAACATAAAGTGGTTTTAAATGTTCACATTGTCTTTTTTTTCCCTCTCCCCCCATAGTTTCATTAGATTGGCCAGGGTTGGTAAGTGCTTCCTTATAATTCTCATTTTGTCAGCACTACCGTATCACTGCAGTATCTGCCACAAAGAGACAAAAAAATGAGCAGGAAGGATCCATCAAATAAAAAAAGATCTTAAAGACTGTAAATCACATTAGTATGGAGTATACAGTGAGAGTAATCATTGAACACAAATCAATCACTGAGAGCAGTTTCATTTAGAGGAGAGAGGATCACGAAAAGAAAACAAAAATTGATTATGTTGAAGGTCTTGAGCACTATACAGACAAATACCTCTAAAAACGGACCTGAAGCACTGTGTGAGGTGGCCCAGAGGTCTAGCCCAGCATGATTTTTTTCAGACACTGCTCAGAATTGGGCATTTTCTTTTCACTGTAAAAGAAGGATGTCGATTTCCCAATTCTATTCAGAATTCTGGCTCTCATCACAAAAGAAAGGTTTGTATTATATTATGCATTTGCTGAACTAGACCATCTTCAGGGCACTTATGTGCCTGCTAGAGAGATGGTACCTCCCTCAGCTGTTTGAATATGAAAATTCAAAGAGTTCCTAAAAACAGCAGGGAAATAAAGACACAGTCAAGAGGAAATGAGAGGGCAGAAAAGATCAAAAGGGCTGAGCAGTAGACAGTTTCAAGGTATTTTCTTAATCAACAAATCCATACATGCTGAAGGGCAAGCCCTGCACCACTCAGCTCTTGTTTTGTAACTGAGGATGCCACTTATTTTTCTATTATACATCTAAGAGAATGCTTAGGAAGCACTTCTTTTGCAGTACAACTTTACAGCACCAGGAGAAAGAGCATGATGTTGAAGAACTCCATAAGTCCCAGGCAAGACCAGAGCTGTAGTCATTGGTTAATAAACTAATATATCCTTGTGACTCTTGACTTCATGGAAGGTTTTCTGCTCCAAACACAGCTATAATCTGCATAGGCCACCACAAATATGGGTAGAGATAGTCTTCAACAGCAAAAGCTTTTCCAGTATTTTTGGAAGACATCCTTTCTAAGGTTTTAGTCTCACTGAAATAACCTCCTGCCTTTTTTTTTTTTTTTCTCATGATCCTAGTACAAGTTTATGTCTAATATTACTTGCAGCTCTTCTGAAATCTGGGTGTCAATTCCCTTCAACAGGAGGGATTTTCAGCTCATCTCAGCAGGTATGTAGAAACCTTAACTTGAAAAAATATAGAGCCTATGTTTAAGGCAGAAAACGACAGTTTTAATATTTTTTAAGGACTATATTTACACCCACTGAAAAATCTACAGTTCAGGAACAAAGCTGGTAATATGAAATGCAGTTAATAGAGAGAAAGATGTTTGAGATTTGTTTTGATTTGCTCCAATTTTTACAGCAAGCAATGAGCAATTCACGGGATGACTGGAATCTCCCAAGCCAGGGTTGTTCCTCAGGACAATGGTGTCCCAAGGAGAAGCAAAAAACCACTCTTTTTCCTGAAGAGACATCAAGGAACCCCACATTCCCTGATTCAAATGCAAATCCCTCTCTCTCTTCAGAACTACAGACCAGCAGCTTGCAGCTGATTCCTATTGAGTCTGCCTGTAGCTACATGGGCATCCCTTCACATGCTGCCTTCATTGATGCAAAAATTCACTAGACCCCAGAGATTTTAAAAGCCATGACACTGCTGGATTATTATTGTTGGGTTTTTTTAATTGTTAAGACTGATAGAGAAACACGTATCATCCAAATGGGCGTTGCCAGAGCTTATCTGCTATAGTTAGCACAATGTACATAAATATCCACACCTCCTTGTTTTTCTATTTGTCTGGATTTGTTTGATGTATTATCACACAAATAATCAAAAGATTCCTCAAGTTCTGTATCTCTTCTCCCTGCTATAATTAATCCTTGCATAAAGATAGCCAGCAACTGAAAGTGATAAGAACACTTGCAGCCTGTGAAGCTGAACAGTAGATTCCATCTTCCTGATGGAATTATATGGGATATTATAGGCAAAAGTCTTCTTTTCCCTTCCACATTTTACTGTAAAGGTATATACAAACACTATGGAAAAAGATTAGCAAAGTGGTATAAAGTACAAGGATTTTGAGCAGAGAGAAAGCTTTTGCATGTTGAAAAATCTCTACAAAGACCTGTAAACTAGCAAAAACTGAAAATACAAGGCACAAGGTTTGGTTAATGTGGTTTTGGAAGTGTCTGATCAAAGATACGGGAGTAAAAATGAATGTGCACTGAGAAACCATAAGGCAGCCGACCATATTAGTCTATTCAGCTACATGACAGTGATAACTGATGTAAAATAAGCAAATACATTAATGACAGTCACAGGGGAACAGAAACTGAATTTATAATAGATTTAGTCTGTTAAATAAACAAAGGGAAACAATCAGCAATGATTACAAACAGCTTATTTAAGCAGTCTTTAATAAGCTCAATGGCTTGGAGAAGACAAGCCTTTTTAAAAGTGATAAAAATCAGCCTCTCCATTGGAGGAATAGTTAAGAACCATCTATAAAACCCTGAGAGTCAATTTGGTCCCACAGTAATAAAATGGAATTCATCAATTAGGTTAATTTTGCCCTCCAAGTATTAGTTAGCATTCACCTTCCAGTAAAAGCAACCCACATCGACCCCAGTAGGGAATTTTTCTTTTGCTCCTCCAGTAGTCCTTCTGGTGAGGGTAATATCCCACTTCTGCTGTAATTTCCGAAGTTGTGAGCTTAAGCTTCCAGGCAAAAACTTGCCATGACACACAAGCTGCTAGTGGTGAAGTATTATAAATAGAGACTCTGGATGATGCAGCGAAGGAATTACGCTCTCACTTGCTGTTTATACTCAAAATGTTTCCTCTGTTCTATCATGCATCTACCTGTCAGGCTGTCTCTGCTACCTAGGGCAAAGTTAGATCAGATGGGACTATCACAGATAAACATCAGTACAAACTGGCTCAGCTCACCAGGAGAGAAGAGAGTGCCTCAAACAAAGCACCAAGCTTCATATAGCAGGGCACTTGGCACCTCATCACTAAGCCTGACCTGCCTCCATATCTCAGTCCATCTACAGCCTGTTGATTGCTACTGATATATTCAGTCTACACACAAGAATAACTTGTGGAAATGCAGTTCAGCTCAGTTCTGAACAATGCAGTAGGGAAAAGAAGTAGGGGAAAAGCCCGTCAAAATTCAGAAAAACAAATAAACAAACAAGAAAAAAACCAAACAACAAAACAACCTCCTAGAGAATAAGTTAGAAGTGTTGTGGTGTGTAGTTATTGCTTTAACTCCTACCCTGAAATTAACCGTCAGAGGTGGAAGAACTGGATTTTTGTCTATTTAGCCTGCCTCTCAGTATGACCAGGCTTCCACCTCTGAATAACCTAAGCAACTCTCTCCAAGCATAATTCTAGCTCTGGAAAGGCCAGCCAACAGCAAACATGCATTTCTTACAGCTCCTATGGGGATTTATTGAAAGAACTTCACAGTGTGGGCTAAGAAACTGTAAGGAGCAGGGGAGAAAGTGGAAGTGTCCTATGACTGCTGCTTGGGCTCCAGGGCTGAGGAACATAGCAGAACATCAGGCTTACTTCAAAATGCTTTACCTTGCAACCTCCCATAAAATTCCTATCACAACATTATCATACCCAATTATTAAAAAAAAAAAAATCCTTTTATTTTGGCACAGTTTCAGCATACTAATCCTTTCCTACAAAAGATATCCTACTCCTGAACGTAAGAAACCAGATTTTCTTAGAGTGAAATAAGATGGCATAAAAGGTGATGTGTACTGTACTTGACCAACAGAGAAGAACTATTCCTGAGCAAACCAATATCCCGTGGCAACTCTTACAAAAGGCCATCCAGACAAGTTGACTGTGATAATGCCAGAAAGTAGTCACAAGTGCCAGCACCTGGCAAGAAAAGACAAAAAAACAGCACTGAGGACAGAACAGCTGAAGGGGAAAGTTTCTATTAGCCCAAACCAGAAATACAATCTCAATTGTTCCAATGCCCTCTGTACATTCACATGTGCCACTCTTGCTCTGCCTGAGTGCCTGATGCTCAAATACTCAGTTTGAACTAGAGGAGCACAGCTCCTGAAAACAAGCAAGAAAATTTTCACAGCCTGCCTCATTAATTCTAACTTTCCCCTTTGTCTTCACAAGCCCTTTTAGAGAGCTGAGTCTCAGGGGTTACTACCTCACCACCATCCCCACTGCCACACCCACTCTCCCCTGCAGGGTGTACTTACTCCTTCCAGGAGACGCATGACAGAGAGAAAGCATGAAGAGAAAGCAAAAGAAAAAGAGGAGAGCACTGACAGAGCTCAGAAAAGACTTTGACTAAAAGCAGTAGTAGCTGAATTTGGAAACTTCAGATAAAACCCAGCAAAAAGGATCACTCTACCTGATTCAAGTACAGTAAAAAAAATCATATTTATTTCCTGCTACTGCGAAACAAGTTTAATGAGCACTCCAGAAGAAGTGCCTCATATCACCCCAAAGTTTTTTGCTCCTTATTACCTCCATCACTGAGTACCAGACGTTCATCCTGGTACTGGTGTACCCTGGTGATGGGCTTTGTACCTTCCCTCCCTCTCTCCTTCTGCTCTCCACTCTTGTGGTTCATAGTCACCGTCCCACTACCCTAGATGCCACAGCTTCCACCCCTTAGCAGAGATTGCATGTGTACAACTGAGAGATTTTGGGTCCCTTCCTCAGTGTGGGTTCACCTCCACCCCGCTCCCTTCTCTGACTTTTACGAGAATACACAGTGCTTCACTTCTAACTGCCTGCTATTCAGACAATCCGAAAGGATCAGAGTCACCCAGTATAATGGCACTGTGGTGAGCTAGCCAGAGCAAGACAGGAGAAAAAGGTTGGTGCAAAATATTACCATGTGACAAGCCTAGAAGGTTCAGATATTGGAGGAGGACTTGGGAAAGGGGTAATTGGGGATATCACAGCTAAGCAAAGGTACAGCTCTGAGAAGAATTGACCTGTGATTCAAATACAATGAACACAATTTACTTCAGTTCTCCAGATCAATCTAACCTGAGCAGACAACTACTGTGGTTATGCTGTAATTGCTGTCACAGTGTCTAGTGTTGCACCTAGAAAGAATAGAGGAAAAATTAAACAAGTGAGATAATGATAGAAGATGTGAAGGTTACACAGCAAGTTCTGTTCCACGTTTAACCTCTGCAGTACTTTCTTGAATGTTTTTGGGTATTTTTTATTTGAATGAATGAACATGAATATCTCAATTCATTTACTAAAATTGCTGCAATGTTTCCATACTACTGTTGCATAATTATTTGTCTTCTTTTATTAATGCCAGCAGACTCAGATAAAGACTCCAGAGAGAAGGAAAAAAACATGCTGTGAGACACACCAGCAGAAAATCCATTTACTTCAAGTGATGTTTCTATGGGTTTATACCACTATAGCCACAAGACAAACCTGTATCACAAAGCAAGACAGAAGGGGAAGGAAAGTGCTTATCTATCCACTCTTTGCAACATTATTAAACATTGCTGTATCTCTGTCTCCTGCTAAAGAGGCACCTCTGAATCCTCATCTCATTGGAAAATGTGACGTTTCAAAATTACTTGATTTTTGGTAGTTATATATGAAGCACTGCCCTGTAAGTACAGTTATTATAGTGCTAACCAAAACATTTTTGCAACACCATATTAAATTAATCTCTTTATGTACCTTCCAGAGCTTCTGGCAATGTCTTGCCAACACTTGAGTGGTTACAGGAGAGATCTGTATAGTTTTATATATACCCTTTAGACGGATGTAGTAAATACAGACCAGAAGGAGCATAGAGGTTCAAGTCAGCTGTAGAAGTTCACTTGCCATTCCTAAGAGATTTACCAAAGGGCCTCTTTGACAGTCACTCCTGTCCAGAGACATGAGACAGATGGGACGCTGTTGTGAAAAAAAGGATTGTTTAAAGTTCAAGAGAAAAGTGAACACTCATAATCACAAAGTAATCTTGTAATGATCCAATACCACACAGTCCTGGACAATTTTTATGTGAGAATTCCTACATGGATTGGGCACGATATTGGACATTAATTTTATAGCCGAATACAGGAATGGCGTCACAAGATTCTAGTGAGGTGGTAATACCTCTGTGGTACTGTATTTTAGAAGGGGAAAAAGACAAAAAAAAAATCCCCCAAAAAACAACAAAGCCAGTGTGACATCAGCAGTAGACAAGAGTGAGAATATGCAGAATATGCATGAACCCTGCAGGCAAGATCAGTGAATAAGGAGGGGGAGGAAGTGCTCCAGCTGCCAGAACCCTGTAGCCCATTGTGCAGAAAATGGTGAGGCAGGATACGCCCCTGCAGCCCAGGAGGTCAATGGAAGTGCAGAGGTCACCTGCAGCCCATAGAGTACCCCATGCTGGAAGCAGGAGGATGCTCAAAAGAGCCTGTCACTCTGTGGGAATCTTGCTGGAGCAGGCTCCTGCCAGGACCTGTAGAACCATGGACAGAGGAGCCCATGCTGGAGCAGGTTTGCTGGCAGGACTTGTGACCCCACAGGGGTCCCATATTGGAGCACTTGCACCCCATAGAAGAGGCTCACACTGAAACAGCTCAGTGAAAACTGCAGCCCATAAGAAGGACTCACATTGGAGAAATTTGTGGAAGACTGTCTCCCATGGGATGGACCCCGTGCTAGAGAGAAGGGGAAGCATATGAGGAAGGATCAGCAGAGAAAACATTAAATTTAAGCCCAGTAAGAAAGGAGGGATATGGGGGGAGATATTTAAAGATTTAATTATTATTTCTCATTATCATACTCTCATTTAATTGGTAAAAAATTAAGCTAATTTATTCAAGTTGTCTGTTTTGCCTGGGACAGTAATGGGTTAATGATCTCTCCCTCTTCCTTATCTTAACCCAAGATCCTTTCACTCTATTTTCTCTCTTTCTTGTCCAGTGTAGGAGGGGAGTGACAGAATGGCTTTTGTAGGCCCCTGGCATCCAGCCAGAGTCAACTCACCACTATTTACCAGCAAAACACATAACAGCTGTTTTGTACTTATGCTTCACACCTTTGTTAAACATTTAGTAATCGTTCCTGATCATCTAGGAAGTCTTTAATATACAAGGTGCCCACACAAACAATAGACTCACTATAAGTCCCGTTCCTGACGGTAAATGTGAAGATGATTTTGCAATCCAGTAACAGTAAAGAGGGAAGAGATCCTCACAGTGCAATAATTAGAGGTCTTGCTGAAGTACGGTTGGAGATGTGCCCTGTCAAATCAGGGTACTAAATTAAATAGATAAGAATTGTCAATAGTTGCTGCCAAATTTGAAATTAACAGTCCAGTTTACCATTATTAGCAATGTTGCCTTAGTAAAACCACAAATATACTATTGTTCACAGTCAGTGATAATCAGGACTGTATTAAAACCAGCATTTGGATTAGACATAGAAGAGTGCACAAGTTCCACAGCTGCAAATTGCCCAGAACAATGGGTCTCTGAACATCATTCAGATGACACTGGGGGAAAACATCATGTTCCCATCTTTGCCTCCAGTCACTTGCAGTAAGCAAGCTGGCCTAATCTCCTCCTCAAGGCTGATTTTATTATTACTATTATTCAATTATATCTAAATTAATCTGAAATTTACATGGAGATGGAGAAAATAATTTAAATAACACACCTGCCAGTTTTCCACACTTATAATACCCACACTTCTTGAAAAAAACGGATTGAACTCCTTCACAATCATTACCCAGAAAGTGGGATCTAGCATCAGGCAGAAGGAAAATTGCACTCTATATATTTACATAATGTACCGTTTTGTAATATATGATATGCTCTTATTGCAGCATTATATCAATTATTTACCAAAAAAGCTTTAATAAATTTAACTATGTTGCTCTCACTTACCAACCGCTTTAGAATAATTTAAAGCTCATTTCCTGATGCACTGAAATTATTCTAAACTGTGCGTGCTGGCAAACACAAAAACCTTTTTACTCCCCATTTGCAAAATGACATCTACTCTATTTCCATCTTTGTTTTCAGACTCAGAATTACTTTAGCACTTTATTTCTTAATCTGTCAAATAGCTTCATCAAAAAACAGAGTAACACTTCCTCCTCAAAGCCCCATAGATTCAAAGTTACAAAAGCTACATCTAACATTTTACCAAAGTTGTATATTAGACAAAAGAAATCATATAACCTTTCTTCCTTTCCTTTGTAGAAACATCTCCTCAGCTAAAAAGCCTGCCAACATTGGTAACAACATGAAGGGATAAATCCTGATGGATTTGTTATTACAGAATGCTTGCTGCATGGCTACAGTGAAAGGCAGCTTTCCATTATTAGCTGAATTTTCTACCAACTCCCTCTTTCTGTGAGAGTGAGATCACTCCTGTTCTGGTCTCAGGCACATGAATACAAAGAGACAATAAAAGGCATCAGTGCTGATGCAGCCTCTAGCATTTGAAGTTTTAGCACTCTGAAAAACTAAAAGCCAAAAAAATATGGAGAAAAGGGTGTTTTCTTTACTTCCTTTACAATCATTCTACACATCAGAATCAAATACAGGCAAGAGACCTTGGAGAATACTTAAAAATAAGCATGTTAATACAGACCCACTGGCTTTTATTTCATCATAGATTTCTGCCACAGCTTCACACTGTGCTTTTTGCCTTCCAGTTCTCTGATCTGGGAAAGTCTTATTCACCTGCTTATCTTAGAATCCAAAGGAATATACTGCATACTCAGAATTAAATATGTATGAATAGAATCAGAAGCCAAGGCTTTGCTTTTTATAATCATCAGCAAGGTCAATAAAACACGTTACTAAAATGAATTACAGTGTCCTGTCCTTGACATGTGACTATTCCTAGAGAGTCCAACATTTGTAATTTTTATTTTAAAATGATCTATTTTTTATTATTTCCTAGGTATTTATATGGACAGTATTTGCACAGGTTTTTCTCTTTATTATTGTTTTGCAAAACTGAAGGGGCAAAGAGCAAACCAGCTCTAGCAGCACTGACAGAGAGAGATGAAAGGCCGTTGCAGGTCCCAGGTCAGAGTGCTGGGAACAAGAGTGGAGACTGAAGCTAAGTTGAGGATGTAATGAAGAAGAAAAAAAACAGCACTTCAGGAGGGTGGTGGGAATGTCAGCAGAGACAGCTGTGTGTGGAGGTGAAAGATAGGTGGAAACCCAGATACAGAGACTTTTGATAAGTAGCAGGACTCAGAACTGTATGCAAGCAAAGAAATTGGGACAAAGGGACTTTATCAGGGTACCAGAACCTAAGTGAAAAATTTGGGTGGAGTTGACAGAGGAGGGTTAAGACAAGCAGTCAGAAGGAAAAGGGCAGCAGAGACAGCCTAGGTGCATAAGTTCAAAACACTGCAGAAAGGCCTAATTGCTCAGCTGTGGTTTGCAGCTGGCTAAAGGGCCTCAGGAGCAGGAAGCAGCAAAAGAGAAAGGTGGCAAAAAACAGCCCGTAACAGGGAATCAATGAGTGAGAGTGACAGACAGCAGTAGGAGCCATGTCAAAAAAAATGGATGTTTCTTAAAGATTGATTTGATCCATGACCATAAAAAACGTATTGCTTGTAATTGCATGGTTACCATAAGGCATTTCTACTCAGCAGAAGCATTCTTGTATGATGTGAGAGCATCACATATGTTTGCATTTCTTTAACTTCTGTTCTGGATGCCCCAGTATTTATAAAATTCTAGTTTAGGACAATTATATCACATCTCTAACACCAATTGCTACCATTACCAGTTCTGTTGGTGGTGCTTTCCATCAGATGAACTCAGGGCTCATTTACAAACTGGGTCAGCACCATTATCTCCATTTTACAGATGAAAAATGAAGGTGCTGTAGATCAGTCTGCATTATTAATATCAACTCTCAACCTTTAATTCATTTTACTGTCATTTTCCTTGAAATATTCATTTTTACTTCTGCACTAAGGGTATTTTTTTCATGTATTTCTAATGCATGTCAAAAGTACCTGCAGCGTAGTAGGGGCCATTTTTAGCATTCTCAGGACTCTTTAAACATAATGAAGTGCCAAACTCCCACACTACTCAAAAGAAATCCACTCTCCCCTGAGCTTGCCTCTCTGGCTGAACATGTTCCACCTTAACCGTAGCATCTCTAGGGAAAGCTCCTTTGTGTTCCCAAAATCCAGCTTGTTCTCACATCCCCATTTTTCCTCCTAGTCCACACAGCTTGAGAAATGAAAGAATATCATGCTATGTACTCCATTCAATTTCTATGGCACGGACTCACCATATCCTGCATTTGAAACCTTCATTCTTCAGCACCTAAAGAGAACATACGGATTATGGCTTTTTGCAGGTGTATCTGTTATGTTTGGGAAGATTTTCAGAAAAGAAGCTGCAATATCTCAGCTGCTTCCTTGGGCAAATTCACATGGACTTCTCAGTATTTTGACAAAGGCAAATAATCAGGGGCTGCTCTTAAACCCAAGGATGACTTATAGCAATGTACCAAGCTCCTTCTAATTTTTCTTTTTTCTCGAAAGCTAACCCTTAATAAGAGGCTTCTCTCTTCTGAAGTAAGAGATGTTGGCCCAATGACCTGAATGTGCAGCAACATAACAACTGAACTTTCTCTTATGAAGAGCTTGAGGCTTGGTTCCCTCTTTCAAGAGCACCTGCACTCTTCTACTTCTACAGGTATCTTATTTTGCTGCTGCTAGACAGAATACAAGACCTAGATCCAGCCTTAAAATGAAGAACAGTCAGCTGTCCCCAAAGCCCTGCAGATGCAGATCAAATGCTAATGCCAGACAGCATGGCTTTATAACTACAGGCTGATGGTAACAGTCAAAACCTTTCTAAAACTCTGAGATTTCTTCCCAGCTTTTCTTCTTGCACATAATGTTATACTATTTAAAAAATTTAAATGGAAACTGTTGCTAGGAAAACCACAAGGCTTTGGTCTATGCACATCTCTAACACTACCTTTCAGTCCTTAAAAATAAATGATGCTCACTGCCTATTCCTTTGCACATTGGGATGTTCTGATTCTTCTGAGACAAGGATAGCAACCTACCTTTGGATAAAAATGTTCTGCTTGTACACAAATTCACATTAAAAAAATAAAGTGATGATGCCACTCAGTATTCTCAGTGATTGCATTGCAGACCAGGATGGCCTGTTCCTGAAGAACCATCCCACAGGGAAGTAATGAAGAAGAGTGGTTTAACAAAACAAAACAAAAAAAATCACCAGGAAGAATATTTAAAATACTCATCTGAAAATTAGAACTTAAATTGATAAGGCATGAAAAAGATCTGATCTTTTTTCACAGGCTTCTTACTTAGCTGCACATTTAGTAACATTTCAGTGAAATGGCAAAGACTGAACTCTAACAGAAAAATTCTTCCTCCAGGTTTGAAGACCTAGACATATTAGAGCCACTGACAGAAAATGAAGCTGATAAAATATCCATTTGGGGCGGTTTTTTTGTTGGGTTTTTTTGGGGTTTTTTTTGGAACTGGTGTCATTGTCAGAAACAGATTCAATTGGTTGAGATTGTCAATGATACAGAAACTAGACTTCAACCTGTAGTTCAGCCTGAGGCTCACTTACCCATGCAGTAAATGTTTAATCTAATGGAAATAAGAAAATCGTGCAGCATCAAGAAAATGGTGCTTCTTTAGGGAGTGTGGGTGTACGACTGTTGAGGAGGAAAGCAGAGGTCATTTAATTATATTTTCTTCTTCTCTCTTCTCTAGCATTTACTGTCTCTTGTCTAAGTGCACTCTAGGTCTTGACAACTAAATGAACAGATGCTATCCTGTTAGCAAGGCTTGTTTTTAAGAATGTTCATTCCAGGAGAGTATTTTCTAAAAACATATGGTAAGCTAAATATATTTAAGATTTTTCTCAGCTGGCTTCATTGGTACAGGAATATACCTGTCAGGTGAGATGCTCAGAATACCCACCATTAAGTTATCAGGGTTAAAATCCCCAGGTGAAAGATACAACACACCCCAGAAATTATGAAAGGAAAAAAAACTCTCTCTCCTTGTTAGTCCTAGTAATCTGATCATGATTGTAATTGACTTTTATAGCAACATGGCACTGCACTTGCTGCAGATCGTTGTAATATCAGCCATGTTGATTTAAATTCTACGAAACCTAACACAAAAAGACAGGCTGCAGAGCAGGCCACTGCATGAGATAACAGCATCTGACAGAGTCAGGAGCATCAAGAGTCAGGCTGACCACAGTAAGTCACCTGTGACACCAAAAGGCATGCCAAAATTCAGAGGCTTTACCACAGTGCCGTTGAGGAAAAAACCCTAGCTTGCCAAAATAACAATACATATCCCACCTCAGCATACTACCTGCTCCTGACAGTGGTGCTGAAGAATACCAGAGCCCTTCTCCTTCTCTAAGGAATATCTTTTGCAGATCATTTAATCATGAGAGAGTACAAATTCTGATCCTTAACAGCCAGTTGAATAAATATTTCATTATTTTTGTAGCAGTAAGCTAAAATTAAAAGCAAAGTATGTTAGCCATGCATAAGTAGGTAGGATCAAATACTCGGTATCGTGTTTGGTTCTCAATCTTAACAAAAGGATTTTTAGCACACAACTAAGCACACCAAGTGGCACAGTCAGTCGGATAAAATTAAACAAGTAGACTTGCGTCAGCAACATTAGGTCCTTAGCTATGTGTGAAGAACAATATTAGAAGTGACAGGGGAATAAGTTCCACATAGCAAGCAAAACCTGAAGACTTCTTGCTGCATCAGCAAGGGATGAGAGTAGACACCCAAACACTCATCTCCTACCTTTTATTTGTTTCATCCTTTAGCGAGAAGTCAACTCTGACTTTGCAAACCCCAGCAAAAAGTAGACAGCAAGCTATACATCACCACTTAGAGCATGGGCACAGGGTGAAAAATAATCTGCTTGCAGCTGCCTGCTTGTCCATACTGAAACACCATGTAAATTTGAATACAACTGATCACAGACACAGGAAAAGCTTCAAAAAGTAAAACAAACTTATCATGGAGAGTGTCCAGTACAGATAGTTTCAAGTCCACTCTGCTTTGGACCTTTTTCCAGAGCTTCCACAACTCCATCAGATTAGCCACCACACATTTTCTTTTCCTTAAGGAATGGTAAATGTGTTATTAAGACTCTAGGAAATATATACACAAGTGTTACATGCCAAGAGCAAGGTAGAAGACATTAAGGTTGTCATGCTCCTCTCATGACCTGACCTGAACTTTCCCAGCAGCTCATGACTTCACTTACCAGTTTAACTGGTGGATTTATTTGCTGACCAGGTACTGCTGCTGCACAGGATTGCAAGAGAAGGTAACACCCCATCCTTAAAGAAAGTTTACTAACCAGCCAAGTGTCCAGCAGAACCTGCATCTCCTGACTCATCAGATACCACCACACACATCAGACATTAAGCCATTTGAAAGACCTACTCCTTTCTTCAGATCTTGTGCATTTTCCACAGTGGAAACACTGATGTCTAAGGTTGGTATAGGCTACACTAATCCAATCTGAAATCATGGCTGTGAAGCAAAAGAGATTCTGTGAAATTATGATAAGCCTGTCCTGCATGAGAGATCAGACTAAATCTAAAGATTATAAGAGGCCTTTTCTTAGAATTTCTGCAAAATTATCTCATTTTTAAACTCCTGAGTCTTGATGCCTTCAATGGTGGCCCTGCACATGTGGCATATGTACAAACCAGCACCCCATTTTACCTTTCTTTTCCAAGTACATCAATAAATTTCATGTTATCAGAGCAAACGACGTATGTTAAGAGACAAGAAAAGGAGAAGAGGAACAAAGCAGCTTGGTGAGTTTCCAGCTAGCAACTCAGTTTTCATTCTGACAAGCTCAACATTCCTTTGTCATGATTATGTTCTTTCTGTATCCAGCTAAGAGTTCCCAAAAATTTTAGAGAGAGGAGGGTAAGGAACTTCATATCAGTTTTCTCTTTTGCTATTAACACATGTGAGGACAGGGGGAGAAAGGGAGAAAGAAGTACTAATTAGAAAGATGAGAATTTAATTTTTTTTTTCTTCAAATTTACCTGCCAATATATCCCAGAATATCCTGAGTTGGAAGGGACCCACAATGATCTTTGAAGTTCAACTCTTGGCCCTGCAGAGAGCACCCCAGGAATCACACCATGTGCCTGAGAGCACTGCCCCAAAAGTTTCTTGAACTCTGCTAGGCTTGGTGTTGTGACCATTCCCTGGGGAGCCTGTTCCAGTGCTGAGTCACCCTCTGGGGGAAGAATGTTTTTTTTTTATTATCCAACTTAAACCTCCTCTGACACAAGTTCAGGCCATTCCCTCGGGTCCTGCCACTGGTCACATGATTCAATTTATTACATCAAAGAGAGGAAGCTATTTTTTAATTTATTTTTTGATTTTTAAATGAAAAAAATACTATTACTGCTTACCAAAACTGATGATCCCAAGGATTTTCTATAGGTTACATTAGGTAGAACAAGGAAAGAACAAGGGTATAAGCTAAATTCACTTAACCAGGGATCAATACCTTCTCTCCTGCACAATACTCTCTTGATACTTACAGAGATCACATTTTTCTTTCCTGAGATATTTCCAATTTTGCAGCCCCCCAAAGACCCATATGTTTTTTGCAACTGACCAGGCTTTTCAATTTTGAAGAAGTTGAAGTGTGGAAGTGTTCACTTTACAGATATTTTTTGCTAGAATATTATAAATTATTCTGATATTTTCACCAACCAAGTTTGATCATTTCATGTTCAGCTCTAAAGATGAGCAGCCAAAAAGCAGCCAGTTTCTTTGTGATCAATTCAAAAACAATTGAAGCGCAACTGAAATGATTAATGTAAAGAATATGCTGTAACACAATTACTGAAGAATGCAATTATGGATCACTAAACCTTTTAAAGGAAGTTCAATCTAAGCTAGACAATTCCATAGCTGTAAGTGTATCTCCATATCAATCTTACTTACAGACTAGTAGACTTCATCAACAGGAATCAAGTTGCCACAGTATGCAGCTGAAGAGAAAGAGAAGCTTTAGGCACAGATTTAGATGATCTTATTGCATGGTGGAAGAAAAGCTTCTGTACTCAGGCATGAGGTTCCCTGCATACAGGAATTTGCATTTCACTTTGTTTCATATCTTTCCTCTCTGCTCAATCACCTAGCCTGTCCAGGTCTCTCCAAGTGGCAACTCAAGCCTCTGGCACGTCAGCCATTCTTTCAGGTTTGTATCATCTGCAAATGTGGAGAAGTCCAAGTCCTCTCTGCCATCATCCAGATCACTAATGAAGAAGATAAACAGCTCTGGACCCAGCATCTACACTTGGGGTACTTCACTAGCAGTTGGCTTCTAGCTACATTTTGTGCCTCTGACCCCAGCAATCTGAGCCCAGCAGTTCAGCTGGTTTTCAATCCACCTTTCTGTCCAGTTGCATATCCTGTAACATCATTTCAAGACCAGGTTGGATAAGACCTTGAGCAACCTGGTTTAGTGGGAGGTGCTCCTGCCCGTGGCAGATTAGATGGTCTTTAAGAGCCACTCCAATTCTTGATGTCTTATGATTCTATGATTATCCGTTTCCATGAGGATGCTGCCAAATATCTTTCTGAAGACAGATTAAATAACATCTCCTTCACTGGACCTCTCATTTCTTCACAAAAGGCTGTCACTTCTTCATAAATCCATGCTAATTACTTCTGTTCACCCTTTTGTCATTCATAGACCTAGAAACAGTCTCCAGGAATAGTTATTCCATTGTTCCCCAAGGATGGAGGTAAAGCTAATCAGATCATAGTTCCCTGGATCTTCCTGCTTGCCCTTCTAGTAGGGTGTGATATTTGCTATCTTCCAGCCCTCAATCTTCTCCTGATCACTGTGACTTTTTAAGTGCTGTCACATCACTCAGCCCTCTCAGCATGTGTGGGGGCATCCTGTTCTAGGGAAATGTACATGACCGGTTTAAGCATTCCCTCACCTGACTCACCACCACTTAGGCTGTTTTCCTAGCTATAGAATTTTCTTCTAACCTCAAGAACCTGGGACCTTGAAAGGTAAATCTTATCATTAAAGACCAAGTCAAAGAAGATATTGAGTACCTTCAGCCCTTTGTTACCAGAGCCTCTGCCCTGTTTAGTGGCGGGTCGGTTTTCCCTCAGCTTCTTTTTGCTGCTGACGCACTGGGAGAAGATTTTTATGTCACTCTTTACAACCCCTCACCAGACTCACCTCCAGGTGGACTTTGATTTTCCTAATCCCATCTTTGGCAGATTGGACAGTTACTCTACCTACTCTCTTGGCCACCTAACCTGCTCCTGCTTCTTGCACCCTTCTTTCCGTGCCCAAGTTCTGTCAGGAGCTCCTTGCTCACCCAAGCAGGCATCCTGTTTGATGTCATGCTCTTGGAGATGGATAGGTCTTGAGCTTTTGAACTTAGGAGCTCCTGAGTCCATCTGAGTCCATTTTCTCCATCTGCCTGGAGTTAAAGAAGATGCAAAGGAGTTCAAAAAACCATTCTGAGAATGTGATGAACTGGGAACAGGCCAAAGGCAGAGTAGCACGGGAGAGCACACAGTCTATAAGAACCCTCCTCTATGGCTGGCATAGATTGCAAAGCAGTGCAATTTCAGGATACTCTGAAGTTGCTCTAATATTATACATGAGAGCTGGCAGTTGTCCCAGCATACAAAGGTGGATTGCAGCTATTCTTCTTTCTTGTTACCTTGCATTCTGGTTCAAAGAGAACAACTGAGAATTGGGGTCTCAGGAGCCAAAAGTCACACTCCCTCTTCTGACCCAAGGCGAAGGGAGGCTCTCCTCATACTTTTAAGCTATTCAATAGTTCTCTTCCTAAATTACTGAGTGTGACTTTACTTCCTGATCCTTGAGAGAAACCCTTGCTATTTCTCACTTTGGTTTCTCTGATCTGCTATGCCTTAGTCTCTCACTGCCATTTATTCCATTAAAGTTAGAAAGGTCCAACTTTGCTTCACTGTCACTCCAAGCTTCATTTCCAAACTTCTAAAACATTTTTTTAAAAATTACTCAAAGATATTTTCAGAAGGTAAAACATCAAAGAGCAACGTTAATGAAGTTGTAACAACTTAATGCTGTGTCACGTGTTAAGCAAAGCGACGGCCTGTTTAGCACTAGAAAGGTTATGACTAGCAAAAGTTTAAACAGAAGCTTGCTTTGTTTGCCTGTGAAAAAGCACTTATTGAACTCACCAAGTCTCATGCTCCAGGAAACCTCCTGCTCACTTATCAGCTATCTGCAGCTGTACTCCAGGTCTCAGTCGTTGCCACAGAGAGGAGAAGAACTGGCCACAGCAAAAAAGAACCCCCCAAGAGCCTTCCCACCACACCACAGGCCTCTGATGGAGCACAGGACCCTGGCACACTGCACAGCCTGGAGGAGGCACAGCCTGCTCTGGGCTCATCACACCCACTGAAAAACACTGCAAGTCTCCCCTGCCAACTGATTCAAAGCACGGATTGTCCCATGTCAGCATCCAGATAATCCAAGAAGTCTGATGTCTGTGGCTCTCGGTCCAAGCAGTTGGCTAATATTCAAACCTCTAGATTCAGCCGAACACAGTTCAATCACTGAAAACAAATTAACATCTGCGAATCATTTTATTAACTGTAAACATGCTCAAAACATCCATCCATCTTTCAAGTACAGCAGAGGCAGAGACTTGGCAGCTTCCTACCTCAAAAACTTCAAGAGTCTCTCACAAACTTTGTTTGAAAGAACTACTTTGCTCCTGTCAAGGCAAAAATCACACTTGTTTTGTCTACCTGTATAGCCTGAAATCATAAATCCATGCCCTGCTATTGCAGCCAAGGATGCTCCTCAGTACTGATGTCCTGAATAAAACTGCTATAGGTACCTTCCACCTTAGGTTGTCTTTTATTCACGGCTCTTTTCACTACTGGTAAAACAGCTTTTTTACTTCCCTGGAGTCATCAAAGGGTTATTTTCAGGCTCTTTAGAGCAATCTATCATCACCAGCTGCCAGTTATTAGTACCTTCCAGGCTGTTTTTATTTCTTCTGTTTTTATTTCTTCTATGAGTTAAATTAAGAAAATATATATACATGCATGCACACTTACATAAATTAAGCAAATATATATACATACATACACACACACACGTATGTATTTGTTAACAAGGAAGCAAAGGCCTTGTTTTTTAGGCTGTTAGATAAAGCAAGTAGAATTTTTTTCCCAATGCAAATGTTTTGAAAAAAAAATCAGAAAGTGGCTTTGAATCGATATAACTTCCTCAGTCAATCCTGCAATAAATCCAAACCAAGGAAGATAACTGCAGACAAACTGAGTGAAAATTAAGTCTCTTAAGAGCTGAAAAGCTGCACAATTTCAGCATTGCAAGGAAAAGATTGACCAAATATTTCAATTACGAATAACAATAATTTTTTGAAAACACTACACCGCTGAGGAATCCTATCAGTTTCCAGCCCCTGGTTTCCACTCTAGGCTTTGTTCTGGGTGTGCACCCCAGCCATCCCAGAGTTTATGACTGATGCAAGTAGCTGTGTAACCTTGCAGATCAGAGGATTCAATAGATAAGGGCATGGAGGGGAAGTGTCACTGTCACAAGAGTCTTGCCACATGAGACTGAGTCAGACAGAAACAGTCATCAAGAGACCAGATACTCTTGACCAGATTTCACTAGGTATCAGTGGTGCCAAGGACTCTCATTTCTCCCACATTTCTTGATAATTTGATTCTACAGGATATAACTTATTTTGAAGAAGGTCATGCAAAGTTACACCATCAGCTCTCCCCCTGCATTCTGGAGAACCTTTCCTCAGGGGGGAACTAAGTGTTCTCCACAACTACCTGAAAGGAGGTTGTAGTGAGGTGGCTGTTGATCTCTCCTTCTAGGTGACAGGATGTGAGAAAATGGCCTCAAGCTTTACCTCAAGGGCAGGTTTAAATCAGATATAAGGAAAGTTTTCTTCTCTGAAAGCATGGACAGATATTGGAAGTGATAGAATTGCCATCCCCAGAAGAGTTCAAAAGATATGTGGATGTTGCACTTGGCGATTTGGCTTAGTGGTGAACACCACTGTGTTAGGTTAGCAGTTAGACTCAGTAATCTTGGGGGTCTTCTCCAACCTCCATTTTTCTAGGCACTCAGTTTGAGGGTAAAAATTGCATGCAGTATTGTTAGCATACTAATAGGTAGAGAGAATGAAGCTCAGCATACAGATTCACAGGGAGAGCTCACGTGTATTGCAAGCCATTCAGCAAGATTTTTTTTTTCCTCAAAACAGACAGATTAACCAAATGTAAAGAGAGGGGAAAAGCAGTAGGAGGAGCACACCTTTATCACATATGACTTTCCTTTTATTTTATTTTTACTTCCATTTCTTAAAGGAGTGCTTTTTTACTGGCTAAACAGATACATCAGATGTTGTTAATCTTTAAGGTTCTCTTAAAAAGGAGCCTAGTGCATAATTATGGCATGTACAGGAAGGATACTTCATTAGGAGCAAAGGGAAAGAACAAAGAAAAAGACACCCCAACTTCCTTCTGACATTAAAGGAAATGCTTTGGTACACCTTGTACGAATAGGTACAAACCCTAGCAGTTTTTCTTCTCTCTTCTTCTGTCTCAGATCAGAAACGTTCTAAGCTACCATTGAGTTCAACTCTTCAATTGGTCACTGATTTATCCTTTTTTTCAAGTTAAGTCTTATTTTTAGTTTACTTATAACATGTTCTTTCTCTTCTAAAAAAGTGTAGTTAAAAAACAAACCTCAGTTTTCAGAACATCCTCTATCTCCCCTCCAAAAAAGTCTATCCTTAAACTCTACAGAACTGGCTACATAAGAACTATGTCTCCTTAAAACCAACATGTCTGAAAGAAGGTAAAAAAAACAGAGACCCAAAGTGCCTTTTCAAAAAGACACATCAACAAACATTTTACTGCCAGCCAAAAGAAAACTTGATCCATGAAAGCTGCAAATTAATTTCACAACCACAACTCAGCAGCTGTTCCCAGGTTTTGCTAAATGACAGTCTCTATCCTGCTGGAACCACTGCACAGGATACATCACCAAGAGATCAATATGGTCTTTCTTCCCAGCATATCTATACTAATATAAGTCTTGAAAATAGTGGAAGTACCAAGTGGATTCTATAATGATGGATGACACTGTAACCTTCACCACACACCTCAGGCCTCACTCATCACTTTTGCCACCCAACACCAACACTTCACTCTATAGGATCAGCAAATATACACCACATGCAATATGAGATGAAATATGGTAGCCCTTCTACCTCCAGAAGGCAACTTCTACAGGTGTAATTCCACTTCAGAATCAAAAGTCAGGCCAGAGAGACGGGAAAAAGTAAATTCCACAGCTTTGAAGTTTCTGGAGGATCTACTGGCCCATTTTAAAATACCCCACAGAGAAAATAAAAAAAAAAAAAAAAAAAAAAGGACAAAGTTCAGAGCACCTTCCCCAGGGTGGTGGTGAACTAGGCTGATATACTCAAAAGCCTGCCCATTTCTTAGGAATGTCTCAAATTATGTCTCAAATCATGCTTTTAAATGCTGTCATGTCTCCATAGCAGCCACTGCTCTAGCTGGACCTGGAGAAGCAAATCCTTAACTCTAAGGGAAGAGGCAAGCATATTTGTATTAAACCAGGTAACTTCTCTCAATGACAAGTGTGTTGCCTGAGATACAACATGTAAGCAGACATGCCTACACCTTCATTGTCAAAATGCTGTTTGGAAAGAAAAGAGCAAACTATGTGGAAAGAGGCCAGAAAGAGTAAGTTGACTTCCTAAAAGGCAGAGCACAGCAGGAAAAGAAGAGAATAATGCTTTGAGGGATGATATCATCCCCTACGCTTCCCATGCAAGAATATCTTTACTACACAGTCAGTAAATTTCCCACCAATGACAAAAATTTGGAATATTCAAAAGAGCAAGTACAAGAAATCACCTTGGGAGCAGACAAACAAGTACCTGAACTGCATTGTCTGCTCAAGAGGAAATCAAGTCCCACAACCCAGATGCAGTAACTCTGGCAGAGGTTGTGCACTGTAAGCTGTGTACAGCCTCCCAAGCCAGTGAAATGTTTGACAGGAGAATATAAGTTGGCAGCATTGATTAATCTGTATTTAAAGGGCAGAGCTGAAATTGCAGTTGCACACAGTGCAAACACAGATCACTGAAAGGAATTCCTCTATATCTTCTCCTGAAGGAGGACAGACAATCATCTTCCCTTTCCAAGTGCAGGTCTCTACATATACCCATGCTCCCTGGGAGACATGAAAGTACAAAGTGGTTAAATAAATAGCTCTGCACCTCTTATTGTCTTAACAGAATACCAATAAGGGCAATCTGAAGAAGGATTTTATTCTTTGGAGTCCTTTTTGCATCAAACCAGGTTAATAAAGAAGTAGAACCTCAACCTGTCTCTGTTTCATGGGAGCATATTTCCACAATTATAAGTACTCATCAGTCCAAAAGAAGACAGTCATCTCTTTTGAAAAAGCATGACCTGTTTCCTAATGTCCTATTTCTATACCTAATGTCTCTGGCTGCTCAGTTCAGATGTTATGAAGTAGCAGCAGCTATTGCACAGGCAAAACCAAAGTATCTTGATTCCCTGCAGTTCTGGAAATCACTTCTATCAATACATGAAAAAAATGACTCCAGGAAATATGTTTCACAAAAACAGAACAGTAGGGAAACCCTGCCAAAAGGTAATGTCCAGAGACCCCAGCTACCCAGCATTGATAGCCTGATTTTCAGAGCTGTTGAGACCTTTCTTTCCTCCCAAAGAAATTATGAGCACTAATTTCTTCTGAGGGGAAAAAACAGATAAGATCCAAAACAGGTGAAAATTCCAGTTAGTCCTTAAAGCACCAGCCCTGGTGCCTGGGAAATGGTGGCTGTATATCCTGCTGCAGCAGCTTGAAAAAATGACACCACCCAAGCATTTTGAGCAAAGGTAACACCTGCAACAGCCTTGCAATATTTGCAACTAACATGATGAGATTTTTTCCTCCCCTTTGGAAAAGGGTCAGATGTAAACTATTAGGACTAATGATCTTATTGTTCACACAGAACAGATTGAAGTGAAGGCAGAGTTAGGAAAGAGATAACTAAGGGCAGGTACACTAAAGACATATGCAGCTGTGGATACCACGTATAAAAGCAAAATTATTACCAGCCCCCAAATAAAGAACTATGGAGCAGGTAGGGGCACAGCATGAAAAGAGACTCAGAAGTAGGAGTCTCAGACCCAAGATGTTTCTTGAAATAACATGAAGTTTTGTTCCTTGCCGCAGAACATTATGGATACATTTCCACTGGTTAGAAAAAGCCCGGACACAATTACAGAAGAAAATGCTGCTGAGGGCTAGTAATACAAATCACCTCTTCTTGGTTCAGGATGCCCTCATGTCCCTAATTCGTCTGCCTGGGAGAGAATTCTAGGAAAATACCACTGAATGCCAGGCCTGCTCCCATACTTTGTTAGACCTTACTGACCCTCATCAGAGAGAAGACACTAAGTTGCATGGGCTTGGATCTGACAAGACCATTCTCAGGAGAACACAGGCTATTCTAGGACATGGATCCAGACTACCCACAGGATGCAGATATGGTGCAGTGAAGCAGGCAGAGAGTCAAAGCCCCCGGCTCTGTCTGACAGAGCATCCAGTACTGGTGAAGATTTGTTACAAAAAGAACAAGCAGCATTATCAAAGAGATTAATATTCAGCTAGTAACAAGGGGAGCCAAATTGCCAATTGTAAAACAACATCTCATCTATTTTTAATGTTAGCACTCCCCTTAGCAGTATGAAGCAGGGATGAAGAAAGGAAGTAGAAAGTAAAAATAGGGAGGAATATCTTACCTGTTAACCTCTTCATACCTCCAAACTAGCCAATAAATGGCACAAGAAGCATAAACCAATTACAGGAGTAAGTGTCACAGGGATGTATTAAAGGTTAGGTCAAAAAAAAAAAAATCGGGACATCAAAAGAAATGTGGAATGAAAAAAAATTCAATATTGTTTGGGTAATTCCTCAAAACCCAAAAAGCCTATGGAATATCTTTAACAATTTTTGCTTGCATGTAAAAGCATTGAATCTATTCATTCATTTTTGAAACATACTACCAATTATATATTGGCCAAGTATCTAATCATTCAAAGAGTGACAAGTCCAAAATGATAAAGAACATTGTTGCTGTTGTTATGATGATCTATTCTTGCTGCTTCTCACATTTTTCTCTTTCTTCACATAGTGATGATATAGATGAAACAGGCCACTATAATAAATCATACAACTACAAAATGTATTCTCTCTCATCCCAGTCATCCAAGATTTTCTATTCAAGGTCTAATGCAAACAAAAAAAAAAAAAGTTACTAAGATCCTATTGTTAACTCTTAGTACAATGGGCTTGGGAACAAAGAGAGTACAGTCTTCAAATGTGAATATTCGAAGCCAGGCACTTAAGTCCACAAATGCCATTCAAGTATAAGTTGCAGTATCCGAAGTTAAGTCCCTCTTTTTTACGCAAGTGTCCTTCAAAAGCAGCTTCTGCTGTTATTCAGAGGAAATGTCTGAAGTGTTGACCTCAATATCTGCTGTCACCCCATTAACACACCTCTTCTCCTTGTCTGTTGTGTTTTGCTTTTTTCCCTAGTGAATTGGGATTTTATTATTGAATAATGATGAAGACCCCAATCACTTGCTAAAAATTGTCTGTCAAGTGCACACAACTGGCAGGCAACAAATGTAACTTGGTTACTCAGAGCATAAATCAGTTTTATGCTGGATAATGTGAAGCCAGAGGAAATGTGGTTTCAATACTTTCATGATCTAATTGCTGTTGCCTGCAGTAGAAGAATGGACTTAATTATCCATGTCTTTTCCACGTATATTCCTATGCCCTGAACTTAGCATGTAGATGACCAGATTCATTGTGGAACCACAGAAGTGCAGAAAGCTTATCCTAAACCATCTATCAGGTTGATTCTTACATTAGCTGTAGCATTCTTCATCCTTGCTTCCTTTGCAAACATTATTAATCTGCTTTCAGAGAGTAGCTACACTTAGGATACTTGCCTTGTTTTGCAAGCACAAGTAGCTCATACAAAGCCTGAATGGTGAATATTGTGTTATCCCCTGAGTTTTCAGAATAACTTGTCTGAGGATAAAATAAGGCTCAAGCTGTCAAAGTTCTAACTTGCTACCCTTCAGCTTATGCAAACATCACACTTCAAGGGAAAGAAGTTCTTACAAACAGATGTACCTGACGCTGCTACCACTATGGCATGGTAGTTAAAACCTACTGATTTTTTCAAGTTCATGTGAATATGCATACATACATATGTATTTAAGCATATATAAGACAGTCAAACAGTCAAAAAAAAAAAAGCTTTTCTTTAAATTAAATTATCACCACTTAAAGAGGGTAAAAAAATCAATTATATAAAACAAAAATAATAAGGCTAGCACAAATCTATTGCTTAAGTCATTAAAAAAGAAATCAATTAGCAATTAACAGCACAGACTTTGACCACAGAAGGCAGTTGTCTCTGCTGTTTCCTCTCCTCCAAAGAAAAACACACCCCAGATACCCCATCTTCTGTATCTTCCTTCTGTTTTGTACAGGGTTTTGTGAGAAAAGCATGTGGACTCAAAGTCTACTCAACCAAATGTCTTATGCCCACCTGTAGAAACATCAGAGCCTTAGGAACTGAACTGCCAAGTAGGGATGTTTCTGCAATACCACTCTTTCTTTCTGTTCAGCAGAGACCTTATGGGCTGTCCAGGATTTTTGCATTTAAAATCCCTGAACAGACTTTCCTTCTCAAACTGATCCAATCCCTTCTGTGACCATGCAAATTGTGGCACCTCCTGAAGCACACTAAGTGTGTGCTGTGCCAGGATGTGCCTGGTATTTGGTTTGATCTGCCACCAATGAGTTACATTCGTTGCCCTGTTGAGAGACGCTGAGCAATCACTACTCATTCACCGTTTCTGTGACTCTTATACCTTCCCCAGTCACTTCAGAGACTGTTTTGCATGTAACACCTAATTTCTACCCTTTATTTCCACAGCAGTGGTCCAAGTGCCTGTGCTTGCCAGGAACACTGCCTAGCATCAGGGGCAAAGGCTGTGCTGGCAACAGGAGGAAGGACACTGTCCATGGATGGCTCCTAGCTGTGAAGTAGCACACACACACAAAATTCATGCATGGTCTAAGACCAAGGCCTTTAAATTCAGATAGACCTCATGTGTCACCTGCAGTGAGTGACCTTTCCTACAGGAAAATATCGTAAGTTTGGGTTTAAATGCTATTTTTTTAATAAATTATTTTGATTAGGGCATGATTGACCTTTTGCTCTTAGTCTTTTTACATTGATATAACCACCCCATTTTCTTCAGGGCTCTACAGTACCTGTCTACAGGGAATGAGAAAAATAGACAGATCAAAGGATATTTCTGAAGCTTTCCCTTTTTTTGCCTGTAGTAAAATTTTACACATCCCTTGATGAAATGCAAGGTCATTCTAAGTGGTGTCTACTGTCATTTTCTGAGGAGAGTCAACAGTTCCTAGGACACTAGTGCTCTTCAGCCTCTCTCACTCCTGCTGGACAAACAACAGAAGAGGAAGTGACATAAAAACCTCTCTCCAATAGGTATTATTCAGAAACAAATCTCTTTTTTCTACACTTTTGAAAATAAGACTTAAATACTAGGGACATCCATCAACAACTTTACTGGAGATAAATCAGTCTTTCCTCCGCTGCTTCTGGAAGAAAATTGAATAGGAACAGGAAGTCAAAGAAGTCCCCACAACTATGTCAGCATCACAGCTCATTTTCAAGTTACAGAGGGGGCCTAGATGACAAAGGCAAATAAAACCCCATACTACTGAAAAAGTTTTAACAGAAAACACCCCACAGTGTAATTTGATGCAGCATGAAGAGCTAGTACATATTTAGCTGTGGTAATAGTGGTTTTCCCCCTTTACTCTCCCCTTTTCCCAGCACTAACTTGGTTTTCCCCCTTTTACGTCCTCAGATCACTGGAGTAATTTTGGGTTCATCTTAAAAGGCCTTGAGGCTATGAGCAAACAGGATGGGCTTGATCACCACTGATCATTCAAATAAGGCAGCTGAGTAGAACCAGCTGGGGCTGGAATCAAACAGGGAGGAAGACCATGCTTAACCAGTGCCACAGCATCACAATTTCCCTTCTGAAGGCATTCATCATTCCCTTCCCCTTATTTAAAAGAAGACATGTCATCCGGAATGCTGCTGAATTGTGTCTGGCAGAAAATAAAGACAAGAAAAACCTAACATTTTGTGTTTGTGCAAGTGCTTTTGCCAGCATTTGGACCATTGCCAGCCTATTCAGTGCAAGCTTGCAGAGGGTTATGATGCTGTCTGGGCTTTTGATGAAAACTATAGAACCTCAGAACAGAAGCTTTTAGGTGTGAATGGTGTCTGCTGAATTGAAATGTGGCGTTGCCCTGACATTTGGAGCAGGAAACTGAAATTTCTCAGAACTTGCCTCCCTTTTTCCTCCCCACCGAAACAGGGATATTCTGATGTCCCATTAATATTCTATTCTTCGAAAAATGACTTATGTAATGAAGATGAATGTTACAAATTCAGTCCTCTATAATAGCAACTCTATCGCTTTGAGGAAAAAAAAAAAGTCCAGTCTGGAAAAAAGTAAACTCATTCTTTGAAATTTAATGTTAGAATATATAGGCAGCATTATCATTTGAACTACACCTACAACGCACAAGAAATTTCTAAAACCCTCACAGATGTAAATGTTTTTCCTCTGCTTTAGATGTTATAAATAGAAAATAATTATCTCTTCTGCTATTCCTAGCATAAACCCTTTGAGAACTGGTGTCAGATGGAAAGAACTGCAAACCAGCCCCAGACAAAACACACGGCAGCTACCAGCTGCCTAAGGAGACTGATAATATGAGACTTTACACTTCACAGTGCCTCAGGTTTGAACCTGCCCTCGGTATGTGATACACTTCAATGAAACAGAACAGTTGCAACACACTCCAACATGGAAGAAAAGAAGATAGAAAACAGTTGATCTGCACAGAAGTGGCAGCTACAAAGCCTGCATAGCTGGACAGAGTAAATGTCAGACTTTAAATGTTTAATACAAAGAACTCAAAGTTAACATTTTGGCATTCAAATAAGTATTCATCTTTACGACCCAAAGCATATTTTACGGTAAAGGATTATAGGTGTACACAGGAAGAAAGCCTAGGTTTAAGGTGTGAATTGGTAGGACCAGGCAATAGGAGTACAAAATGCTCAAGTAAGAATTCATAAGGAGATATGAAATCCCAGGAGCCCAGGCTGATTTAGGTTCAGAAGCATAAAACACCCCAAAGAAAATGTGTTAGAAGAAGCACCAGACATGTAGCAGACAATTTTGTACCGAATATTCATGTGTTTAGGAGACAGTAGAAAAATTGGCACATTGTACCACGGATATTCCAGACCCAAGTATTAGGGGAAGAAACAAGGGGAATATAAACCACTATTGCTCACTTACTCACATATTCCAATCTCTAATTGGAATTAGAGGCATCTCTAATTCATATACACTTTTAATAAAGTTATGGTAAAGGTGCTATAAAACAAGGAGTTCCTGCACAGCACCACAGTGTAGACCCTCGCTTGTTGGGGAACCTGGGAGTAAAATATTTTGTCCTTTGAACTTCCAAGAGGTTATTTTCACTTGCACTAGGGACCCAAAAGAGATGTACCATTATTGAGTCTCCTTATGAATCAAATTGAATAGCTAGAGATCAAGAGAGCCTTGATGTCGTATCTAATTATGTACAGTAATTACAAAAGAAAACAGTAGCAATTGTCTCACAACATGACAGATACACTGAACACCTTAGTGTGGAGTGCTAAGTTTAATTTTCAGCAGTACTGTAGCTCATGGCCACTGGTCCCTACTTAAATCATCAGATGAAGTTTGACATCACTGACCTAGATCTGTGTCAGGAAAGGATTTACAAATTAAAACTAGAATCTAGCAGAATTGCTAATAGGTTGGAGAGATCAGTGTTGATCAGAGAATGATTTCAGTTGTCAAATGTGCAAACCTAGAGCTGTCAGGAAGGGTACCTGTGACAGTGCCCACACTGGAAGAGGAACTATACACATGCTAAAGCAACTCTAAACAGAGAAAGGACAAGTACTATTTGGGGGTTCGAGATTTCAGACTGTTTCAGACTAAAAGAGAACATTAGTGCAAGCTACAGAAGATCAAGTGTTCCAAAATCACAAAAAACAAGAGAAATAATTATGATAAAATCTCTGTGAGAAAATAGGAAGAGAATAAACAATTGCAAAATGTGCAGATAATTCAAGTGCAGTTGAAGATTATTCTAAAGTCATTATACTGGAAGTCAATACTTCTGAGACAAAGTCATTTTAGGGGTGATGAAAAACATTTCTTGCTGCACAGTAGAGCTGTTTCTATCAACAGCTAGGTATGGCCCAGAAGAGTTACAGTATTTAGACATCTCACAGTTTTGTAAACACCATTAATCTAAAAAGGACAGAGACATTCTTTCATTCAGAAATTACATAATGCTGAGAATTTAACCAACCAGAAATATCTCAATCAAAAAAAAAAAAAAAAGTTTTGAAAATGCTCCCTCATTGAAACATGCCTAGTGTGAATAAAATTTCCATCTCACATTCAGGAAATTGTCATGGCTTAACACATAAGTATCTCAACAGTTTAGAAATTTGGACAGAGTGATTCTGCACTAGATATTTCCATTTATCTTTTCAGAGAGTTCAAGTAAAAACAGACTGGCCTGACCCAAATCTGGGGTTTATGTGTAATTCTTTTAAAATAAAGAATTTCCTTCAACTCAGGACAGAAAACACCTCAAATACCCATAGTTAACACAGCAAAATCAGAACAATTCTCTATTGCAAGTGAAGATGTGCATTTCCACTGACTGAAATATATGTATTCTTATTTGTTCATGTGTCAAGGTCCTCCTTGTAGACATTTTGGCTTCAAAGATAATTTAAAGCATGGCCAGTACTTTCGCTCCAGAAAAGTGAGAGGGAAAACTCCACTAAGTAGGTACAAGAGGCTGGGATATCACCCATAGAACCTTAATGACATAATTTTTCTGGGAGTCTGAGGAGTTGTCTTAACAGAATTTTACACCTTCCTTCTTCTGAGCTTTCCCAGGTTTATACATTTCTCATCTTTTATGACTCTTTTGGTACAACTCAAGTGCAGAAGACCATTATACAACACTGGAAAGGAGAACGAAAAGGCCATGAGGCTTCTGGCTGATCTCTGCCCATTTAATATACCACTGGTTGCACCCCAAATCAGTAACTGGAGAGAGTTATTTTCCATCATGCTCCCACTTAGATGAGGTAAGGTATAGCCTGTGTTCTATCTATCTGCAGTGAGTGAAATAACTGTAAGAATGGTTGATTCTACTCTGGGCTCCCATCACCCTCTATTGACCTTCAATTCCTTACTGATCACTATAATAATGAGATTTTCCTCAAATTTTTTACCAGTTGGCAATCAATGACCTAAATCTACAATCAGTTTTGCCTTTGATTGTGAAGGAGGAAACAAAAGGTCAGCTGTAGCCAGAACACAGAACTAGCCCAGAAGAGAGGTAAAGTCTTGTTCTACAAAGCCCATCCTTATATTTTGTGTAAGCCTCACCAGACATCTGACAAAACTCAGGTCTCATTTTTTCCCTTGCAGACCCATAACATTTGCCAAAAAGTAAAATTGATTCTATCCAGCATCTAGCATTAACAAGATTGCTAGGTAAGACAAGAAATAGCTGGAGAATAATTTACATCTGTGATTTACACAACAGTATAACTTTGCTTTTTAGGAGCAGGTGACATTAGCAGGGTGGCAGGAGGGAAAAAAATATGTATCATGTGAGCTAGGAACGTAATCCAGGATCTGAAGAGAACAATGTGTTGGGATTTTCTTGTTATTAATCTCTGTAGAGTCACTTTTTCCTCATTAAAAAAATTAAACTTCAAACCAGTCAGCCTGCCTTCAGCTGCTTGTTCCAAGAATAGCTATTTAGAAGGAGAAAAAATAAGATAAGAAGGTAATACAGGCAGTGGAATCTCTTTCTTGTCCTTGTTGCACACAAAATGCCAGAGTTACTGTTCCTCAGATTCATTCCCTAAAAAGAAATTACTTTCCAAATTGCTCTTGAAAGACAACCCCAGTCAGAACATTCACCAAAATACAACAAAAATGTATTCTGTATCTGCTGCCTCAACATCCATTGCTTAGAGCCTCAGCTGCTTAAAAGAAAACTTACCCTTTACATTTCTGGCAGAGCTGTTGCAAACCTATCTGTTTGAGAACAAAGCTGGAGAAGAACTGAAGTATATATGCATAAAATGAGAAAATACTATTTCCTCATTAAAAGTAATATTAGGCAGAAATTACCACTTTTAAAAGTCCTACAACCCCAAGGAAATCTCAGCATGCTTTTGGTCTAGCAGAAAAATTCATAATTTGAACAGATTCTAGTGACTAATATTTTTTTAACTCATTACAGGCAAGTTATTTTCTTTACTAGTGTTCACCTACCACTAGAAGGTGAGTAGATGAGCCCAATAGGTTGCTGTTGTACAGCTAGAATACAGTAAGGTAACCACCTTTCCTTTTACAAAGATGGATTTTTGAAGCATTTCTCCATTGATTTTCAAGAGAGTTTCCTTTTTAGGATAGGTGTTTTCCCTTTCTGTACAGATAGGTAAAAACTGAAAAAATAATTGAAGGCCTCAGCATGAAGTCAAAAGCAGAATTGAGAACCTGTATATTATCTGTCTTTTAATTAATTCTCAGTTAGATGCTGGTCCCCACTGCCTTGGTTTTACTGAAATTAAATATTTTGTTGCAAAATACACAATTGTATTTGTTTCATTTTAATCAGTTTTTCAATTTTCATATATAAGGGTAAAACCAGAAAAGTCATTCTTAAGTGGAAGACAGGAAGATTTTCTTCTTAAAAACATTTTTAATAATTTGAGATCAAAGAGTTTACAACCAAAAAGCTGTTCTTACTGAAAATCATAATACCACATATGAAGACGCTAGAGAAACTTCATTGGATGTGTGACAGTTACCTGTGCCTTTCCTCTATGCCTCAAATAAATTGCTTCTTGAACTATATTTTCTTCAGCTCTGCCATCCAGGCCTCACATAAAGTCCTTGCTAAGCCAACACAAGAAATTCAATGCCAGAACTAGCCAAAAAGAAAGTTGATTTCAAACACAACTGAAAAGCTGACACAGACACCTGACTTTTTTTACTTTGGACTGACCAGATATTTGAATATTCTGTTGCTGAAGAGAAAAGCCACGGAAACTTGAATGTCCTTTTTTATGCCAAATTTTGGACCCTCAGGGAATCCCCTGCTATTTTTTGCAGACTGAACAAGTTCTCAGCAATACAGTCCAAGTGACAGAAACTGTAGCCAAAGGGCTTTTTTTGGCAAGCGTACAACGTCAGATGCTAATTTCTTTAAACTAATCCACTTTGACAGTTGTCCACACCACAAAAGCATGAGTTGCAACCATCTAGCTCAGTGCCAGAGCAGCTTCCTGTGAAATGTGCCACAAGGGTTTGTCAGGCATGTGGAGTGACATACCAGAGATGTGCTGTCCTGCTTTGCCCTCTTGCTCTCTGCTTTCAAGACAGCTTTAAAAGAATGTGAACAAGGAAGGAGGATGAGCTGCTGGTTACCACCAGGGACAGTTGGTGTCAGGACCCTGGGATTTTATCTTCAACTTTGTCTTGCCCTCTCTGGTTTAGATTTAAGCCCAGAAAAAGTCAGAATTTCTGCCTCTGAAAGCATTAGGAAGTGAGAAGCTGCTTCAGCCTCCATCCCATGTAGTATTTTAACTTATTGATAGAAAATCAGATTATTTACTTCTAAAAGTTGTGATGGATATTAGCCAGCTGTGATTCAGTTAGTCTCAGATAGAAAGTATAACAACTATACTGCCTGTTCAGCATCATGAGCCTGCCAAATATTAGGGGCCCATCATTTTCTGTCCCCCTTGAAGCAGCACAGTTCTTCCACAGAAGCCTGAGTGAATCAAATTGCAGATTTCCCTCATTGTTCTTCATTGTTCCTCACATTGTCAATGACAAAAATGACATAGCAAAATACATCCATGTTATATTTGTCTTTAAAACTCTATTCCTCTTCGTCTGCAAAAATAAGAAAATTCATACTTAGAGTTCAATGTGCTTTCTTTCAAACTCCGAGAGAATAGTGCCAGAGGTTATGCTATCTCCAGCTTACTTTCCTGTGAAACTGTGACTAGATACTGATTAAACTGAACGCTTGCCCCTCACCACATATCACTGGTGTACAGCTATAGCTGCTCCTGCTAATCCAGTAGGAGAAGTTTATTTATTAAGTACAAACACACACCTGAAGTTAGATATTTTCACAGTTATCTTTCACCTATTCCTGTATGACACAGGTTAAAGTGAGAATTTGGTGCCCTCGACATGGCCCTTTTGTGCCATGGGTATTGATGATTAATTCTTACACTGTGAAAAAATGACTATTCAGCTATTTAAACTTAGTAACTCTACAGGCAGGTGGTAGCTCATAGCTGTGGCAGAAATTGCTACAAACTTTGTTTACAAAGTTACTTAATCCTTTTACAGACTATGTCAAGAGCAAAGATTTGATTCTTGTTCAAGTTCAGTGCATCACACTTTCTCAGGTTTTAACACATTACTCAGATTTGCTTATTTTTCATTTTGGCAATTACTTTCTAGGAAATACCAGTTTGAAGATACTTCTCCAGCTTCAGCAGTAAATATAGTTACTCTGTTTTGATGTGAACTGCAAGATAAAAAAATCAGGGTCCTTATTATTTGAGTAGCAAAGAAACTGGAAGCCAATGTCCCTGTCATGCTGTCCCCTTTCTTGAATAACCCGTTTCTGAGACACTCGAGCACCCAAACAGGGGGCTGGTTGTTGGGCTTTTCCTTACAGCTTTCCTTTTAGCCAGATCCTGGGCTGACAGTGCTGGGCTGCCCGTGCCCATTCAGCCACACTCTTGGCCGCTGGCTCCTTCCCATGACTGTTTCTATGGCACTTCCTCATCCCCCTCCCACCTGCATCTCTGCTCATAACAACACTAAATGAGAACCTTTGTTTGTTTGGACTCGGGACAAGATCAGGCTTTTGATAGAGCTGCCTTCTTTTTTTTCCCCCGCCCTAACACTACACTCCCTGGTTGTAAGTAAAGGTTAAGCTTTACCGATAATAGCATTAATACTTACAACTTTGTTGCACACAAATCAATCTAAAGAGCAGCTCCTTCTACCACATCCTGCCTTTGATTTCAAAAATGATGTTTCTGGATTGCATCTGTGCATTGCTGTATTGATATACCCGATCAATCCTTGCCACTCAGATCCTCGTTATAATTAAAACCCTCAAAAGAAAGCTGGATGAATAAAGCATCCCAATGTCAAAACACTTAGATATTCTAGCAATAAACACAGTATAAGAAATTATAAAACTAACCTGTGATGTGGCTGGAAAAGAAAATGCTTCAGAACATCACTGAGTGAATGAATACTCAGCTACTGAACTGAATGCTGTGTGAACCCACTTTTTGGCTACCTTCAAATATTTGGAGTTAAGAGCCCTCTTAATAGTATTTCATGCAAAGACAAATGTAGACATCACAGTGAAGAACATGAAACTGATTAGCTGACTTGGTCTGTGTAACTCTCGACCTTAACAGCTTATAATCAGAAAGAGTGACTAAAGAGGTTTGACTGGACTGACCAGAAGGTTCCTCCTCAGCTGTCAGAATTTAGCATTGACATAAGCAACGAGAGGTTCATCCTCCCCATCAATGCCTGCTGTGGACAGAGGAGCTGTTCTTCATCCCACACTTTTTAAGCACACAGCAACTGAGACCCATTTTGGCCTTGATGTGCCAAGTTACAGGTTCCAGTTACAGGATACAGTTACAGGTTAAATGGAACACTGAACAGTAATCCCAGAATATGCCCCACCATCTGCTACTGCAGATCAGAATGAAAATTCCTGGGCCATCCTCACGAGAGCATTATTCCACTATATGGGTTTGTTTATTTAACCTCTTTTTATTCTCCAACTAGCTTTGAGGATGAACAACAGGCTCTTGAATTACTCCCCTAGGGACAATGGCTGACCCTCGCATCCTGACAACATCTGCTGAAATTAAATTTTGGGAAAATATGCCCATACAGTCCTGGCTGGCAAAGAACCACACAGAATATAAGCAATTCAAAGCAAGCCGAAAAAGTGGCCAAGGAGCCGTTGCATTACCTTGGTTTTGTAGCAAGGACTTTTCAGTACAGCAACACAGCTGTAATAAAAATCTGATTCCTAATGTGGGAAACATAAAACAAAGCAATAGTATTTCCCTTTTTTTTTTTTTTTTCTGAAGCAGAACACCGTGGTTTTTCTCCTTTCAGTCCTTTTAAAATGGATGTCATTATACATAGGCAAGTCCTGGCCACTATAACTAGACCCAAAGGAATGGAGGAAGATCACTGAGTGGAGTGGCAAGACAGAAGGTCATCAAACCAGAACCATATTACTCTCCCGTGACATCTGATAGAGCCATGACAGCAGTTTGGATGCTAGATAACATGAATATTCATCTTTATGATTTACAAGTTACACTGTGACTTTGGAGTGACACTTCTAATATGCCCTTGCAGTACCTTGGTGACATTGTGGGGAATGAGTAATGTCTGAACTCCGACTTTGGCATGAAGTATCACCCACGTTATTATTATATTTTATTATTATCTCTTATTTTGAATCAGGCCCTGCAGCTGGAAGAAGATGTAGACAACAGGTCTGAATAGTAAAGGGATATATTAGCAGATTTGTAAATGAAGCCAATGGAATGCTGTTACCTCAAAGCATTTTCCCAAAGAAACTCTGATCCACACGTATGCAGCTCTAATAACAAAATCAGTGGTTTCTACAATGAAAACATTTACACCAGAAAGTTTCCCTCCTCTGAGGGAGTCTCATTTCAGTTCAGAAGCAGATGGGACAAAAAAAACTAACTATCTTGAGCTTCTAAGAGAAGTTTCTTAGAGAGAAAACTTATAGAGGTGTGTTGAGTTGGCAGAGATCCATCCTGGCCACTCCTGCAGATATAGTGCTCCATTACAACACCTACATTCTGCCTGGAATTTTTTTCTTGAATATGTAGCGCACCCACAAGTTTGGATACTTTCTAGATGGAGTTCAGAACATTTTATGAAAAATGAGCCTGCCAAGGGAGATCTGCTTGTCTTCCTGCTTCAAAGGGAGAAAAACAATAAAGTCCTGCTCTCTTTAGCATCTTCCAGCCCCTGACAGACAGCTATCAAAGAGTCACACTAATGAGCTAAAGACTTGACATTTTAGTTCCCTGGGATTATTCTCTGGGAGAGAGACTTTCGGAATTCCAGCTGGCTTTCTTCTGGCCTAACGCTAATTAACAACAGCACTTGAACAAAGTGCTCGCGGCAAAACATGCCATACTTTGGTACCGAGCTACGGAAAGATTTAAAACATCCCTCCGGTGCACTACTATTTGTTCCTCCTTAGCTTTCTCGGGCCCCTCCCATCGGTGGGTGCCCCGTTCCCGCGGGGGCTCGGAGGGAGCCGAGGGACCGCCGGGATCAGCATCGGGATCGGGCAAAAAGCACTGGCCCGTACGGGGATCGAACCCGCGACCTTGGCGTTATTAGCACCACGCTCTAACCAACTGAGCTAACCGGCCCGCACGCCCGGCCCTCCTACGGGAAGCAGCTGTACCTCGTGCGGGAGCGAAGCGGCGCCGCTGCCACTGCCCCGGCCCCGCGGGGCCAGCGCCGCCCGCCCGGGGGTGGCCGTGCTCCCCCAGCCCGCTGGGCTCCTCACACACACCCTGCGCCCTTCCCGGCGCAGGGACATCCGCACGCGCCTTCCCCAGCTGGGACAGGGAGGTGACAGCGAGCGGTGAGGCCGTGCAGGCTCCGTCCTTGGCTTTCCGGGCTCCGGGCCGAGCTCCGGCCGCCTCCGGGCCCGCCCTCACGGCAGCGCTGCCCGAGCTCGGGGCTTGGGCGAGGCGCTGCCGGAGCCCTTCCCTCCCGGGTTATCCCATGGCGGAACGAAACTCGGCACAGCCTGTGGCAGGATTGAGGATAAGAGCAGCCGGACAGGGTGTCCTCCCCTGAACCCGGGGGCAGGCACGGCTGGCCAGCACCGTCTGAAATTCACCTGGCAGGAGAGCCGAATGAGACAGAGCCTGAAAGCACTCACCTCCCGTGAGGTAACACAGGCAAGAGTCACTCACAATCCCCTTTTAAGCCCTATTTTGTCTTACACAGCCAAAGGTTTCAGTTTTACCATGTTCATTTGCCTGACTTAAACAGTTATAAAAGAAAGCAAGCTTTTCAAATGCTTGGTCTTCTTGGCAGACTCATTATAAAGAAAAAAAAAAACAAAACCAAACATGGCTTATGTATATCTCAGCCTGGGATGAGACTGACTAGGGATGACTGCACCGTTTTTTTCTAGTCCCCGCTCATCCTTGTGATCAGTGCTCCCACTCCCACTTCTTTTTGCCACATTTACGCCGTCAGTTCCCCTTTATTGCTGTTAGCCTATCTGCTTGCCAGCACTTTCCTCAAACACCTATAATATTCCCCAAACCTCATTTTGCCCAGCTTCTTCATAAAGTCCTTCATCCCTAAAAGCAAACTGATCAAATCAATTGCAAACTCCAAACTGTCATTTCTCCTTCCCTTCTTCTATCTGATGTCCATGAAGTAGCAACCAGACAACTGCCAGGAAGCACATATGCTCTGGGATCTTGATAACCACCTATATTCTCTGGGAAATGTCATCCTGTGTGAGGCTAAACTCACTCAAATATTTAAAAGCAAGGTCACATCTGGAACTTTAGGACAAAGATGAAAAGTGAAAGGGCAGAAACAAAACACAATCACAGAATTTTCTGAGCTGGAAGAGACGCATAAAGATCATTGAAGTCTAATTCCTGTTGGACATTGTCCCAAACGAACCACATCATGGCTCTGTGTAGAGTCTGGATACTCTCCAGACTTATAGAGCAATAACTGACAGGTATGGAAACCGCAGACCTTTTTTTGTGCATCTGTCACATGGATTCTCAAGTGGATTCCCACTTTGGTTTTAGATAAGAAACTGTTAGCTAATTATTTTCTTTTGTTAGTTGTTCCACAGAGAGCACGATAGCAGGGGTGAGGATTAATTGTCTTTCTCGACTTTCAGACCAGTAGAAGTAGCTCAAGGCAGTAACATATTGCCTAATTCATAGCTGTGCACCATTGTTTTTGAAACAAATCAGGTCCAATTATGCAATGAAAAAACTCAATGCCTTTTGGCTGTTTCTTTCCTCTACCTCCTAGTTAGGTTAAGCAGACTTGTCTTTTTCAAGAAAGTTTAATCAGCAAGGTGCCAAATGCAAACCCCTGTTGTTCCAAACCCTCTTCTACACACAGAAATAGCATCCCACCTTTTTAGGAGAGACTCAGTTGGGGCCTGCTGTACAAGCAACAGATTTTCTGTGATTAGACAGTGACAGATAACATAACAGTCCAGGAGATCAATGCTGCCTCCAAGAAAATAAAATTTTCTAATTGAACAGTGAACTCTGCTTTCTTTCCAGGGTGTGGGATCCAGACTCTCAGGGAAGGAAAGAAGCCAGCTTAGAATGAGAAATGGTTATCAGACCATATACTGGGTATCTGTACTGTTATGGAATTCAGAGGTTGTACAAAGGAAGTGTTTGCAAGTATTTTCCAGCACCGTTGGTGTTAGAGAATTGTGCTCTATCAAGTGCCCTATCAAACAGAATCTGAGCTGTAAGGGTTTTGCTAAAGCAGGGCCTCAGCTGGGCACCTCAACAACTTCAGATTTTTACAGTACATTTAGAATATCTGTGATAATGTTCCCCTCATAACCTTAACAGACAGCATTTTCAAAACTCCAAAGCATCTATATTTAAAAAGGGCACAGAGAGCAGGACACTGAAGAATGAAGGCTGTCCAGGTGCTTGAGCTCTGTCTCAGCTCTCTTCAGTTGCCTGTTTCCTGTCTACCACCAGTCACCCAGCACCACTGTCCCTGAGCTCTCCTGCTCCCTTCCATCCCTGGCATACGGCTGGCACTGGCAGCCAGCAGTGCCCTGCAGTGAGGGCAGTCCCAGCTCCGTGCTCACGGCTGTCTCCTGGTACAGTACAGCCTGCACCACCTCTACTTTTTGCTGGAATCCCAACAGTTGGGCCCCAGTCTGTTGTCTGCAGAGGAAAAGCATGCTTTCCTCAGACTCAGTGCAGTTCAAGATTACAAAGGTGCTTCTGCCTCTGTGCCTAAGCAAATTACTACTTTTCCTTCTTACAGGCAACACATGGCCAAATAATATAAGCTTCACACCCCCACTGTGCTGCAGCCTATAACACACATCATGTGCTGCCACCATGAACCCTGCCTGTGTATGAAAGCAAGGCCATCTTCCAGAAGATATTTAGAGAGAAAGTAAAACACAGCATGCTCATGAGCTTCTGTCTGCCTCTGTCCCTTCCCAAGTGCCTGGGCTGCAGGGCACGTTAGGATCTTATTTCACACAGGTCAGTAAGGCATCTTTCAACATGATCTTTGGTCACTGCTCACTTCTCAACCCAAAATGGATCTAAACCAGCAATTTATCAACAAAGTGTACCTTCAGCATTCTGCAGCAATGTCCCGTTTGTTCTAATCTGTCATGAATTCAGAATTGATAAATGGGGGGGAAAAAAATCTTTATCTGCCCAAATTAAAGGGTAGAGGGAACTAATGTTATCAGTCTGAGCACTATGCAAGGATTTATTAATAAAATTGACATTGAAATTTCACTCATAAGTATGCAAATATCAGTTATTTGCATGTGTCTGTGCATCAAAACAGAATAAAGACCTATAATGTTACATTTAATAACATTATTATTACTCCAATCAGAAACTAAACACTTGGTGGTAATAAAGTGTGTGTTGAAGCTCTGAATACTATATTTATAGGCTACTATATTTATAGAATTTTTAATAATAGCCACTGTGAGTTTTTAATAAAGCAGTCAAGAGGACTGTTCTTATCCAGTCATTATCAATGTTCAGAACTAAAAACCTGCAGATGCAAAAATCACATTTAGAAACATGGCATTATGTCCAGTAAAACCAGCACAGTACAGTCTTGCTACAGTAATAGCAACAATGTCATGATTTGAACAGAAAACCCAAACTTACTTTTAGCATCTCTGTGTTGGCCAGCAATGAGTGTAGAAAACTGCAGAGTCTCAGGAAGAAGAAAAACCCCTTCAGGCACCTAAAATGAGCCATCAGCTATGAGCATTGGTCTTGCAATGTCTGCACAGCCTCACTATGCTTATTTAAGGCCAAATTTACCACAAAGCATAGAATAGTTTGGGTTTGAAAGGAACTTAAATATCATCTAGTTCCAGCTCCCTCTGCCATAGGCAGAGACACCTTCCTCTACACCAGAGCCCCATCTAATGTAGCCATGAACACTTCCAGGGATGGGCATCCACAGCTTCCCTGTATAACCTCTTCCAGTGTGCCTCACCACCCTCATGGCAGAGAGTTTCTCCTGTAACCTGGCATAGGAGTAAGCTATCCAAAGGACACCAGAAGTCCCACATTTCTCAGCAGACACAGCACATAGAAAACACCCACATCTGGTACATCCCCTCAGCAGACTACACCCCTGAAATAGTGTAGCTATGCACATAGAGCTGTCCCCTCCCAGCAGGCAGCATGCTGGATTGAAACCCTGACAGTACGGTTTCAGTGCCCAGGCTGCTGGTGGAAGACACAACTGTAAAGATATTTGGCTTGTTTACCTGTATCATGGTTCCTGGATCTGGTTTATTCCCTTAGAAAATATTTTGAGATGCTCTTCAGCTCTCAGCCTCCAGCTAATGCCAGGCATCAGTTTACCATTTGACATGCCACATTAAACCTACAATAAGCATTACAGGGGTCACCAGGATGAGTTACTATTAATATCATGTCATTATTAGTGCTGAAATTATTGGCAGCTTCTCCATTTTTCACTAGTGCCTGTTTGCTTTGTTCCTGGTATTGATGGGCACGATGGATTAGACTCCGTAAGCTTTATATCCAGCTCAAGTGATACTCTCTTGCAGACAGAAATAACAGTTCGATTTGCCCTTTTTTACTCAGAAAAAGATAAGTTTGAGCCTCATCAAAACATACTTATTCTTTTACATTTATGATGTTAAGATGGAAGTTAGTTATTGCTCCAGAGCAGTTAGAAACTTCATTCTAGTATATCTGTTTTATAAGAGGTCCATTTCCTGGTGGCTTTCATTTAAAAAACCTCAACACCGTAGAATGGTAAAAAGACAGAGTATCATGTGATTTCACTAAGACCTGCCTGCAGATGAGTGTTCTTGACTTTTTAAGCAAGGACTGCAGAACCACCTCACAAATTTTTTTTATATGCTGAGGAAGCTGGTCAACTTAGTTCTTTCAAACTTGATTATTCAGGGAGGTATGTTTTACAAGCTACTTATATTTTAATTAGAAACAGTCAGGAACATCCTGACGAAGTAACAGGGTATTTTTCCCTCTCCTCCCTTCCCCAAAAATAAAGATAAATTCAGACTTACTCTCTGTGAAGTTGCTGAAATCATTTCTCCCTCTTTGGTTTTTACCCCTGCTCCCAGCTACAGAGCTTACATAGAAGAGCAGTACACCAGAAAATGTATTTTGGATTAAAACAAAATCTGCCTTCTATTCAGTGAGGTTTTACAAATGAAATATTTTTTTCCTAGTATGCCAGGCCTCTGTACCTTTAGACTACATTGTGATACTAAGTGTCTTTATTATAATTCACAATATTTCCTTGTGAAAAGGCCAATTTGTGATCAGACAAGTGTCCATTAGCCTTCATTCAAAACCACTGCCATAGCGGTAATTTTTTTATTAGACCTGTAAAACCTGCTGTTTCTGGCCCTCCTATTCCTTCAGTCCAAGCAGACATCCTCTCTTCTGTTCTGTAACACACCCAGCGGTCATTAAATTTCCATTTGAAAAGAATTAAAAAGGACTATAATTTTTATGCGATTAAATTGGACCAATTATTTCTTGAAGCCACAAGCGTATAATTTCCTATAAGCACTGAAGAAAAATCAATATCCCAAGTTCATAAATTATTTATTACTCCATCAGGCTGCCATTTGTTAACATAACAGAAGGACACCATTCTGGACCTGAACAAGAACTGCAGCTCTCATTCATACAGACAAAAGGGATGCACACAAAAAACAAAAACCCAGTGAACTTAAAGGACAGTCCAAATACCAGAAATGCTCCCAGCTTCCTATGCCCCCACTCCCTGAAGCCAGCTATTTCTCAATAAGAAACGCTAGGAAACAAAACTGTCTCTATATTAATAAAATGTTGCATATGGTTCATGTCAGAGGTGACATTTAACTCTTTTGGTGGGTTTCTTGGTAATTTTGAAATGAGTTCCATGTACAACCTACAATTATACTTCGTGCTTATGGCACCAAGTTTCTGAACGCTGGAAGCAGTGTACAGTGTAACTTCAAAATGTTTAAAGAGAAATTCCATAATATTGCTATACTTTTCTGTGCCAGTTTGCCAAATGGCATGACAGGTGTAGCAGTATATACCATTTGTCTACAAGATTTTTTGTTGGTTAGTTTTTTTTAAACCTAGGATCCTCAGCATAGGTTTTCTCAGCTTCCATCACAGTCCACAGCATTGTCACTGCTCAACACTCACATGGCTCTTTTCTGCTTTACACGTAACAGCAATGAGCTTTTCCAACCACCATATACATTAACATCTATTTCCATTAAAGCAGAGGAAGAAGCAGCTGAAGTATTCAGAAAAATCAGGGATTCATGCAAGGCAAAGCACTCACTCTGCAGTTCACATGCTGATGGGCTATCGAACCATTGCACGTCTTGAAAAAAGCATTTGGGGCCAGTTAGAGAAGAATCACGTGGACACACATTATCCCAGGAGCACAGGGGTGTCATTACCCAAACAGGAGTACTTGGCCGTGAAAGTACAACTGCATCAAGATCTAGCAGGGTCAGCTCCCCTTTCTGTCCTCCTGACATAGATAAATTGAACAACACATAGTTTATTCTGTATACACCTTTATGATGTGACCTCGAAATAAGAGTGCTTGTCTGAGGGGATATGAAAGTTGCCATGTTGCGTTCCAAATAAAGGAGGCTTGGATCAGTGTTATTGGGCAAACACTTGTTCATCCTGTCAAAAGCAATTCTGCTCACACATTGCTGCACCTGTGTGTCTCTGGCGGGATTCAGAGTTGAAAACCAACAGGTCCAGAGGGGATACAATACTTTGAGTTACAGGATTTTATTTGAAATATTGCTTCTTGAAAGTCCAAAAAATAGTTTGTATTAACATAAATGCATACAGCTCACTTCATCATTCCAAGCCTAGGAACATTAATTGTAGAATGCTGTGATCTACTTAATTTCATGTTTACTTGTCATCCATCAAAACTTTCCATATCCAACAATTCAAAAGGTACACATGATCACAGAGAATTTTCACTTTTCTTCAAAAATCAGTCAACTAAAAAATATGGAGAATTCCACCTCCTCCCCGTACTGTAAAGTTCTTCAGTCAGCTGAAAGGGGAAGTTTAGCACATTTTTCTAAAATCAAATATTGAAAAGATTCTCAGTCTACAGATTTTTTGCTTACCTGACAACCATACCTATAATCACATTTTCTATTAATTCACTTTTGATCAAATTCAAAACAGTTAGCTATGTTTCAGTAAAATTGACAGAGAATAAAGATTCGAGCATTATTTCCTTAACATACTTGAAAACTCTTCAGGAGGCACCTTGGTCCTGATCTTGGTAAAGGCAGCATCAGGCCTGTAAGACACTGGCAAGTCCAAACACAAGATTTCTTAGCGGGCAGAGAAAGGGAAGGAGAAGGGACTTCAGGGCTTTGTTTTTTACAGAACTATTTCTACACCAAATTATACTGATCTGATAAATTGAAAACAAAGTGGAATGAGTTACCTAGATGTTCTTTTCCCTAACAGCACAATATCAAGGTCCAGAATCATGACAGATTAATTTTAGGAGCACACTCGTTTCTGGACATAGGAGAGTTTCTTAAAAACTCTTCAGTACATAGAACAAAAAGTTTATCTACTACAAGCTGATAGAAGTGTATTTCTTCCAGGATTAGCTCTTCATTTTGCTTGGCACTGGGAACAGAGTGGAATTTACCAGCCATGACGAACTAATTCAGAGACACAAGTTTGAGCCTTGTCTGTACTGCCAAGCCACACCAGCTCCCATTGTGGAGCAACAGCACAGAGCAAGGCAGAAGCCTGAGCCAGCTGTTACAGACACAATGGGCCCTGCAGCAAGGGAGCAGAGCTTTTCAGGGCACAGCTCTAGTAAATATCAGCATTGTCCAACTAGGAATATGTTTTGAGTTTTGTACACCAAGAAGTATGAGTCAACGCAGCCAGAGTGCAGACTGAAAACTTAAGCAAGGATTTATGTACAAAGCCAGACCCTGTTGGACAGGATCAATTCAAACAGAGGAAAGAAAAAGAGCAAAAGCCTTTTAGGCAACACTTGAAGGAGGCTGACCTTCTGGGACCCTGCTGATTATTTACATGATTTCTTGCCAAGAAACAAGTGCTGCACTGCTCTCCAGCCAGCATTAATGATCCCTGCACATTGGCAAATTTACTTCCAGCCCCAGGCTCGGCTGCTGAATACGGTGACAAACTACTTTAAAAATCTGGTTTATAACACATAAAAAATTAATTTGAAAAAAGGGAAAAAAAAAATCTGTCCTTTTCAAATTTGGAAGTTGATTTTAATTTCATTTTGAAGATACAGAGCTGCAAGTAGTCTGCTTTTTAAAATAATCCTTAACTTTTCCACTGGGCCTGCTGGCTTAGAGCTGGATGTAAGCTAAAATCTCTTAACTACACCCTGATCCAGCAAAGCAGGTCAGCACAAGTATAAAGCAATGAATGACACAAAACTTAATTATACCAATCATTCCAAGCAAAGAAGGAGCCTCTAAGGGCTTAATCCAGGTTAGAGTACTTTGATTTTGTTTTTATTTCTGCCATCCTTACTCTCCCTCCAAAAGATTAGATTCTTGCAGAGGTAGATTAAGATTCAGCACATCTTGACATGGATTTTTAGGAGTTTCATAAATAATTGATAAATAAAACAAGTTTTCCCTTGATCTTTACCCAGGTTAGCTTTCAGCCTGTCTTTATAAGAGAGGTGCTCCATTGTCTCTGATCATCTTTGTGGCCCTCCTCTGGACCCTTTCTAACAGGTTCTCTTTCCTGTGCTGGGAATCCCAGAGCTGGATGCCTTGGCAATATCAGCCTTCAGTACTCTGAAGGAATGTATGTCATTAGGGTCCATAGACTTGTGGCTATTTAACTTCATCAAATGGTCCCAAACCTGCTCTTCATTTATAGCAGGAGGGACTTCGTTCCCCTCACACCCACTCAGAGGATCAGAGACTTGAGGAAAGTCTGACTTCCAGTGAAGACTGAGGAAAAGAACTTTTTGAGTACCACAGCCTCCTGCGTATCTGTCACACCAGTTCATCCTCCTTGCTTACTGGGGGGGAAGGAAGAGGTTAGGGGTACACTCTCCTTGGCATTTTTTTCTGACCTATTTATTTACAGAATCCCTTCTTGTCATTCTCCACATCCCTTGCCAAGTCCTGTTTCAGTTTTGCCTTTGCTTTCCTGACTCTATCACTACAATTCAAACTGTATACCTGTACTCTCCTCAGGTCACCTGTCCCTGCTTCTGCTGGCTCTGCATTTCCTCCTTCCTGTTCAGTCTGAGAGTCAGATCCTCACTCACTCATCTCAGTTTCCTGCCTGGTTTGTTTGATTTCCTACACACTGAGGTAGAGAACCCTTGACTCTCAGAAAAGTGACCTTAAAGGAGACATCAGCTCTGGTCAGCCCCTCTATCCTTAGGGACAGGTACCCAAGAGATAGTATTCACCTACCCCCTAAATAGCTGGAATTTCACCCTTTCAATGTTCAGGGTCTTGACTTTGCTCCTAGAGATCACAAACTAGGGCAAGGTTGTTACAGCCCACTCTGCCACCAGTTTAAACTCCTTTAATGAACTCATCCCCATTGCTAAGCACCAGATTCAGCAATTACTCTCTTCTGGTTTTTATCCAATACCTGGACCAAGAAACTGTGCTCTACATATTGCAGGAGTCCCATAGACTGCTTGCAGCTAGCTGTATTGCTTTCCCAGGAAATGTCAAGATGGTTTAGTTGGCTCTCTCAGCCTTCAGGAGGCCTATTTTGGTGTAGGTATCTACCCAGAGAGGCTGTGTCCTTTCTGACTGGGTTTCAGTCTCAGTCACACAGTTGTGGTGGGTAGACACCCTTTTTGTTGCCAAAAATAGGCTGCTTCTTGTTGACCCCTCAAGAGGATGGAGTGACCCCTTCTCTGAGCCCTTCCTCACTAGCAAACATGTAAAACTGATGTACCACATCCTGTTTGCCATTCTCTGGGTGTCCTGCTCACTCCACTGATGGTAGTAAAGTAAGGTAACGAGCAGGAAGATTACTGAATTGAAATTAAAGAGAGAGCAAATTATTTTGAAGCAAAAATATGAGTGTAAGCTGGACACCTGCTGCTTTTTTCTTCCAGCAGAAATTAATGAAATGTAGTATCAGACAGGGATAAGATAAAATTAACCCCCCGTTCCTCCAAATAACAGTAACTAGTCTCTTTCTTTATGCTGCAGACATGTTATTTGGGCGGTGTTTTTTATTTTAAAAGATTTAAGTGATTTGAGGAGAAGAGGTAATTTTAAGACTACCCAGTAACTAGCAGGATCCTGCAGGGACAATACTAAAATGTATTCTGAAACTGTTTACCCCCCTATTGCCTACATTTTAGCAAAAACTTTATCTATAAGCTGATTTTTATTACAAGAAAAAAAAAACAAACCAAGACTGCTTATTAACAATAATTCATGCACTGCAACTCTGTGATTTGCCATTCACATTTATGTTCATGCCAGGCATCCTGGGTAATGGCTGAAAACATCAAATCTTACAAGTTTTAATAGAACTCTATTCAAAATATTTTTGTTGCCCAGCTGGGAATAGAAAGACAAAGAGGGAGAGCAATATTTAAACTCTAGTGCACAGCTTGGATGACCCAAGCAAACTGCATTATGAAGAGCTAGTGTGTGCTAAGCCTTACTCCACGTGATAAGGTCTTCTAGCTGAATTTATCCAAATAAAAGGCACCAAAAAGTGACCATCAATATACTTCAGCCACAGTGAGAAACAAACACTTGAAGACCTTATGCAAAACAATCAAAGCTTGTGTATACCTTAGTGCTTACAAATTAGAAATACGCACATGCAATCCAGTCTCACTGAAAAAAACCTTACAGAAATTTTAAATCACAAAAGAACACCTCTAGAGCAGGCCTCCTGTAGGGTTTGACTCCAACAGGGGCAGCTGGGAGACATTGGCAGAAGTGGCACCTTTATCCTATCTAACATGTTAAAGTCGATGTGGTCATACAGATTTTGGTATCCTCAGTGTTCATATATAGTCAAAGCTTGTTTCCACATCAGTAGACTCATCTCAACAGTTTCTCCTGCAGGGAGAGAATTTGGGGCTGAATTAAGCACCTCTGATGACACAGGCTTACACAAAAAATTGAGTCAAACTTACTAAAAATGAAAGATGATACAGTAAGAGGATAAGGCTATGCTGCAGTAGATCCAGCATCAGTTTCTTGCATGACCTTACTTAAGTAACTCACTGTGCCTCATTCCATCTCCAAGAGCATGAGAATGAACAAATACTGGAAGCTACTCAGATATCACAAGGGCTACAAAGCTCAAAACAGCATTTGAGATAAGTAGGGAAAGATTTTGAAGCAGTAAGTTCAACTACATAATTTCCATCTAAACCCACAGTAGACACACCTTGTTCCTAGAAATATGTAGCCAAAACCACTTGAAGTTAAACTTGTGTCTGTGGAAATACATCACACTGTTTTCTGGTTGACTTTTAGAGACTCAGGTTTTGCATTGAAAGCCATCAGAAAACAAGAACAACCAACACATACACTTTCTCAAGTTCATAAAAAAAGATTCTGAAAAATAATAACTCAATGACTGACACCCAAAGGCTCTTACAAGAACATTTTTAACAAGTAGGACTGGCAGCTTTTAAAAGCTAGAGTTATCACAGCAACATTCCAGTTAAAAAAATGGAGCACAAAAGGAGGCATTTTCTGACGTTCACAGCAATATGCAGCAAGTAAAGGATCTAGAGAAAATAAGGAAGCCAAAAAAAAAAAAAAAAGTTGAAATTGAAATCTACTAACAACAGGAAATGTGGATAAAACCACGAGATCAGTGAAGTGAGAATTTCCAGGTGATTCCTGTCAGGGAATCAAGTGGCTGATTGATCACAGGTATTTTAATCTACTCTATTTTAGTTACAATTCAATCAACTGCATGGTTCAAAGTGGAATAGCAACCATCTTGAAGGAAGCAATGTATATGAGCATAATAGATGAGGATAATTTTTATAAAAAATAAATCAAGGTAGAGGTGCCTGTGGGCTTGATTTAATTGCAGACATAGAAGAGTGACCGTTTCATGGAAGAGAACTCTGATATGCTTGCAGAAGAACTCATGTTTTTAAAATTATCATGTGCATCATGAAAAGGGCAACAGCTGCACAGCAGTAACTTGACATGCAAATTCCTTCCTTTATTCAGTCCACGTTTGCACATGCTGATAAGAGATTTAAGCAGAAAAATATTCCTTTTGCGTCATCATATGTAGAAGGGATATAGCTGTTTGCTCTGAAAAAAGCTGCTTAATGCCAAGAAATATGTGCTATTTCACAAGCAAGCATCAAAACATTTGGATTTTCATTGCTGTTTTAACCTCATGAATAGAAATACACTGATGGGTATGAGCTGACCATCAGCTGATGGACAGGTCGAGAGCAAATTTCTGCAAAGCTATAATGTACACAAATGCAGTAAGGAGCAGCTAGTTTAAATATTTCAATGTAAAGAGAGAAAAGCATACAAAATTATTTTCCCCACAGAAATAAGGTTTATTTGGTTAGATGTGGCTCAGAACACATCAGCTGTACATTTGCCTATCTGCTTTCAGCACTTAAAACTGGCTATGCCACAACAGAAGATGCTCACATCTCCCTGGGTAGTTTTGTCTGGTAGCTCATTACAGCTTCTGTTTTTTTCTCATTGACTGTTTTCCTTGTACTGTAGCTACAAACCAGCATCTCTTGTTCAGGGTGATATGGAAAGAGGGAATCGTGAACTAAGGCACATCCTTAATGGGTCTTCCTCAAATGCACCAGGACCAAGACTGAAAAGGCTCTGGTTACAAAACAAAGTCACAGAGTTTGTCTGAGGCAACTGATAATCCTGTCTCTCTCTGCATCCTGCTAGCCATGTCCCTGGTAAAAACTCTGTCACCAGTTTACTCCCTCCATTCTGATTCTGCTCTGTTTTCTCCTACATTTTCCTAAGTTCTCACATTCACAACTCTTATTGAGATTTCTTCTGTACAATTTTTCAAACCATGATAGCCTCCTATGGAGCTGGAAATGTATCAATATTTAATACTTGAGAGGTCTGCCTAAGAATTTTACCCTAACTAAAAGCTGTGATTTTTTTCCAACCCCCCCACTGGTGAGATGAAATAATACTGGGTGTGCAGCTCCTTAAGGCTCTACCAAGAACCACCTGTTCATATTGTCATCTTAGGGTTTGATTCCTTATTAGAACTGTGGCAGCGAGCAAGCTACTTAAGGAACCCATCCCTACCAGAGACGGATACCTGGCTTTTTTAACACTGAAATGATTATTTTTCCTCAGCTCTTCCTTTTTTTTTCTGGCTGAGCAAATGGATTGATTCTCTGCAATCACTTGGCACAGAACAGGGGAACTGTTTTAGTCAGGGGAGATGAGGGGACACTGTTTGAGTGTTCTCACTACAATCTGCACTTGCAGTACTGGGGAAACAAAATATCCAAGTCCCAACACCCATAAAGCATCCTCCTCCTGAAATTCCAGTAGATCCCAGCCACAATATTCTGCGCCCTCAATTGCCAAATCACCTCTTAGGAAAACTGATCATCAGAAGGATCAGTCACAAGCAATCCTCTCATCTAGGGGACTGAAAAAGCCTGAAAGTTGAAATTAAAAATTTTTCTTAAATAAAGTTAAATGTCATTCCAAAAACATTCGTCATACTAAATGCATGAATTACCAAGATATGCCATGATTCTAAATGATAAGTAGAAGGAGAAGTTTTTCAGAGAAAATGGCAAGATGTCACAAAAATGTAAAGCTATACATCTGCATGAAAGAAAGCTCATTACATAGTATCACAAACACACAGGTGAAGGGAAGATATCTGTTGGGGGAGGTATTTCTGCTTTTAAATCAACAGGTTGATGATATATCTACTAATCTACAGATTCTCCAAGCAGAGTCAGGACTAACTTGCAAAGGTGTGAGGCATGCACACTTTAGATGAACTAAGAGGATGAATGCCATTTCAGTGAAAAAGCTAGAGAGCTGCTGATAATTCCTGTCAGCAGCATTTAACATGGCAAACACTGGGACAGGGAACACAGAGGCCAAGAGAAGGATACTGAACACCTTTGCTGCTAGACAGAGATACCCACAAAAATATACTGACCCTATATGAACAAAGATCTAAATATTCTAATTTTAGTATTCAAGGTCTATCTGGGCTCCTAAGCCAAAACTTAACCAGCTGAACAGACTTTTTAAGAAAAAAATACACCATGAAGTCACACTGCTACATGCTCAAAGACTGAGGTGCACAAAAGCAAAATAGGCAATTGAATGAACTGCAAAACCAGCGTTATGATTACCAGCAGTAGACATAAAAGATGTATCTGGCAAACCCAAACCAAAATATTGCCTGGATGGACAAGAAAGAATAATTAAAATACAGTAATTAAACAATAATTAAATTAATAATAATTAAAAAAGGATTTCATGCATATGCAAAACTATCTTACTGCCTATCCCCTCAACTTTTATAGGCAACTACTTCTCTAGTCCAGTACATAAACTTGCACCTGACTACCAGAGACTGCAGGATGGAACAGGTTATTGCCAACACCACAGCTACCACTTCTTCACTTTTGTGACTCATCCCTTTTCACAGCACCTGCAGTGCTGCACACTAGGATGCACAGTAACTGTTATAATTAATTTATTCCTCAAACAAAAATCAAGGGTCTAAGCAGAGCCCACTACAGCCAGTACAGTATTGGAGAACAAGTATTGTTTTTCAAGGCCTGACTTTCTTCAAAATTTATTATTCTAGAGGATTTTGGATATTGTCCAATTATATGAAAAAGTTAAATCCATGCAATTAAAAAAAAGGAAGGAAGCACCCTTTAAGAGAGACTGAAAAGACAAAGGAAGTCACAGATATATACCCATTTCCTAAATTAAATTTAGCAGCTTTGAAAGATCCTCAATACACAGCCCTGAAGAAGGAAGGCCTTCATCTATAAAAGATGCCGATCATACATATTAGAAATGCATTCTGAGCTGTATGAATAAGTCATAAATAATGTAAGTCATTGAATGCCTCCCCACCCCCTGACAGAATAGAGCAGGAACAGCTCATGATTTTCAGATAAAGTTTGTTATTCAGAAATTATCTATGAAATCATCTCCATGAATTGCTATTTGCTTATAACTTCTGCCTGAATAGATAGTTGCACTTATTAGCTGTTGAAAATTCCAGCTGTTTTGATTGGCATGCAGCTCGCATAGCACATCTCTCCTCTTCTCCCTGAGCATGGGCACTTACTGGGAGCTCACAAAACTACCTGTTTTAATCTGAACCCTAACTCAACTCTTTTTTTTTTCTTTGAGCCTGGTAGAACACTTCCTTGCAAGCACTCACAACACTGGTAGAAGCTGTGCAGCCACGTGGACAGAGCTCTAAACTCCAAGACCTGGGCAACAGGTCTTCATCAGGTGATTGCCTCTCACTCCTCAAGTTCCACCTGCATCAGAGTTTCTTCTCTAAGAGCCACTAGGAGCAGATGACAGTGTCCTGTAGAGGACCCAGATATTATTAAACTCATGCAATACTTACAAAATTGGATGCATTTATGGAACTTTTGTACCACATTTATCCCAGATCTCCAATACAGATCCTCTGTCCACCTGTGAAACACTCCTGTACTTGCATGAATAACACAGACATAGATCAAAGACTAACATAAAAGCTGCAAAGAGAGTTGGACAGCCCAGAGGATGTTGCACATGATTGTTGCCAACACAGCCATGCAACAGATATTAGTATGCTCTTTGCACAAATGTGTCTTTTTCTCATGGATTGAATTTTTTAAATTTCCACCATTTTTAGTCAGATACTTACTTTGCTCATTTACACTAAAAGCATTTGTCAAACATATGGTCTTGAATTTCTTCAAGGTTTACCTCCAGATGTGTTGTCTTCAGTATGCTGTCAGTAATCCAGCAATCTCCAAAGGAAGCCTTTGCAATTGGCTCTCCTTCAGGATCCTAGTTTTGAAGAGCCCTTGATTTCTGTTTTAGGAACTTGAGAGACAAGGTAAACATTTGGTGGTTGGCTTTGGGAATTTTTTTCCTTGTTTAGGAAATAGTCCCCCTTGTGACAGACTTTGTTAGACTCTTAGAACACAAAGAGAACTACTGAGCTGAAATATGGTGTTTAGGATAAATTGTGTTCAAATCAGTCACTCTTGCAAAGGGAATCCCACAAGGCTACCCCTAGAATAAGCAAAAAATGGAGCAAACAGTTCTATCATAAAAACATCACTTAGTTAAAAGCCAAAACATTTCAAGGAAATGTATTTTATATCGATAAAGTGGAAATCTGACAGCATTAAAATACTTTGGGTTTACTTTTATGTGAAAAAAGCATTGTAAATTTCACTGTTTTTTTCAATAATTTGACGTACAAGCAAAAAAATTAACAAAATAAAGAAGTAAAAAAAAAAAAATCTCTGCTTTATTTCAGCTCCAAAAGAAATGCTTTTATGATCCAAGATAAGTTTGGAAGAATTATTTTTTTTTTATTTTTTTTATTTATGTTTCAAAAACCGAGCTGGCTTTCCGTCAAAACGAACCCAAAAGCTAAAAATTCCTAACTGGTCTTGGGTCCAACAATCAATCTAGACGACAAGCCTGCTAAAAGCATCACTACACTGGTATTTTTTTGCTATCCCCCTGCCCACAAAGATCCAAGAAAAATGCACAGCAAAATGATAGACAAACCTAGAGAGAAGCCTGGAATCCAATATTTCATTGTAGACAGCACACACTTTGCATCCTGGTTCCAAACAGGCTTCACCACAAAGCCTGAACATCAGGCTCATCCCCATTAAAGTGTCATAGCAATTCTGGGATGAATGTAAAGCAGCTAAGCCATCCAAGACCAAATTTTAAAGGTCAAATGCCTCTTGTAGAAATATTATGCTTGTCAGCAGCCTTGGCTGATGCAAAAGATTGCAGTAGCACAGAATTTTGACTACTACTCATCAGTGTAGTACTCATTCTTCAGAACAAGTCCCTGAAGAACTGTGCTAAGGTACATGAATAGGACAATGTGGAATAAATATTTTTAAAATATGAAGTTGTACTTCTGCCAAAGCAATTCACAGGCACTCAAGCAAAACAGTCCCATTACTCTTAGTATGCAAAGAATTTCTACACACTGCTAGGGAACATGCCGAGGATTATTCTCAATGAGCAACACCTAATGGAAAAAGCAACGGTCAAAAATATCGTCTTTGATGCAAATGACATTTGAATCACAGTGAAAAGCAGTATACATAATAATAGCATGTTGCCAGAAGCTTCCAGCTGCAGGTATCCAAATGTTTTTTTCAAAGAGTAGTTATTTCAAGCAACTCAGTACCTGTTTTCACAAAAAATTGCACAGTAACTTAGAGGAGTTAAGTGATTTGCTCAAGAATATTCAAGCTCAGGCAAGAATGGCACAGCGGCAGCCCTGTGAGTAGATTCCTGCTCTCCTAGTTTCCAGTTCTCCAGCCCAGCAAGCAGGCCAGCAGTGTCTCTTGCAGCAACATCTGACAAACTTTCCATTAAAGGCTGCCTGTATGATGAGATCTCTACCCACAGAAAACACATTAACCAATATGTAATGCATACTCAAGCAAACACATCCACACAATAATGAGAGGGTGAAACAGCAGCATCCACATGAAGCTGGACCTCACTGAAGTGAGTGATGCCAATATAGCATTTTTTCTTAAAGCCTGGATACATCTTTAAAATATTTGGAAGTGTAAATACTGCCTTTGCATTTTATGACACAATAAAAAGTGGTTTAATACAGCAATAAAAACTCCAATATGCCTTGACAATATTATTTTAAACACAGGTCTAAAGCCCACTAAGCTACTAAGTCGTAGACAAATTTAATTTCGGAAAGGCCTTGACACAATACTGTTTTAAATGAAAGTAAAATATTCTGCATAGCCAGACTTACTAAATAAATCTCAAGGTTTTTATGGCACTAATTAATGGGTATGAGCACATTGGGACTGCTGAGTAATTTGCGCTGTTATATATCATAGATGCAAAAGCAGAAAGTGGCAGATGCTTAAGTACTGAAAATGAGGTTTAGGACCCTCTGAAATAAAATAGCTACAAATGAGGAATTCTTGTGTTTCAGGACAGAATATTTACTACAGTGACCTAGGGCACAAGTGAGATCAAAGAATTAGAAGCAGCATGAACTGCATTCTGCCCTTCAAAACATCAAATAACCAAAACAATGAATAATTAGAGTTAATTGTGCTTGTTTGCAGCAATCAGATTTGCATCACGTGTAACACTCAGAGAGGCACATGAATAGCTTCACACCAACTGTGACAAATGGGATTTGACCTGCATTATTTCCCAGCCACTGGGGTGGGAGACCCAATAGCCAGGGATCCATGCCCTTGCCAACCCAAGATCATAGCACTAATTACCCCCCAGGCAGCGCTAATTACTCCCCCGGGCAGCTGCTCCCCACAGGCATCAGGGCCAGCCCCAAGGCCAGGAGCTGCCAGCACACATGCTGCAGTGGCAGCCAGTTGTGGCCAGACACTCCCACCCTGGCGAAGCAGGACGGGCACCATCTCTGGCATGCCTGTCCCCAGAGTCCAGGGTGGGTGGTAACAACTTGGGCTTTAAGAAATGTTGAGCTCAGTGCTAAGGTGGAAAGCATTTCTCCCCTTGCTGCCCAGTCAAGTGCTCAGAAGCTGAATTAGCAATTTTTTAATTATTTTTTTTAAAACTGAATTAAACCAAACTTTTGCATTGCAGTTGAAATGAGAAAGGCACTGCTCTCACTCAGCACAGTTAACAAGTGTAACAGGACAGTGGTCTCTGGCTGGGTGACAGTCTCTTTATCAATCACTTTACCCGGCACTAACAGCTCCATATTGCCTATAAAGGCTGACTTGCAAACAAAGACTAGGCAGAATAAAATAATAAAAAGGTATTTGTTGAAAGGATACAGCTTGGGCTATGCAAGAATCCCGCAATGGTCCTAAAAAAAAAAAAGTGGACACCTGCTCACAAAGTCTCACCCTTTTATAAGCTCTGGTCCCTTGGCATATTGGAGTGAATTGTCCAGTTACAGCTTCAGGTTATGAAGCTCCATCCTCTTTGTTCTTTCTCTCTTCTTCACCACTGTTTGCACCCTTGGGCCTAAAATTTTACCTTGGTCTCCAGCTAGAAAGGAATTGTTTTGTCTACCCTGTGAAGAGAGCTCACCAACCCTTAATATGAAACCCAGAACTACACAGTAGAATAGCTCAGAGTTCGAAAAAATATAAAAGCGAAAACTTAAGGCATCACCCCGAGCTACCTCCTGTGCATGACCTTACCACAAAGATCCCTTCACTGCCTTGGAAGAGCAGCTCCTGCTGCTGCAGGTCACAGAACAGGGAAAAGACAGGTTTTTCCTGAACAATTAGAATCAATTCTAGACCTGTTAAATCTACAGGGTAATAAGCCACAGAGGATGTTTAAACATACAGAGTGTGCAGACTAGAACAGCGTAAGTTTGTCTTTGGAAAAACAATTCCATTTGACTTCAGAAAAAAAAAATATCACAGTGATCAGAAGTAAAAGCACAGAAAAAACAAGTTCTACAGCATATATCATTTGTTTAAGAATTGTATTTATCTATGGGGTTTTTTGCCTTTTTTTGTGGAAAAGTGTACTTAAAGGGACTTATATTACTCAGAATTATTTTGGTATTTCTACCAGAGCCTTCTTGTACTAATTGTTCCTGCCCTCATCTGGCATCGAATATTTTTCCCTTACCAAGGTTAGTCAGCATGCTTCCAGGGAATCAAGGTGGTATTGCAGCAAGATAAAAATTAAAATACACAACATTCTCAAATCACACGCAAAATAATTGGCAGAAACAAGACCCAGTCTTCTCATTTAGACACTGTGGAGCCCTCTTCTTGTTAATTACAAAAGGTTAGGTGAATGATTTAGATGAACAATTCAGAAGAATTATGAACCTTCCCAAACCTTTGTTCAAAATAAGAACTGAAATTTCTGGAGACTCATAAAAACCTAACTTTACTCACACATGCCCTTGTTGCATGCATACATACACAAGTGCACACCCCCAGCTCTCTGTTTTCCCCTACCCTTCCCACATTTAACAAGCAGTAAAAGTGTCAGAATAATCTTGAAGAATAATGCCTGTGTCAATAAAAAATTTTCCACCCCACACTGCCTTCAGACACACCATGTTCTTTTTCAGGGAAGGAATTCTGAAAACAGCTTGACTGTTTAAAAAAAAATAGCTATAGGAGTGATGAAAATAATAAGGAACAAAACTTTGTTTTTGTTAACCAAAAAGCATTTTGATGAATGCCATTTTGTGCTTGACTTTTTAAAATGTCATTCAGCGTGCACAAAGACTTAGGAGAAGCTTTTTATAAAAAAAAAAAACGAGTGCTTTTTGGCACTCCACAAAAGCACCTCCAACCACATGATTTTTTAACACTTGAATGTGAAAGAACATCTGTTTTGAAAACACTGCTCAGAATTTAGTTTATTTGCTTTGCCTCAGCATTATCAGTGGCCCAAAGAAGCACAAGAGGAGCTGAACTCCTGTCCTCACTATGACTGGTGTGGAAGCTCTATCCAATAATTGCACTTAAGCAGCCCTAGGATCAGGCTGGCAGACCCTGAGCATCATGCCAGGGCCATGATGACACACGTGCCAGCTGGAGGAGGCTCACAGCTGATACCGCAGAAGTGTGCAGGGGAGTGTGGTTCTGCCATCTAGATCCCCATAAATATGCCTGCAGCAAAACCCCAGCCTAACATACATTAAGGGTTTATCTACCCATGGCATGCTCAGGAGAGTCAAAATAAATCTGCTGAAGACACAGAGCTAAAGCCAGGAACTTAGAGTATTATTAGATGAAAGTTACTTTTGAGAGAGAATAGCAAGAGGATATTTTAAACAAGTTTTAAGACAATATAACCTGATTCCAGAAGTCAATTGATTTACCTTCTCTTTTCAAAGTATACCTGTGAATAAGAGGAAGACAGAAGAAAAAAGAAAGCAGAAAAGGTAGTAAATGTCAGCCTTCAGAAAGCAGCAGCATCATCCAAATAACTGTAACAATTCACATTTAAATTCCTTTTAAAAACCACACTACAATAAAGGCATCGAAAACCTTCCTTGCAGTTAAGGAGTCGCTGGGATTGGAGGTCTCATCTCAAGGCAGCACAGCTGCATTCCCAATATCAGAACCAAAAGACTTACACTTGGGAGGCAGATTCACATCAGAAACCCTTAGGCCATTCAAGCATGTTCTCTGTTCTAGCACCTCAGTTGTTATCGTTCTGGGTCTGTGTTTCTCTTTTCCCAACATCAGAATTATAAAAATATGATCCGACTGCACTTCACCACCAATAACTGCTGTAGTTCTCACCTCAGCACAATATCAGTCACTGCCTTCTTAATCTCAGACAGAGGAGCATGAATTAGTGACCCACCATATTTCACAAAAAAAATTGCCATTTCGTTTTAAAACAAAACAAAACCAACCAACAAACAAACAAACAATAAGTCCTGAAATCTGTTCCCAGCTGCTTCATTTTACTTTTTCATCTCTTGAGGCTTAGCTACTCCACCCTACACATGCAGAAAATAAAGTCTCAAGAAATTCTTGCAGTGCAGAAATCTGGGTCATTTAACCTTTTGGGGGTTTGCAGCATTACTTAACTGCTTCTGAGCCAAAAGTTAATCCTTATGAAGTCTTTTGAAACCTTCTAGAGACTGCACTTCATGGCAAAAGCATCCTGCACATACCAGTTGTTAAACTCCAAGTTTTATTTCTCTGGAGATTGTATAGATTTAAAATGAAACTAAGTTTTGTTCATAGTATTCTTAAATCAGTTTCCAGGCACAATCCATTAGAACAAAAAATTTCAGCCTACATAGTACAAAGGCTGGCTTCTGCACAAGAGTGTACGTGATTTAATTTTGGTCGACTAACTTGACATTCATACACCACATTGTGCAGAATAGGACAGCAAGTATTCAAAAAGACACTGACATAAATTTAAGATTATCCATCAGTTGTGTCTCTTTACTGAACCAGTCTCCCATATGTGATTCTTTTAGGTCATAAATATTTCAGAGAGCTTAAAAAAAAGCCTTTAAAGAAGCCTCCCATCCCCCAAACAAAGCATGAGGTAAAGAACATGGAAAAGGTGCAGAAATAATCCTGGCTTGACATTTTGGCCACAGGTCATTCTCACTTTTAAAAAATTGCTTTAATAAACTGAAAAGTTTTGTATTTTATATTTATGTGCATAAAAGCATTAGGACTAATATGTTTATTATTGCACAGGTGAAAAATACAACTAACTGATGAATCAATTTAAATAGCATTTGAACTAGTGCTTTTATAACCCAAGGCTTACATTTTTCCATCTCCCTCCCAAAAGGCTATGCATTCTTTACTTGCTCATCTGCAGAAATTTACAGGTGTTAAATTAGCCACAGTAAGCCTTACCTTTTGTTCCCAGATTGCCATCAAAACATATTGAGAATTACAATAGAAACATATTGAGAATTACAGAGAAAAAGTTAATTAAAAGTTTGAATAGAAGCTCCAGAAAGTTCAAACAAAAGATTTTTCCCTAGTTCATACCAAGATCTGGCTGCATGCATAATTACACATAAATCAGACTGTAACTTCCTATGCTTTTCCCTCAATAAAATAATAGACATTTCCCCTTCACTTTAGCTAAATGTTTATAAATATCCAAGGCTCCCATTGCAGTCAATGCCTTGTGGATATGATGTTAAAGTGATAAGACAGGCACAAAAAGACCAAAAAGTTCCAGTGATTTGTATTGTTGGGGCAGCTTGCCAGGTTCCCCATCTAAATCTATCCTATAAATAGAGGTATTCTGATGTAAAAAGTTTCCCAAGTATCCACTCTAGTTTAAAGACAAGTTCTTTCAATGTCAGCTTTCCACAAATATAAATGTTTGAGTTTAGCTCATAAATGTCATCTGAAGGTAAATTTTAAGATTGCTGCTTCCAATATTCATACCAAAATAGCAAGTTTTATGTTAAAGGCCACTGTCTGCCTTACAGAAAGAACCTCCGTGCTCCACATTTCTCACTAGAGCCTTGGCACACAAGTACTTAAATTAACTAGGGAAGGATCAAATTACACTCTGTGTGGAAAGATGATGCACATAGATTTATTGGGATTTTTTGGTTTTTTTTTTTTTGTTTTTAATTTACCTCATTGGACAGTAAGCAAAAGTTAAAATGACCTGTATGTCTCAAAACCTATCCTAGCAGTTTTCTTCTCAAACAAGCTGTTAGTGACCACGGTAGAAATGCTGTTAAAGGGAATTCAAGCAGACAAGACAAGAGAGCCAAGGCTAAGACATTAGGACAGGTGCCAGCATAATAAACAAGGGTCTTGTGTGTCAGTAGATCTGGGAACCTGATAGCTCACCATCCCACTCACTCCCACACACTACTTAGCCTTAACCACCACAGGATATGGGGCAGAAGCATTTCTTGATAACACATTTTCAGCCTTGAAAATAAGGCTAAGTTGTAATCAGTTTTCTATCATAGTTTCCTTGAAGCAGATTTGATTAAGCATCATAGATGCTCATAATTCCAGTTTTTGTGACTAGTTTGAATAGTTTGGACAATGCTTTGTGCACTGGTTGTAGATTTAATACAGGCTCTGGCACAGCACCTCCTCCATTGTGAAGCTGGCGTGACAAAAAAGGAATAATATTTATAATAGTGCTGTGGCCATAATGGCGTTGAGAGGTAAGACTGGTGAAGATCAGTAATAGTTTTATTTAGTCATCCACCAAAATGGACCAAAAATCCCAAAAACAAAACCCCCAAAACCAAACAAAAAACAAACCAACCCAAGAGAAACAAACAACAGCCCCCACACAATAAGTGTTCTTTTTGATAATTTAGATACTTAAAATATTTAGATATTTAAGATTTTAAGAGTCAAAGTAGGCCATATGGCCTTTGTTAAACATGTTGCAAGTTTCATTAGCTTTTCTTCATGAGAAAAATGATGCATAGGAGCTCTGATCATCATACTATCCTGACCCAGGAAAAGTGAAAAATATTATTTAATAGATGTCACCATCCATTAGGTTCTGCCTTTTTCCTCCATACTTGCACTTCCGTCTCTCCAGCTTTGCTAAACTCTTATTCCAAGCATACAAACTACTTTTACCTGATGAAAGCATGCCGCACTAATGTACAAACCCCCCGTACACACAGCAACAACAAATACTCCACTCCTGCAGAAGCCATCAAAATCCATCCACCCTACACAAACACTTTCTAAAATGTGCTATGCTTCATTCCTTTGCCCTCTGGGAGAGACTAGGCAGCCATTATGTAGTCAGCTAACTCATGGACCTGCCTGTGAAAGACAGGAACAAAACAACTCACAAAAACTCTGCCTCTGCTATCTTCATGAAAGACCTACAAAAGTAAAAGAAGGAAATAAAATTACTAGCTCTAGTAGATGCTATGTGCTCAATATTAAAAGTAAACAAGGATTTAGAGCAATCATTTTGCAGCCCATTAGAATTTATCCTATTTCCACCCTAATGGAACTTCTCCGCTTAGGGACGCAGGTAAACACTTCTCTTAAGAATGTGAGATCACAAACTTTTCAAGCAGCATGTGCAACAGAAAAGTATACTTAAAAAATTATAATAAGAAAATCCCTACACTTGTTTTTTGTTCTATAGCCTGAAGGTGATATAAAGGCTTTCTCTCGATAAGGAAAAAAAGCAAGTCAAAAGCTGAATGTCAAGAAAACTATGCAGCTCCACTCCATAGAATAATAAAAAAAAAAAAAAAATTAAGAAAAAGGGTGTGAGCTGTGTGAAAATCTTGGAAAAAAATCAAGAAAATTACACTCTGATTCTGACTAATTTATGAGAAAAAAGTAAAATATTCCTTCATTAAGTCCTTAATTTCTAATTATATGCACAGTTAGAACAAGACGTAGAAACAGCCAAGAACTGGGTATTGTTTTCCTCTCCCTCCTCCTCAATTCTAAGGCTAATCCTATAGCTCTTTGTTCTGGAAGTTGAGAGTGCAGTGTACAAGTTGTGTTCACTTTTCACCTTTACTACCCTTATGGGATTCCTGTCTGCTGCCTTCCAGACAAAAAGCTTTATTTACTGTACTGTTCCCTGAAGCACAGGAACAGAAGTCTCAGTGGGCTGAAGGAGGTGCAGCAATACCTGCACCACAGGTTCAATCAGCTCTGACAGGTCCACAGATTGGCTGAGGGGACAGACACCATCCATACAAAGACATCTTTCCAAGCCAAGCCCACAAAATATTTGCAGTCATATGTGGGCGTGTACCCACTGTAATATTAGTTCTATTATTGAGCCATGTAGAAAGTTTGCTTAATTTATGAGTTAGTAGCATTCAGTATCCTTTTAGTTGCTCTTAAGTCTTATTCTGAAGGGCTTTTAGTATCTGGCAGTTGAAGCAGCACTCACTGAATAACACTGGGCACACAGACACACAAATTATTTCAAATACATTTGAGAAGCATCAATAGACGCTATATTTGCAAATATGCATGGAGGCATTTAAGTGAATGCAGCATACTACTTCAAAAAGTTCAAACCTATCAGTAAAACCATTAAGCTCAGCACTTTTACCTTCCTTTAGTTGCATTAGAAATGACTGCTTGAGGTTGGCTGAAGCTCCTGCTAATGGATTTTGAATGCAGTGCACTTTCCCCACCTCCTGTTTTAGAAGCCTCTCCATCCTATTTCCATGTATATCTTGTGCCTCCAATTGGCTGGGAGTTGCTCTCCTGTGTACCAATTAACTCATTATCAGGTGGAGAGTTATCCTAACCTTGGCACAGCTCTCCTGACAACCTGGATCTGAAGCATTACAGTTCAAGCACCACTTTCAAATGCAGCCACACACGTGGCAGAGAACAGGACACATCAACCTCACATGCCTCACCTGGTAGTGGGGCTTTTGTAGCAGTACTTTAGGGCACCTGGGCAACAGCTCCTAGAGCAGCAGGGGCTTATCCTCAGCTGCCCCAGCCCTTCACTTCTGTTCCTCAAAGAGGTGTAGGGCTTGGTCCATGAGGTCAGCAGAAAGAACTTTTGAATGCTGAAAGCAAATACATGAAAACCTGTAGGAGAGCCCAGGTGTTCTCACTAGATGAGGTAACCGGTGAGGAAGAACAGCATACCCTTCCTCAGCCTCTTGTTGCTCCTGTGGCTTCACACCGTAGGCTCACCTGCAGCATGGCTGCTGGGAAGCCTTGCAGGAATCTCCATGCATCAGGTTGTAACAAAATCAGGCTTGACCACCAAAGGTATCCCAGAGCAAGAAGAGGAGAGTCCTCAGTGGTCAAGGCCTAGCTCCAAGGGTATTCATGAACACGAGGTCCAGCAGCAGCCAAGTTCAGACATAAGTCTAGATCATAAGGAAATCTCCTGGCAATAAAGCATGTCTGATGCCAGGGAGGAAACCAGTCCACAGGCCAGCATTAGGATCAGGTCTAGTAATAACCAAGCTGGGCCTTAATGTCAAGCCAGGAGGACAGTCCAGACACTGAGGTCTAGGTCAGGAAACTACACCAGCACAGACATCACTGAAGAGGGACATTCCTTCCACAAAGCTCAAACAGGGACCAAGCGTCCATGGCTGGTTTAAATATAAGGTGTAGATAGAGGCCTCAGGTGAGGCTCCTTAGGGTCAGTAAGGCTTATTAGTGCCCCCAGGGCCTTAGCAACACATACCTGCTGCCAATTCCTTCCTCAGGGTGCACTAACAGAGAGTGAGTGATTGAAATGTTGCCGTGGTTTCCTGTTCATTCTGTGAGCTGGTTGTCTTCTTCCTCAGCTATCCCCAGCCCCAGAAAGACCTATACCACCAACAACCTGTGCATGAGAGAAGAGAAAAAGCAGACACTTCTTTTCTTTGTATTCCAGTGCATCGTTTTGGAGCCTTTATGATTCCATTCCCCTTCTGGGAGACTTTGGCAAACTAATTACATAAATACAACCTCTAGCAATGCACACACCATACTGAATGGTTTGCTTGCATCAGACACTTCAGTGTTTATTTTCCATTCGTTTCACCCTCCAAGGAGTTTAGATATTGACTTTCCATTTGGATCCAAGCAGAAATCTAAGACAGGAAATTTGCCCTGGTTTCACAGAATACCAGCAGAGCCAGCTGTGCATCCTCTTGTGTTATTACTTCTTCCATTGAAAGTACCAAGCACTAAATTACCTTATTCAGTGCTTTGTGCCAGGCCCTTGAACCAAGCAGCTCTGCTGCTTGACCCTTCTCCAGGAGCTCTAGCCCTTGGATGCTGCTCCCTGAGACACACTGCTTTACTACCCTTGAGAGGCAGGGAGGAAGGAAGAGATATAGAAGGTAAAAACCAGGTGTCAAAGCTGAAGGAGGGATTGTGATGTAGAAACTTGGCAAGCTGTTTGATATTTGTTCTGAATTATTGCAGAAATTTTTCAGTCTATATTAAAATTTTATAAGCGACAAGGATAATAAATCAACTACAGAAAATAGAAAACTTGTGTTTACTCTTGAAAGAATTGCTGTACCTCGAGGTAACTTTTCTCCCAGCAGATGCTAAGATATTTTACTTCAAGCCTGACAAAGAAAATACCGTCACTTCCATGGGCAAAACAGATGTAGAAGAAACAAGTAAAAAGCAATACAAATGTTTCAAATATAAACACTACTGAAGAATTTCTGGAACAGGATGCATATGAATTAAGCAAATAAATACTTGACAATTACGTTTTCCTTAGACAATTTGTATGATTTTTTTTTTGTTTGGTGGGTAGTTGAATTCTCTAGTTGAATTAATCCCTTTATGATTTTTTTCACCTAGACAGTCTAATTGGTATTAAAAGGGTTTGGCTGGCTGTATTCACAGTAATTATTACTTTCAAGGAAAATGAAAACAATTCAGTCATCAGTGTAATGGTAAATCTATTCCCTGCTTGTAGCTTGCATGCATAAGGTCCTCAAAATGTAAGCGTTCAATTTCATTGAGCTGAAGTAACATATTCTTATATTTTATCTCCCAAATGTATGTGATGTTTCACCATACATGTCATATTTTTTCATCTCATAGAAAGGAAATGAAATGATAATGAAATCTATGCTATTGAAAATAAGACCTTTGCAGAGAAACCTCTGTGCTATTATATCACTTAGAGTTGATTAAGTAATGATAAATCTTTCACCAGGATTTTGAGCCCATCCTAAAACAGGTAGAGCTTTCAGTTCACTGCTTGCTCTGTGCCAGATTGCTCCACTGTTTGTAGAAAGGAATTACATGCTGCACACACATACATGGAAGATCAGGTAGCGACAAATATCCTGTCCTTCAGTGGTCCCATTTTTTGTAGCCCATAGCCACTGTGGGTTTTGATTTTCATTTTATTTTTCCCTTGTGCAGGTTCCTCAGGTATTTTTGAGGAAATCAGCTGGCCAGTATTAGCAATTAGTGTAGTGAGGCAGAGGTTAATTGCACTGATTAGTTGCTGGATGGCTAAGAAGGGAGATTAAGAGAGCAAGGCCAATTAAAAAAGGAAAGGACAGAAAAAGACCTCTCAGCCCATAAAAGAGAGGAAATGTAAATGCATGAGGTGTAACTGATATTAAAGCCAGATGCTTCGTCTCATACTTGGATTTTGGGTAGCAGGTTTGGGTTGGTTTGTGGGCTTTTGCCTGTGTGAGCAACATGCCACCTCCCCACTATCTAAGGAAGTAAAAGTTCTATGCTTATCATGCATGCAGCAGTGAAGACCACCTAGTGACCATCTAAGAGCTGCCTCTTCTTGCAGTGTGAAAAATCAATCTCGTTCAGTTGTCAGGGAAAAGGCTACAAGACTGTGGGGAGACTGCTTCAATACAGCTCTCAGTTCTCCTTGCATGTCGTAAGGCTTCGCTAAGCAAAATACAGACACCCTTGGCCTGCACTTGGTAAAAAGCAATTAAATATCTTTGTGAGTTATAGGAATTTATGAATCCACTACTGCCTCTCTACATGCAACCAGAGTGCCTCAGTGAAAAAAAACAGCTAGAAGAAAAATTGTGGTAATAGTTATCAGTTAACTCAGGCAAATGAGGCTAATTTGGGAAAGATGTTACTACTCATAAAAGTGAAATAGTTCAGAGAGAAGTTTTAAACAAACAGAAGGTGAAAATCCAGAGGAATTTGTGACTGATTTAAGGTTAAAAAGCTAATCTTGCAATTGCAGTTAGAAATCATAGTAATTGAGCTTATTATAAGAGACCAGATGGTGGTTACAACTGGGAGAAAACACCCAGAGATACTGATTACTAGAACCTTGGGATTAACATGTAATTTAAAACAATAACAACAACCAGAAAGAAATAAAGAAAAAATGTGACTATCTTGACCCAGGCATTTTTTACTTCAGGCTGATGCTGGGGAATATTGGATGCTAAAGCCACTATAGAGAATGTAAAAATGACAGAAACAGAAAGGTGTGAATGACTCAAAGTAAGAATTCAGAAACTTGGCACAAAGAGCTCTATACAATATTCCCACAAAACAGTAAATCTCAAGTTCCATAAGCCTGAAAACATATAGATAAGTTTCCTGCAAATGCGTTCAAGCAAGGAAGTGTCACAGTTCTCCTAAAATGATGAGGTCGAATCCCAAGACCACTGATATCCTATATTTAAGCAGAGAGAGTGAGTGGAACTTTGTCCATATGTGTAAAATTTTATTATTACATAAAGCTCAGATGAGCTGAAAAAACCATAAACAATTTAATATCTTTGTCAAAATGGGCTTGGCAAACAGTCTACTTCCCTAAAATAGGAACATGATTTTTTTCCATTTGCAATGTATGAGTTATAAAAGTCATGCTAACTTGAAAGAAAATTAATAGTTAGAGGCACAAACGCTTCACCTTTGACAAAAATCTATCGAGCTGAGTTTAAACCTGCAGTACATACAAGTCAGTGGCCATATCTTTTCTTTCAGTTCAATTTTAAAAGGAGTATTAGCTGCCAAGTCATGTTCCAAAGCCAGAGGTACTTACAGAAGAAATATTACCGATATTATAATCCTATTCTGATCAAAAAATCAAACTCAAGTAATGGAAATGCTAACCTTCCAAAAAGAGAGACATGGAAAAGGGTGTTTTGCAAGGTCAACCAATTGAATCCTTCATGGCAGCAAGGAAATAACTGACGTCCTGGAGCAAAGCAGACACAGCTTGAAATAGACAAAAGTAATTGTCCTATACAATACTTCTCATTTCCAATTCAGTTCCTCTACAAGATTCTACAAATAAAGAGTTGCTTGCCAGCTTCTATTTTCATTAAACCTAGTAGTGGGATTCATGTAATTTAATTTTTAGCATCCTAAAATGGGTACCTGGCCTAAGCTAGTTACTTAGGTTCACTCTCCAGTGAAGGAAGTGCTGAGAGGATTCATCATTTTTATGTCATTCTGGGATAGTTATCTAAGGTAGTAGCACTAATTGCTCTCTGGAGCCATTGATCTTCATTTTATCTCTATTGACTACAGACAGAGTTTAAACATTTACCTTTGATGAGATGCTTCATTTTTATGTGTCTCAAATTAGATAGGAAAACCCCCACTTGTTATGCCTGGGAAAGTAATCACTGATCATGTGCCACAGTTTAATGGGCAGGAGTTTGAGCAGTTTTCAGTGCAACCTAAGTTGAAAGATAACAGCTATCCCTTTCCTCTTTACCCCTCCTCTTATCCTTAGATGCCTGGAAAATCACATCAAAATGCTGAAGTAATGTGTTGAATAGGAGCTGCAGGTTGAGATCCTGACCTCTGTTTAGCACTAATGAATTGGAGGATGGCACCAGAGGACACAGGTCAGCATGCACCAGCTTGGATTGGCTTCTGTTCGACAGGGAGCTGTGCATGGGAGCTCTAAGGAAGGACAAGGCACAGAGCCAAGAGATGAGTGGAGTCATAACTGGGCATGCCACAGAGAGCAGCAGCTGTAAGAGCTTGCTAGTCCAGCTAGATCAAAAGGAATAGGGGAGGCTTGCAATAAATTGTGCAATAAAGTACAATGGTGCAATATAAAATGGAGACAAAGAGAATGTGGTCAGTCTTCTAACAGGAGGGGACACCTGAAACTGGAAACTCAACTCCCAAGGTAGGACAGAACTAGAATAAATGGGCTTACAGCCTCACAAACAGTGATGCACTGACTCAGGAGACATCTCCTTTCCTGGAAGATTCCTGGAGATTTCCATGCCCCTGTTACAGCCCTGGGACTTTGAGAGCCTACATGGATGACATTAATAATGAGGTGTGGTTTAAATTCTGTGTTGAATTAAGGGAAATTTTTAATTGATGTGATTTTTAACGGTAGGTCTGGAAATGGAAAAGGCAAAGAGCATTGCCTTTTGAAGGCTCTAGAAAGACCCAGCTGCCAAGTCACACAAACATTTCCACCAGGCTTTGCTGACCAGGAGGGTTCAAGTGAAGCAGGGCCCTGTAGGCTCTTTGGCTCAGAGTAGTTCAAAAGTTTAATTTACATACAGCTGTGTAGGAAGCTTCTCAGCTGAGAACACCGGCAAAATTAAATTGGGTGAGCAGCTGCTATCATAAGTTTTATCATCCCCTGACCAGTACTCTCCCTGATGACTTAACTCATATAAAAAAAGTTACTTTATCCACAGAATCTCACCATGTTGAAGGACATTTTAAAAATAACTCACTCAGTAGTTAGACCTTTAGCCTCTAACATTGCTTTATTAAATCACAAAACACGATATATTCAGATAACATTGAGGTTCTGACCTTGGATGCACAAAAAGTAAGGAAATTCAGAGGAAAGTTTGAACCTCTCTCTGTGTCTAACATCAGACTTTTGCATTAAGAACTTGTGGCACCTACTGTAGCTATGAACGATCTCCTGGTGGTTTGGTGACCCTTTCAATTTGTAGGTACAATAGCTTAAGGACAGGACTTTAAACTGGACATGAATTACCTGGTGCTTTAAGGTTGAATTTAGATCTTTAGCCAAGCTTGGAGAGTGTTTTGAGTTCAAATGTTCCTGTGTTTTAAAGGTATCAAGACAAAGCAAAGAAAGACCCCTTATCGACAGCCTGCTGTGGTGGTTAATGCAAAAATATGAAGTCTTTACAACCAAACTATATGAAGGCTGAAAAAGTTTTTCCTTGCCTGAGAATCAGCAGGAGAAATTTCAGGATAGAAGAAGGGATTTTTTCTTCATACTTTAAAAAGAATTCCAAAACTGGGGATTAATGTAAAATTATGTTTTAATCAAGCACTCCATTATTCTCTAATTAACTAAATGGAAAAACTTGTAATTAAGTAGGTTTTTCTTCCCAAAACTTCCTTGGGGGGGTTATGAAAGGGTTAATTCCCTAATTAAAAAAAAATCCACCCACATTAACAATTACTCTTCCCCAGGTGAAACTGTAATAGCAAATGCTATCTCTGAATAAGCTGCTGCAGAGCATTCATAATTTCTTCTACAAAATTACAGATATGCAAACAGAAATTTAAAGCAATAAAAAAACCCTGAACAGCTATTTCCCAAAATAAAAATAAATGCAGAATAAGACAGGATAGCAAAATAAGTCTCTTACACAGTCAGGAAGCTCTGCTTGTGGAAGCCTTCTTCCTTTCAGATGTGTATTCCCACATTTTCCTCACCCTCTGACTGCCTCCACCACAAGCATCTCTATTTCAGTCCATAAGCACTGCCAGAACCCCCTCCATGCTGCTCCCAGCTCTCCCATCCCCACTCTTCCCCACGCATCTCCCAAGGGAGAGAGCGTGGAGGGATGAGTGTGCACATCTCACGGGAGCCTCAGGGATCACTTTTTGGGCAGGCAACCTGAGGGTCCCACGGATTCCACACAACCCCCAGCTTGTGCAGCTTGTGGTCCTTTACTATCCTCTGCCTATCTGATAAATTCCACTGAAATTAAGCTACAGGTGACAACTTGGGAGTGGGAGGACAGCTGACTGATGTGCCCACAGACAGTAGTCTGCTGGTCTTTAAGTAATCTGCAGATATTTAAGAAGGCTTTTGAAAGAGGAAATCATCACCTAACATCAACTCCACACTTACTCAGCTTCATGTTGCTTCCCACCCAAGGCACCTTCATATCTGGGGCTTTGATATACCCCATGCTCATGTGGATGATGAACTTCATCCTCCAGGTGAAGAAGTTCCTCTCAGGGCAAGCCTGGGGAAACCTGCCTGGTGCCACAGACTACACCAGCGAGGACACAGGGAAAAATCACTAAGAGATGGTTTGCACTCCTGAAAAGTGTGCAATGCTTGTTCATTTCCTAACCAATGCTGTTCTTATTAATTCCAAATAATATCTAGTTTATAATTGCATTGTTACTTAAAAATGCTGGTCAGGTGCCATAGATTTTGTTCTACTTTTTTTATCACAGGGTAATACATTTAAAATTAAATAAAAGTAGGAAAAGAAAAACACAAGAAACATTAGGGATCATGCAAAAATATAAGAGCAAACTAAACTGTGTTTTCAGCCTAAGAACTTCGACTTTTCCCACTAACTACAGCAGCGAATGCTAGGGTTTTATCTCTACCTTTAATTCAGACTGCTGCGTGCAGGTACTTCAGGATTTCCAAGTTATGCTGTGTATCACCTAAGGTCTGTCTGTGTGTTTCTAATTGCTTTCTCCATGCAAAGGAGATGCCATAGATTACCAACAACAGACCTATTAATCATCAATCTAAGTGCAGCTAGGCTTACACATACAATATTTATAAGTGTTTATATACCTCTGGCTAATGCTCACAATCAATGAGTGCTAGACAAGGAATGCTAGAGAGTTATCAAATGGTCATATATTTAGTCTGTAGTTGACCTTTATTCGAGATTATATTTGTGATAAAAAGGGGTTTTTTTAATATATAAAGGAAATTATTTTTAAAATGCTTACTTTCCTGGGGAGTTGAAAACTTGACTGACTGCATATTTCCTGTAGACCTGGGGACTGTTTATTGCTGCCTGTGTGGTCTTTCAGATCATCATCAACTACTTAATGAGCAAATATGATTTCTCTCTTGACTTGTAGTTTCAAAAGTTATAACTACGAAATAGGCCTTGTGTGAGCTATAAGGGTATGCGGGGGGGGAAATCCAATTACTATATGAGTTTAATTCTATCTCCTCACACCCTATGAGACCAAGAAGGAGTCTAATCAGTTTGCAAATAAAGTCTATTCACATTTTACATACTTCCAGTTGTTGGAAAAAGCATATTTACATTCTAAAGAGTGCATTCATCAGCTTCTGGTCAAACAACATCTAAGCATTCACTTCTTCCTTTTGCAGTCAGGCTCAAAAAAATGTAATTCAGTAATGAGAACTACAGAGTCCTCTTTCATTTCCATTGAGCTCTTATGTTAAAAAACAGAGACAGTCAAACGATTTATTTATTTTTTTTTGCAAATAAATTATGTGATGATAGTCATCCCTTTTTTTCCCTCCTTCTTTGTAAATCATTTGTGAACCAATCCAAAGACTGTGACTCTATATCTTGTTTGCAGGCATTTCCACAAACTTATTCCAGTCTTTGAAACATTTGCTACCTCTTTGCTTTGAATATGTGCCATTTGGTCTTCTTGGTGAGGGACCAGTCACAAGGTAGATACTAGAAACATTGAATTAATCCAGCAGTCATTTTGCTTGGAGGCAGAGCAATTCCCCAGCCATTCCTATAAAACAAAACCTGGGTAGAGGGTCATAAATATTTGAAGGAAAAACAAACAAAGTGCAAGAAGTTTGGAATTCTGCATAAAATACCCCACATATGACCTCACTCTCTTATTTTTTCCTTATTGAAGTTTTCTTCTTGCCATCATTTTTAAGCAGAAGTATTGAGGCCATTACCTCCCTGACCTTGTCTGTACTCCTGAAGCACAGGGCTCTGCCTCTGGCACAGTCAGAGCAGTGCTCTGTGGAATATTCAGTCCCACACTTCCCTGTTTGTCTGCAGCTCCTCGCCCAAAATATAAAAAAAACCCCAACATACATCTGTGAAGGTGGCAATGGGCAGCTGCGGACATCTCATAAAGAAAAGAAAAGGAATATTTGGTTACCAAGCCACAGCTGCTATCTTTGAAACTGTACAATACGTTTAAGTTCTGTGTCGGTGACCTAAATTTGCTTATCAATAGCTTTTGCAACTCAGTTCAACCTAAATTCTGCTTGCTTCCTACTGCCAGAAGGCTAGGCTTCAGAATTTTTTTTCTTCTTCCTCCAGTCCACCTCAGAAAAAGTTGGTATGGACTTGACTAAATTGATCCTCTCTGGCTTCTACCATCCAATGACAACAAAATTGTAATTACATGAAAAGAGGTTGGTGTTCAGCAGCAAGCTGTGCTTCAGTTGTGCATTTCCTTTTGATCCCAAGGTAACCCGTGGCAGTGGTAGGTAAAATGATTTTTCAAGCATAAGCAGAAAAACCCCTGAGGAAGAAATATGCTGTATAATCATGAGAGGAAATGCAGCACTTTTTATTGAGGACACCATACCTTTACTCAGTTCAGAGACAAATACCCCTCTCAAAGGAAATGTAACCAATGTTTTCAAGCATTCTGCTCCCTCACATCCAAATCTTAAGATATTTACAAGAATTCAGAGTCTTAGCATTGAAGAGGTGATGCCTGGAAAACAGCGATAGTTTTCTCCACATGACTGTGTATTTGTGTGCTGCAGGGAAGTCTGCATCTAAGCCCAGGCACATCCCTCCAATAGCTCCAAAAGTATTACCAAGTTGTTTAGGCTGGTGTTCCACAGCCTCCACAAGTTAAACAGCTAAGAAAGATGCTCTGCGTGCACAAAAAAAGCAGCAGGCAGACAGCTGTGATTTTAAACTCCTACCTAGGCACAATATTAAGCACATACTTGGCATTATACATTGAAATGAACAGTATTACTCATTTGCCTGAAACAAAGTGACACCTGAAGGGCCCAACACTGTGCTCAGGGGAGTCTGTTGCCATCCCAGCACTGCTTCTCCAGCTGCACTGCAAAGCTGGGACCCCTGGTGATTATCCCCAAGGCAAATCCCTTTTTGCAGGAAATGTAACCTCCAAGTGTCGCCCCCAGCCATCCTGAGTGCTTCACACTGCACCTCTCACAGGTGGGGATGTGCCTATGCAGACCTTATGGCAGCTTCCCAGGGCCTGAAGGGAGTCTACAAGAGAGCAGGAGATGGACGTTTTACAGGGGCATGGTGTAAATAACAGACAAGGGGGAATGGCTTTAAACTGAAAGAGGCAAGATTTAGATTAGATGTCAAGAAGAAATTCTTGACTGTGAGGGTGCTGAGGCACTGGAACAGGTTGCGCAGAGAGGCTGTGTATGGCCCATCCCTGGAAGTGTTCAAGGCCAGGCTGGATGGGGCTCTGAGCAACCTGGTCTAGTCCTGCCCATGGCAGGGGGATTGGAATTAGATGAGCTTTTATGTTCCTTCCAATCCAAACCATTCTATAATTCTGTGATATTTAACAACTTACCTTGTTTCACGTCTGAGCACATATGACCTTTGTTTGGGGCTGCAGTGGGACGTGCTTACATTTCAAAAGGAGCATTTCATCACAGCCTTGTTCCCTGTCACTATTTAAGCTCCCAACAGGTTGACTAGACACTGACTGGCACAGAGCAGTGGTTACTCCTAGAGTGTAAACCTCGAGCTTGGTGTCACCAAGCACACATCCAGGAACGCGCTCATGTTGAGCTGCCCCTTGGCCTGCACACACCTGGATCACAGTTTCATCCTCACATGTTTTTAAGTTATGTGTTTTAAAATAGCCAGGACCATGCCACAGTAGGTGTTTATATCATGACAACTATTTTAAGACTGCTCCCATTTTTCAGATCTCAAAATGAAATATCATGTGCTCTGCTTTTTACGCATATTGAGCACCATCAGATTCAGTTCATGCTTTGGAGGAAGTGGAAATTAATACCTAAAACCTCTCAAAAATTAACCAAAACCCTACATTTCCCCAATTCAATATTGAAAATGTCTTGATATTTTCTAGGGGGCACCAAAATATCAAATTCTCATTTTTTAACTTTGTGGGTTTCATATAATGATCTCTTATGAACATCTGTTCAGCTGTTTTTGCTGAAGGGATTGTTGCCTGAATTGAGAAATAAAGAACCTTCCAGAAAGGCAAGAGTCTTGTTCCCATGTCCTGTAAATACAGTTCTTGTAAAGTAGTTTAATTTTTTTTATCATTTTTCACTCTCTCCCATTGTGTGCACCAGCAAAATCTGTGCATACACAGCTTAAGCTTAACAAGAGCCTTTTCCATCTAGATTTTCTTTTCTTCAGTATGTATACATTTGTTCAGCTTTGTTGCCAGGCACCTATCCATTCTAATGGAATACAATTATGTTCAGAACATTATTTTTGTAATATTTTAGAAGTACCAATTAGCACAAACTTGCTATCTTTTCCCCACATGCATGCTATTTACAATTTCTGCAGACCATTTCAATGCTTGCTTCAGATTCCAACTCTAAATTAGAAAGAATATTAATCACTAAACTATTTTTGCTTGAACATGATCTAACATATTTTACAAAAAAATGGAATTTTTGAGTGCTCCTTGAGCAATTAGATCCATTAGGTATGTGGCTTCCTTAAAGGCAATAGCTAACCTAATAGGGTGGCCATATACAATATTTTATTCAGATGACATTTTGGGTTTCAGCATTTATAAAAAGAAGCCATTGCTTAGTGAATCTTTTAAAATGATCCAAACGGACTATTTATCATCTTCAGAAGTCTCTAACTGGCTGTTCATGTTTCACTTAGACTTAAATAAGGTGACTGCTTTCTGGCCACTGAACAATTTTTAACATACCTTTCAATAATACTTTCTCAAAAGCTAAAGCTATTATCAGTCCTTGTTCATACAGAAAGATTGTCCTCAGTGTGTCAGCAAACATCGGAATGTGAACATACTATGAGGGAATGACACAGACAGAGAGAGAGATAAAGAGATGTGCTGAAACTGTGTTGAGGTACAGGTTCAGGAAAACTGCCTGCCTTGGTGACTAGTGTCCATAAATTTTATAGCAGCTATGGATAGGTGATATCCAAAACAGAAACTAGGTTTTTTACTTTAGTCTGTGTGTTCTGAGGTAGACATCGAGCTACAAGTGATTTTTCAATTAATTTTAAAGGCAAAGTAGGATGGATACTTGTCCCAAGTGTCCCAGATGCACTGTAGAATCCTTATTAAATCAGAGGTGTGGCCTCATAGTCTTAAACCTGCTGAAAAGAGCTTGTATTCTTTGGAGGAAAGAGGGGCTAGAGGGGCTGCATGGGACATAGTTTCTGCCTAATATGCTAAGACACAAAACAGAAAAGGGTGAGGGAGGAGATCCTGTCTTTTGTGTGTTAGAGAATGCATTTTGGTAACCTATAGCTAAAAAGCAGAAGCTACAATTTCTATCAGATGCTTAATTCTATTCAGATTTTTAGAATCTTGGGTAAAACACTACCGTGCAAAACAAAGTATAAATGCCTAAAGGATTATTTAGCATGAAGTGGTACATTTCCAGCTACATTTGAGGCATTTACTTCAGCTGATATAAAGAATGACCCCCTTGATGATATTCAGAGATATTTCTGTTTAATTCAGTGGTGCTGTATTATCTGATACTCACCAAAGACATGTCTTCAAAGACAAACTTTCAAAAGCCTTTTAATTGCAAGCTTTTTTTGTAAAACCCTAAAATTCTTCAACTTAGAGTTGAAGAAAATTCTTCAGCTTGGGAGTAAAACCAGTTTGGAAGAAAAACCAGTACTCAAACTGTGCTGAGGCATATGACTGAACATACTGAGCTCTCCAAAGCCAGTTTCATGTTTCCTCTACCCCCCCAGCCACAGCCTTGCATCCAGAATAGTTTCCTCTAAAATGCCAGAAGACAAGTGCAACGAGTAGCTGCGGACTTTCCTAAGTGACTGACCCAAACACATAATCACTGGAGGTGTCTTCCTCAGAGAGATGCAAGACAAAGTGCTAGAAGACAAAGCTGCTAGATAAACCATGAGAACAGCTGCTCCTCACCGTTGCCTCAGAGGCTGTTCCTACACCCCTACTTCTGCCAAAACAGGATAGCAGCCCATGACACCAACTGCTGTCAGATGGTGCAGTGGCATCACGTTATACTGTAGAAAATTTGATTTTGCAGCTTCCATTCTTGCAGTGTCATAAACACTGAGAGTCAAACTCAGGATCTTCAGCACCAAAAAGCATATATTTCCACCTTGAAAGTTCAGAATAATCTTCTTTGAGCTGTAGCTAGGCAATAGACTCTTCCTGTCAGTGAATCAGCTGCTGAAGGAAGATTTCACTTTATGTACAAGATACTGTATTTACATTTTAACCCATTTGAAAGACGGCTGAGGGGGAATGACAAGTCAGTCAGAAATCCTAATATTTTGGCAAAGTTCATTCCAGATGCCTAATAAGAAGAAAAATAATAGTCTAGATTCAAATATAGTTGCTTATTCTTATGTTTTATTTATGAAAATCATTTAATTAGCAGTTCTTTGCCTCTGCTCCATACCCCACTTCTCCTGAAACTTTCTGGCTGTACTGCACAGTGCAAAGACCATGCACACCCTCCAGAGAAAAGCAGTGCCCAGGCTACTGGGCTTTCTACTCAAAGTGGACCCAGTGATAGATTTTAGTTCAGCTCAGGAAAGCAGCTTTGAAGTTACATCATATTTATCTTTCCTGTGTTTGAGTTCATATTGGGGAAGTCTCCGGTCTGAAAACTGGATGCCCTTCAGATGAGGCCAAGCCAAAAGATGCCCCGCAAGGTGCACCTGGCATGGTCTACCTGTGTGGCACCCTAGACCTGATCTGATGTTACAGCTACTCACAGGCAGGCAGTGCAGACCTCGGGCACCCAGCAGCAGCTCCTGACTCTACACATCCTGTTGCACCATGCTGCCCTGTGAGGCAGGCACAGCTTCATGTGTCACTTTATCCATGCTTTGAATATAGAAGGAAATTTGATCAATGGATTCTATGCATTAATCTGTAAGTGGAAAATCATAACATCCTTGAAATCCACCTTCAAGTCGTGAGGGTTCAAGCAAGGCTTTGTATCACAGTTCTGACTGACCTGTCCCTGATGGAGAGAATGCCATAGCAGGGATCCCTAGAGCTTCAGCAGGGAAGGGCTACCCACTGTGTCCATCCCCCTTCCCTTCCTCTGACCCTGTGCTAACCTGCAAATTACCTCTTTTCCAGATCTGTCATTGTATGAGTATTACGAATTAGAACTTAATATTCCAAAGGCATGTCAAAAGTGGAACACAGGGAGAATATGAAGATGTTGCAAAAGGGCTGTAATAAAACCACCACACCACCTGTACTTCATGCAAGACTTTAGACCTCTAGGAGACTAATAAACACTTTTCTCTTCTTGGGGTGCAAAAAAACTGTATTCATATTTCTGTCTGCCTCACTACCAGTCAAAAAACCTTCTTGCCCTGGAATAAAAGAAAGAGAAAAAATTCCTACAACATACCCTTTCTAAAGATCTTCCACAGTCCTTGTCCTCAAAGACATACTAACTGGAAACCATGGGAACACAGATCCCTACTGCGAGTCTATATTATTCAGCAATATTCTTAGGAATCTACTAACTAATTTCTCAGGGGGATATGAAGGAACCTGGGAAGTCTATTTCCCAGTAGAAAATGGAGTAAATCTCTCTCACTGGCAGACTCACACACACAAAATTTTTTGCAGCCTAATTTGACACAGACTTAGAATTCAATTGGAACAACAGTGCAATTTAGAATGCAGCTTTCAATCCAGTCTGTCGTACAGCCCATCCATAGAATTGGAGGTTCATTTGCCTCTAGTTTCAAAGATAAATCATAAGTTGTACACACACAAACCTTTATTTCATCACATCTTCCTAAACCAGATAGACTGAATTCTGTACCAATCACCATGTTCTGATTTTCTAAGCCTCTCATTGTCTTAACACAGCACTGAAGTAATGGTGTGAAATACTGCAGTTTACATTATACTGAATCTGGGTAGTTTGAAGTTGTTATTGTAAAATAGCCATATCATTTATATAAAAGTTTTAATCTTAAATTACAAGGTGTTCTGCTTGCTTTGTATTAGAGATGTCAGGGATATTTTTTAGCTACAAAGGTGTGAAAAAAGTGTCTTCTTAAGTATTTAATTTAAAGAGAGATACTGCATGCAAATCAAAAATGCTCTTTTGAGTATGATTGCCTGAATCTTAAATACTTGGTACTTTCCAGGCTGTGTTAGGCAGGACACTAAATAAAGGACAGAGGGGCAGTCCGTTCTATGTCATCACTTGCAAGACAGAGCAGGACCACTTTGTTGTGTATTTTTTGACAGCAAAGGCAGGATTCAGTCATCAGCTGACCTGAAATCACTCCTTCTCAATTCTCTTTGCCAGTTTTCCATACTCTGAGGCTCATGATTTGATTTTTAACAGTCAAATATTCACAACTATTATCTTCCAGAGGGGGGTGTGCTGTCTCTTACCTCCAGTCTCTCAGCACGTTAGGCTGCCAATGAAGCCTGGAGGGGGCTCAGTGGCTGCTGCAAGCTCCCATCTAGGCAGGAACACACAGCTCAGTAGGATGTTCCACTGAAAGCAACCATCCTCCTGGAAAAGCAGATGTTGACTTGTACGGTGAGGGAGTGGTATAATGTCCCTCACTGTCGTGCTCAATTTAGTACATTTGCATCCCTCTGCTTCTTGCCACTGTGAATGTCTTGGCTGGTATTTAATGGTTTGTGTTATTTAAATTGGATCCAAACCTTATTTACCTAGGTCTATTAGAATTTCTGTTCTGTTTCCTCACTTATTCAGAGGTATTATTCTCCCTCCTTGTTTAGCTCACTCTGGTTTTGTTTTTCCTTAACGGCTCCATCTTCTCCCAGGACCACATACTTGTGAACTTATTTTTTTCTTGATAAGCTTAGGAGTACAGTTGTGGTCCCCTCAACCTACAGTCTTGCCATCCAAATGTATCAGCATGACCAATTGCTCTGTTTCCCCCCAGCAGAGCCTTGTTCAGGAACAGTGCTTCTGTGTGCAAATTTGCAATCTCAGGAGGACCCTAGTGTGACAGGCATTACCTCATCCCTATGCCTTCATATGCACAGCTATTTTTAAAGGACAAATTAAAAAGGCCAGTTGTGAGGTCAGACAAAAGTCAGAAAGAAAATGACTTGTTATCTTGCAAAGGGCTTGAATGGTACATCTACATCTTTCTTACTTGGTCACATAATAGTGGATTCCCCACTCAGGTAAAAAAAAATTGAAAGAAATGGGAAACAGTCTGTGATTTCTCTATCTTGGCAAACATTCTACACTACCCAAAACACAAACAACTAACAGACTTTATAAGGTGAGGAACTGACTAAGAGGGAGGGCTTATAAGAAGCTAATGAGAATTTAAATAGAATAAATAACTGCCTCTCTACACACCCCGAGACAAAGTTACTGAAAAATATTGAATCTGAACAACTATACTTCTATCCTTCCTTATGTGTGCACATATCTGTACAAATATTTTTATTTTTCTTCTTAGTCAGAGAGATAGCCCATGCAGTTGAAAAGCTGGATAAGGAGCATCTCTGACTGCCAGCCAGAAACAAATATACAGTCTTAGCTGAGGTCAGGACAGACCTATTGGTAAGGAGCTGGGCAGTACGCAGAAGTTTCCACTGGAATAGGAATGAATCCTGTGGAAAGTGGCTGTGGACCCTTCTGAGAGACAACCTTTTCCCATTCAGGAATCCACATACAGCAACAAATCCCATGCTGTCAGGGGAACCTGCAAAACAAAAGCATAGGGAAGCTCCACTGGGTCAGACCTTCTAGCCCAGTACTCTGCATTAGCAGAGAGAAGCAATTAACTACTTATCCTCCTAATACTCCTGCAGGTTCCACAACTCCTGGGCTGCAGCCTGTATGGTGTACATCCCTGATTATTCCATTACCTGCATTTTACAGACCTAAATAATGTCCATTAATTTGTGCATTTCCCTACTGATCCCACTGATGCAATCTGCCTTCATGGCCTCCTGTTTCAAAAGATCTAGCTATTAACTCTCTGTGATGTAAAAAGTACTTCTTTGTGTCTGTTACAAACCAATTTCTGCTAGTTTTAATGCATATTTCTTGTTCTAGTCTTGCACTAGAAGACGTCTGCTCTAGGTTAGCAAATTGAGAGACCTAGACCTCAGACTAGACACTCCATGTGTGGTCCTGGATTTATGCTACTTTACCTGTCAATTGATGATGCCATGAACTACCATCATATTCCCCTTAGCCTCCACTCCTGAGAAATCACAGCCTCATTAGTTTTTCTTCCTAAAGAAATTTCTTAACCCTATTCGTTGGTTGCCCTTTCCACTATCTTTTCTCTATCCACTATGTCCTTTTCAAATCGTGAAGTTATGAATCACACAAAGTACTCAGAAAGTGCATCAAAGTTTTAGATAAGAGCAAAATAATGTTTTCTGGTTTTCTCTCAGTATATTGATAGTTATACTTCACATTGTGCTGACTTTTTGGCTGACATGATATCCAAGCACTGATTTTAGAGGGCTTTCAAGGACAATTCCAAGATCTCTTCCCTGAGTTGTAACTACCACCTATGCTCAGTATAGCACAAGCACAGTTAAAGTTATTTCTCTATAATTCTACACATTTTATCTGCTGCATTTTGTGGACAACACTTTCTGAAGTTACTCACCATCAGCACAGCACTTGACTAACTAGAAAACATTCTTAATATCATCTGCAGATTTGGAGATGTCACTGCTCATGCTCATGTCAGTCTGCTGAGGTCTGACCAGCTGGATTTGCCTTTCCTATCCTTTTTGGAGATGAGCTGGGGGGTGTATTGCTCCCATACCTGTGGGATCTTCCCCAGATTCTGGTTTAAATATTCTTCTGTGCTTTTAAGTAACAGAGACAGCAGCCCAGCAACTCCTTGTTAAAGAGCCTCCTCCACAGTGTCACAGATTGAAGCTTACATTGGTTTAGCTTCTCCCTTCACTGGGCAATCAGGTAATTCCCCTTATGACAGGTAACAACAAAGTCAGACCTGCCCTAGCTGAGGTACATCAGCCTAACTCACTTTCCAGGGACAAATTCCACTTTTCTCCCCATCCTTCTTAGCCAAACTGCCATGAAAATCGTCTTACTTGTGGTCCTATGTTCACTACACTTCTGTGTATGCAACCTTTAATTCCATGGGTGCTTTTGTTTGGGCAATTCCCAATAAACATCCGTATCTGCTAAGACAAATGTATAAAGAGTTTGAACCAGAAGAGCGCTACTGTAATCTGAAACTTCTTGTTCATCTAGCAATACTTTGTAATAAATCTACCAAGTAGGATACTGTAAGACAAATTATTAGAAAACGTAGTGCCTGTATTTAGCTGGAGAGAAGGCATGTGGATAACCATAGTCCTTGAATTTTGACTTCAGTGGTCTAAAGCTTCAGAACAGCTTTTAAGGAAAAAAATAATTAAAGATATAGAGGTCAAATGAAACTAGCATAAAATACAGCATGGGCTTAACAAAAGTAGATTGTACCAGATTAACCTCATACACTTCTTTGACAAGATAACCTACACTCTAGACAAAGGACGTGATTGATCCCATCTGTCTTAACTTCAGCAGAGCCTATGATAACAAACTGGAAATTAATAGTAAAACAGGAAGAGATGGGGATTAGCAGAGAAATTGTGAGGATGAGAAGCTGCCTGAAGTCAGGCACAGAGTGTGCTTTTTGAAAGGGAAGGCTTATGGCTGAAAGAAAATTAGGAAATGAGTTTCCTCAAGAATCAGCTTTGACTTCACTTTATACAACTTCATAAAAGTCACTAACAGTCAGGGAAGAAACATTCAGAAGCACTAATAAAGAAAACTCACAAATGGAAATTTTTTTCACTGAAGAGAAGGGCTGGGCTACAGTACACAAAGAAATGGATACTACTGAAGGCTAGGTCAATAAAATGGAAAGAAATTTTAAAGTGCAAACTAAAAGATAACAATCTTTGGGACTAACAGCAAGAAATCCTCCTGTTGGCTGAATGCTCCACCATTGGAATTGGATAAGGAAAAAAAAAGGATTTATTTCTGCATGTTGATTTGAAAAAAAAAGGATTTATTTCTGCATGTTGATTTGTAGGAGGGTTGTAGGCCACTAATATGAGGAAAAACAAACATGAAAAAAGCAAATCCAAGCACACATAAACAAGAGCTGATTCTGTAGAGGTGGGGAAGGATATTTGCTATTAGAAGAAATAAAATTTTAAATGGGAGAGGTACAAGGAAGAATTATAGGGATAATCAAAGGACTGAAGAACTTATTTTTCGTGAAAAGTCAAGAAGAAAGTTGAGACAGAGAGACTGAAAGGAACGTGATTGTTATGCACTAAATTATTTAGGCTAAAATCAGAGTTCACCCAAGAAAAAATGAGTACAAATTTAAATTGGATTTCTTGAGCTTGAAAAATATGGACTCATATTAGATTTTTGAAGGGAAGAAGAGGGAAAAAAAACCCTGGTTTTAATATACAATCTTACAGTAAAGGAGATGTAATACAGTGCTTGCACTAGCCAGGGATGGCACTCAATTAACTCTGAAGTCTCCTTCCCAGTCCTGTATGTTACCTTTAACAGACGCAGTAATCCAACTTTGTCACTTAAACAGAGCAGTTAGAGGAAGAGTTCCTGCAGAGTAGAGGCTTCCTCTCTGGACGTTTGTGGATATTGCAGACAAAAAATAATTAAGCTGCCAATCTTGGCTGTCCCTTTGCCACGGTCACCCCTGGCACAAGCAGTGTGAAGGAGGGGCAGTAGTGGCCTTGCAGATGTCTGTGCCTGTTGCTGTCACCCACCTTGGCACAGAAGCCACTGAACCCGCACGGAAAGAGTCTCTGAGTGCAGCAGTGGCAGTGGACATGCACTTGACTCTGGTATGAGGTTTCCTCCTGTTTTACATTCGCAATATCTCTATGCAGCTGACAGAAGCAGGCTTGAAGTGCGGGCTAGGAACACGTCCCATGGTAGATTTAATCCAGTGTAATTCGCAGGAAGTGAGAAGCAGTGGCAGCACGGACTCCAGTGGGACTGCTGCAATTCTGCCAGGGACTGGGGTATGCGTGCTCCAGTTTAATCAACACCAGCAAAATGTGCTTCCCACGCTGCCATTTTTTATGTAGACATATCCTCCAAAGCTAATAATCTTTACTATCCAGAGGATTGCACGTCTAGAAATATATCGTAGTTTAATTTGTATTTGATACTGTATGAAAACAAGTGGGGAGGTGAGACCTAGTCTCTGTGGGGTTCTGTATCCTAATATAGACACATTTTATTACTTTTGTCCAGTTTACTGGGGTCTTTCTCAGCTCACTGATGGTCTGCATTAGTCAGGTACACAAAACCAGTAGGAGCAATATATTAGGCAAATACTGTTTATAATACACCGAGAGGAGATTGCCCAGTTGAGGCAGTGCTCAAGTGCTTCCCAGTCAAAGCATCGCTGTAATTGTAGATGCAGAAAGAGTGAGATTATTTCCCATCTCTTTTTTAATCCTCTCTCAATTCTTCAATGGCCTAACCAGTTATATAAACATAGAAAACTGTTTCAGCAAATGTACTTCAGGGAGATTTAACAGATTTGGAAGTATTGTTCTACAGATGTCGTCACTGTTATTGATGCAGGCAGCACTAAATCAGGTGACTTAAAATTGACAAAAAACACATAAAATAGAAGGACCATAAATGCAAATGGTTGAACTTCCAGTATCAGCTTGGAATGTAAGAACTAGTAAAGCACCATTTATTTTGCAGCATTAAGCAATTTTGTGGAGGATGGATTGTGGTTTGACAGAGATCACACTCATACAGGATGAAAACATTCAATGACTTTCTGACCTCGACCTTGAAGTTCCTCATATATTACCAAAAAAATCTACTCTTCCCTAACCCATGCATTTTACTTCAAAATAAGTTTAGCAGATGCTTTCTGTAGGGAAAAGTTGGAACACAGGAAAGCAAGCTGTAGATAACAGACATCTGGTTTTTAAACAATGTGTGAGAGCCCAGGTTTCCCCCAGGTAGCCCCATTTCCATCAAGAAGAATTAGCCCCAATCCACAGAGCATTGCAGCTGCTTTGCACCACATTAGCAACACAAAGCATCACACAGGGTTTATCACCCAAGAAACAAATATAGCCTGCAGTTTTCATAGGCAAAAAAATGAAGATCACAGTCAGAAATATTTCCTTTGGGTTATGGCAAAAGTCTCACAAGAACAGATTAAATTCATCAACCTGGAACTGGAATCCTGGAATTACTTTCATCTCAGAACCAAGCTCTGAGCACTAGCCTACAGTCACTATGGATCAGTACAGTGAAATTTTGGTCTCTCTCTCGTGCAAGAAGACAGCTCAGCTGCCACTTGGAGGCAAATTATCCACCAGGGCCTTCTTTGTTAATTAAAGTAAATTTAGAGGCCAACTTGAATGCATGGCTCTTTGAAAATTACTTTTTTTTTCAGCTGCAAGTCTAAGTCATTCTTCCTTCTCTATACCATGGCAAATGGGGAACAGATTTTTGTTTCCTAATGCTAATATCCAAAAAACCCAGGGTTATAGACTCAGTTGTCAATGGCAACAGCAATATCATTGTTTAGCCTCTAATTAATAGCATGGAGTGAGTACAATTATCAGTAAGCTTATGTTTCCACAAATAGCAATTCTGGTTCCTTTGTGAAGAAATATTACACATCACATAACCCTAATCCAACTGTCCAGAATGGTGCTTACCTGTGAAGGTTGTACAAGATGACTCCTAATTTTAAAGTTCAAGATCCTTCCTAAGGCTAAACAAGAAAGAATTTCACATACTGAAACTATTTTCAGTTGGATTCCATCAAAGTAGTAGATTTCCAAATGCTAAATTTTGAGGCTTTTTGTCTGTTCCCTATTATATTTCCAGCCTAGCTAGGTAGTCTCATAGGGCTATTTTTTTAGCAATGAAACTCTGAGTTATGTCCTTGCTGTGAACTGCCTCTGGAGTAGCTTTTCTTTCCATTCATGAAAGAAAAACCCCTCCACTCTGCTACTTGCACTAGATAACTCAAGTTGACCAATTGGAATATCCTGCTGACTGCAATGTGGCTCCTTTTGTTCACTCTATTATATTTTCCTGTAGATCTTGAGAAGCCTAAGTTCCTGTGCAAAATTCCAAGTTATTTGAGCTGACTCAGTAGCAAAAATCCTTTCTACATTTGGAGGCAGATGACCACTTGCACTTAAATATTAAGCTTAACTGCATCTACATTTGTCTACCTTTTGCATAGTCTTCCTTTCTTTTTTCCCTGACAGCAGGAGCAAGGAGTTTTAGGATCACAGGAATGAATGATTTAGCAAAAAAAAAAGAAAAAAAAAATAACACCAACCAAAAAAAAACCTGTACTGGTATGTAAATTAAACTTCACTAAAGCTTCTGTACCCCACTTCCAAGGAGTTATACTTTGCTCTTGTAGGATATTTATGGTTAAATGATGCAAAGAGATACTATCCTTGGGTATAAGGTACAAGTCAGTTAAAGAAAGAATGAAGATGTTTTCTTTGGGACCAGTATGTCTCTGCTTTCCTTCAGAGGAATAAAAAGTTCAGGCTGTGACCAGTCAGGCTGTGACTGTGAGGGGTGAGCCTTTCCAAAGGACATCTGATTGTAGCCAAAGTTTCTCTGGTCAGCCCAGTGAGCAAGGGAAAGGATTTCCCAAAATTTCAGTTTCCCTCTGCACAAGCAACCCCAGCATACGACTCTGAGACTTGAAATTCCATCTTAAAAGCAGGAAAGATTTTGACTTGTGACTCTGTCTTGAAGACTACTGCATCTCTCTAATAGAAACCTTCCTATTCCCTGCCTATATTTGTTCATGGTCTTCTTATATCTGTTTCTTCTTGTGCCAGTATTGTCCTCTACTTTAAATCTCTCTTTTCCTCTGTAGAGTTTACCTCCATAATGCATTTATAGATAGCAATCATATCCCATTCTCAGCCTTCTCTCTCTTCATCAAAATGACACTAAGCATTTATAGAGCATTTTTATGTCTGAAGTTCTGCACAGACATTCTCCTCACCAAGAAGATGGGCAGATAAGCAATATGAGAGTTTTCATTTTTTCATTTTTGACTCTTAGTGTGTGTTTGTGATGAGATCATTCAGGCAGAAAGCTGAAGCTGTCACACTACAGAGGAGCATCACATTACAGCCAGAAGGAGAGTCAGAATTCACAGGCACCAAACAACATTCCAGAAAACAGCCTGGACCAAGGTCTATTTCATCTTGGCTTTGCTTTATATAAGCTTCCCCCTCCTCCCAAGCATCAGAGTTTCATAATAGTCCATAATTTGACCCATTAAAGAAGCGACACTTTAGTACAAAAAATGTCATCAAATGTGCTAGTGACACATAAAAGAAAATAAACTTAAAATATGTAATTTTTTGTACAGCATTTCAATGTTTTGGCTGCACTGAGGCTCACCAGTCCAAGGGTCACAGCTGTGAATGCTTTGTTCTAAAAACTTTGGAACCATTCATATTTAGAAATTTGTTAATGGAATGATAATGGTATTTTATCTCCAAAAGCAGAGGAATATCTCTAGAGATACTGAAATAATATATATCAAAATATAATAAAGATATGTGATATCTCTGATTGCTTCCAAAAAAATCTTGCAAGCAGCACAAAACCTACAGGAAAATCTAGCAGGATCTCTGGCTATTTTTCAGATACGTAGAGGGCACATGTAAATCTTTAGTGCTCAAAGAGTTGAAAAAAGAAAGCAAGGAATCAGATCTTATACACACAAAAGACAAAAACTGAGCTTTCATTTTCCAAAGTTATCCAATTCATGTAAATACAACCAGGCAGGTTTTCATTCAGTAAGAGTCCAAGCAAAAATCAAAGCGTTAGACATCAATTCCTCAGTAAAAGGCGACTTTATGTATCTGGGTATCCTAATATCTGATCAAAAAAAAAAGACAAATTAACTCAATGGAAAAATGTCTCTCTTGTAACAAAGTCCTATTTCACATTTAGGATTATTTTCCAGAGGCAAGTTTTACTGCCTCCTCATGACATCTGCAAAGCTGCACAAAAAAGTTGGCTATGTAATCAAGAATGCTGATCATCATTATCCATTTATACAGTGATGATGCTTAATAGGAAAGGAGTGAGCAATGTTCTAATTTGGAAAATATGCAATATTTCTAATACAAATTATAGCCCAATTTGAAAAGCAAAGAAGACCTGATAGATGCCTGTCTTCCTTGAGATTTGCATCTCTTCCTGAGCCCTGCCAAGGCAGAAGCCTCCAGCAGTTACAGATGAGTCCAAAGTGACTACTTAATATCAAAATAATGTCATTATTTTTTGATCTGTTTGGGCTTCAAGAGCAAGCACATGACCAAAAAGAGGGTCTCAATCCCCTCCTTGTTCCCCAGTCCCTGGAGAGCCTCAGCACACCCAACTCAGATTTTGAAGCCAGACCTAAGCACCTTGCACCCAGACTTCCTTGCACCCAGGCACAATAAAAAGCAACCTAAATACCAAACCAAGGACATTGCTGTTTCCACTGGGGAATGTCAGAGACGGTGTTACAAAACAGCAATCAGCTAAATATATGTTGTGGCAGCAGAGTCTTATGTAAACCACACCAAGAAAATCCGCATAACAGGCCAAAAAGCAAGACCTATTTCTTGATTAACAAAGGGACTAGACCTTCTAGCAGAAAAATTCCTCATTGATCAATCATTAAGCCAGAAAAAAAAAATGTAATATGTAGACAGTTAAATGATAAGGACATTATCAAACTACAAATAGTAGAAAATAAGTTTATAATTCAAATCAGCTTGTATCAAATTTGAGGCAATCCTGGCTCATAATTACAGTCTTTTTATTTTGAGTAGGTGAGCTTTAAGACCTGCTTATTGAACCCAATTGAACGAAAGACCTCAGAGACCTAAATGAGAAGGCAGAAAAAGCCCTCTAAGTCAAATGGGTAAAAGCAAATCTGGTATATGCATTCTAAGTGTGGAGAAAGGAAAAACTTCATAGAGTATGTTGAATAGAAATTGACATTAAAATTTATAGTGAAGATGCCTACAAGAAAGAGATGAAGACTGACAAGTAATTAAAACAACTGCTTAACTTTATCCTGAGACAACAGCACTCAATACACTGCTATAAAAATGAAAAAACGTACTTACTGCAGTCCTGCAACTTTGTCCCCAGTCCAAGACAATTCAATATTATCATTACTGATGGGGATGATGGGATGCTGCATATGCTTATGAAATTCACAATGACTAAAGCTGTGGGAACAAAGGAGAACAGGACTGAAATTCAAATTGCACTGGCAAATTGGATAAATAGCTTGCAAAAATGAGATTCAATACAAGTAGGAGGACAAACATGGGGCACAACTCTTAGGCAGGAATAATCAGTTTGCACAAATACATGATAGGGAACAACTGGTTAAGTAGCAATTCAGCATAAAAGGGTGTAAGGATTATAGGGGATTACAAAATAAGTGCAGTTCAGCAATGTGGGGCTAATACAAATGTCATAAAGGCACAAAACCACAATACATAAGCAGGAAGATAGCTTGTGAAATATATGGACTATTAATTACTCAGTCAGCATTGTGTAAAATCTTTGGTTTAGTATTGTGTCTACTTTGACTGCTTTAGACCAGAATCTAAGGAGAAACAACAGCTGGGATAAGAGAGACTTAAAATACCTGATAAACTCAGAAAGAGTGAAAGAACAACAACAACAAAAAGAGATGGACAGATGACATGGTGACAGTTATTTGAGGGTTATATAAAGGACAGATCAAAAACTGTCATAACGCAAGTGGAAAGTGTTCAGAAGAAAAGTAAATGCACAGAAAACCTTTTCTTACCTTGATACAGAAATAGTAAAGAAAAGAGCAAAGTAGTGATACACTGAGGATGGGATCAATAAACATAATCTTCATAGACACATAAGCTAAACAAGCACTTTAGCATAGCTTCTCTCACCTTAGCACAGTTTCACTAAAGATGACAGTACAGAATACTCAGATATGTAGAATAAAGGCAGGAAAGTGGGATCACTATAAAACAGGGGCTAAAATTATGTGGAACAAAAAGTCAAAGTACTTATGCAATTGATAGGTCCAAATGATATCTATTCAAAAATCTCTAGGAAAACTACCTTATGGAAATATACTGTAATAGCGATAGCAAAAATACTACCTGCACATCAAAAATACCAGTCATGAATTTCAGTGACATATCCAAATCAATTTGCAAAGAAGCAATAATCAAAGTTACAGAAATAAGGGGATATGGTAAAATAAAACTCAAAATAGTTTAATCTGAAATAAGTTGGCCTAATATAACTTTCTTTCTACAGTGTATTTGGACTTGAGAAGAACATCTGTTATATATAAATCTGTATTGGAAATTACCTAGACAATACAACTTCCTAGGAGCAGCTACTTAGCAAGGCGCTGAAAGGAGGTAAATATGGATGTTCTCAAAGACTGATTTCATAGCCAATCTTATTCAGCAATATTTATTTTAGTGGACTCAGCAAAAAGAATTTGAAGGCAGTTAAGTAATATGCTGATAAGGCATAGCTTGTGAGCGTCGCCATACAATAAAACATGATAATTAAAAAGAGTTTGGAGAAAAGGGATGAAATACTGCAGAAGAGGACAGCAGTAGTAAGGGATGGATGGGAAATTCAGGGAGAAGATGGAAGGGCATCAATTTGATGAGAGGGAAGACATGAGTGAGCTATTTTATCACAAGTGATACTGGGCAAAGACACTGCACGGGGAACTACTGAAATGTCCTGTGGGCACTCTGGCAATCCACACTCCCAAAAAGGATGACTTTAAGCTATTTAAATTGGAGCAGGTGCATAGAACAGTTTCTAGAATAATCAGAGAAAGAGAGAAACAGTTTAACAAATGAAAGCTGAGGGGAAATATAATTGTTCTCTATAAACATATCAAAGAAGTAAACGCCAGGGAAGGAGAAGAGCTATTTAAGCTAAAGGCCAGTATTGGCACAAGAACAAAAAGGTAGAAGCTGGACATAAATAAGGTTAGGCAGGGAGCATGATTTCTAACCATCAGAGGAAAGGAATTCTGGAGAAGCATTAAGGAGCACAAAACTCAGGTATTTTACAGTGGAGCTTTATTGGTTTAGGGAGGCAACATGGTAAGGTGACTGCCTGAGACTGCAGGAGGATTTAACTCAATGAGACAAAGAAATCCTTTCAATCCTGTACCTCATAAAAAATAGAGAGATCTTTCCCCTGAGCAGGCTGAACGTGCTGGTATAAATCAGCTGTGCCCATCACAGAAGCATTTCTTCTGTCATGCACAGTGTGGGGAACAAACAGCCATCCTGATGGGTCCTTCAGGACAACATGCAATAGGACCCTGGCATTCGTATTTCATGGCTACTACCAAAAAAACCCTTCAAAATTCTCTCTTGCATCACGTGGCCTTTATATTAACAAGTACTTCCAGAGGAAGTCACAGCATAGACAGACATACTTTACAGAAATTAGAACTGATCAAGTCTAAAAATCAAACCCATTAGGAAATTATTCCACAATTTTGTATTACTCTTACGATGTGGGTTTTCCCCCTTTCCGTTTCTCAAACTGATGCCTCAAGTCTTAGCTTTCATATTTTCCAGATTCTGTACTGCATTGATGTGTGGCTCTGAACTTCATATAAAGTTTAGCAAGTTCTCTTCACAGTTTAGTTAGACAAAACAATTCTTTTCCAGCCTGAGAACCAAAGACACCATTTCAGCTTCAGGCCCAAACAGTAAAAACAGCAAACTGAGGAGAGCAAACTTGGGAGGATGGGACACAATTTACCCCAATATGTAAATGGACCAAAACTTATAAAAGTGTGAAAACTCATGACCCATGGTCCATCTCAGGTCCATCTGGGGTGTAGCCTGGGCCAGGCTCTTGTGCTGCCCAAGGTGATCCTTTGAAGGCCTTTTAATAAACATCTACTTTATTCCTTTAACACTGTCTAGCCTCTGTTCTAGGTAGCCTCTGAAGGCATCACAACTACTTCATGGAAGACTTTGCTTAAAATGAAATTAAATATTATAAAAGTTTCTGGCTATTAAAGGCTGTAAAAATTTTCAATTATTTTAAAAAATTCTTTACCAATTATTTTTATTTAAATAAGGGTTTTGATAATTTTTGATTAAATATATCATTAAATTTGCAGTAAAATGTTTGAGAAACCCTTCTAAAGAAGTAATAAATTTTCTAATAGTTAATAGTTTATTAGGTGTCAGATGATTTTTTTTGAAAAAAAAATATTTTTGTGAGAATTTAGAAATGCCTGACACACATGATTTTTTTTGAAAAAAAAAATATTTTTGTGAGAATTTAGAAATGCCTGACACACATTTTCTACCCAGCACTTTTCCAAGGAGAATAACTTTGAGTCCCGTACTACATTACAAATGGGAACATAGGGAAAGGAAAATAATTTGATCAAAGAGAAGACAAGGCATTAATAAAGTACCAGACCTCAAGCATCCAGACTCCAAATCCCCTCCCTTTTTATCAAATACTTTATCTCTGAAAGTACTCATGCAAATACATGAAAAACAGTAAAATATTTTTTCCTATAAGTGCTATATACGATATACTTTGCAAAATTATATAGCTCTTGAAAGGTTCTATTTCTGTGAACAAGCTTCATTTTCAAAAGACTTGACAGGCCTGGTTATGATGACAAAAACTGCTGAAAAATTAAATTTCACTTTGAAACGGAACTTAAGTAAACCCCCAAATCCGCAATGAAAATTATGACTGCACAGCTGATCTCGACGGTGGCTCAGGAATTAGAAAAATGCTAGTCAAGGCTTACATTAAGAGGTAAAATTTACTGCAGGTCAGAAGGGTGATGCAAGGTCAATGAATGACTTAATTTCTCAAAATACAACCTGAGCAGGACTTAAGTGGGAAGGGATCTTTCCTCTGCCTGCCATGGGGAGGAGACTCTTCCTGTAAAGGTTTGCACAATGCACCCCGTGTGCTGCTGCAGGGCTCCACAAGACTGGGGTGAGCTCTACATGTCATCCAGCCAAGCCTTGCTTGGATTCAGAAAGGAGTCAGCAGACAGAAAGCAGCTTTCTGCTGAAATTATCTCAGGTGTGTTAGAGACCTCCTTCTGGACTACTACAATATCCCAAAGTATCAAGAAGTCTCGTTTGAATTTGGGGCTTATAATTAACCTTAAATCCACAGCTGATGAAAGTCCTAATATTTTTTTTTGGTCTAGTTTCTTTTTTGCCCCTCACATGGAAAAAAAAAAGAACAACACCAAACCAATCTTAACAGGCCAGTGGTAGGACTCTGGATTTAAGGGAGCTTTAATGTACAGCACTTGTCAACAGCATGTTGTTTCCTTTAAATGCTATCATAAAAAAAATGAGAAAAGCAAATTAAGCTATCAAACTATCATTCTCAAGTGTGTTAACAGCAAGCACACAAGGAAAAGAAACCTGGAACCTTTTTTTTACAGGACTGAGGCAGGAATCTGGAGCAGGTCTCTAGTAGGAGGGATCAGGTGCAATCAATTCCTCTGCCCCTTCCAGCCAACAGGGAAGTGCCTTCATTGCACCGACTGGGCTCCATTAGCACCGTGACAGGCCCAGCTCTAAAAGCCATGGAAGAGATAGCAAGACTCATTGGTTTTCTGTGTCCAGGTCAGGTTTTCCAACCATCAGGATAACATTAAAAGCAAGCAAGGTGGATGTTACATTAATGAACTGCCTTACAGCTCTTGGAGAGGGTTTTTTTTCCATTAGCAAACTTCCCTGAGATCCTGATCTCTCATGTAATCTTGATTACAAATCAAGTCATTACTCCAATGCCTCCAAAAATCCTCTTCAACAGTAATAAATAATGTGTGTTTGATATACCCAGAATGCAGACAGAAACAGCAAGTTTCATAGGACTGATTTCCAGGTGCAAATGGAACTCTGTGGGTTTGGGTATTTTATTCCAAGAATTTGTTCTTTGCGCCATTTGATCTCTAGAAACTATTAACTGAGACCTGGAGAAAATGCAAAGCTTGCTAAATTCTAGTAAGAAAGGCCAACACTGGTCATCTTCCTTGCGTATTCTTGATCATGGAAAGTCTTCACAAGTTCCTGTTATGAGAAACATTTTGGTGCCAGCAAAGAGCTTGGGTTCTCACCTGGATGTGCACCCAGGGGTATGCATAAGAGAGAAAGTTAAGCAAATCATTTCAAACTCAGTCAGACTTTTCTTGCTTTGATGAGTTTCAATCACAGAGCTAACGTTGTTTGTAGTAGTTTTTGTGGACATTAATAGTCTAAGGGTTTCAGCCACTAGAAGTAAGTCACATATATAGAAAAACTTGCAAATCAAGGACTCAACAGACAAAAAAATCCAACTTAGTTCAAAATATTAATATCTCTCCATAATTAACTTTGTTGTCCTTTTGTAAAACCCTGCCACTAATGTAGTCATAGAAAGATGTGTATATAAATTCCAGCGTAATGGACTTTTAGAAATTAAGTCATTTAATGAACAGAAACTCCAGACAAATATTTTACATTAGGCATTTCGGACTTGGTTTGCTAATTAAAACAGATAATAAATATGTTCACATGAAAGGCATCCCATATGATTTCTTGTCTCAACTCAGTGGTTTCTATTATTTCAGTGCTTTAAAGCAAAATCATATTTATCATAACTAATTATCCAGATAATTCCTTGAAATGGTTCTTTCATTCAATTATCCTGTAACTCAGGGTCTTCTGTAACTAACAAGATGCAAGCTCAAGAAACAGACAGTAACTTGCAATCCATACTATCAAAGCTGTTCATCTCCAAGTCTTTGATAAGGAAACATTATATTTAATAACTGGGTGCCTCAAGAAAAGACCCACTGTTCAATCATTTTAAAAGTCACTTCCAGTAGCTTGTGTTTCTTTGAATACTTCTTTATCACTGACTTTACTGGCAGTTGCTTTCTTCTATTTGATGCTGCATTCTCTGCTTGTCCTGACACACATATTTTCCATATAGATCAGACAGATTTATAGACCTTGCATACTGGGTAAGGCACAGAATGCTACACAAACAACATTTTAGGCTGATTAATGGGTTTGTGCACCACATTAAAAACATCTTGTTTTTCTCCTGCTTCTTTTACCTTAGTCTCTTTAGGTAAGTTAATCTTGCCCTTCATATCATATTACATTTGTCTTGAGGTGCCTATTTTCTTCATTTATCCTCTTTTCCCTGCTTCACTGCTCACTTGCCTTTCCCTCAGAATGCACTGGGAGGTCTGTGCTGCAGGTGGTTTAGTCTTCTCCCTCTGTGCTGCTGCCAGGGAATGCAGATACAACCTGCTCAAAACCTGGGGAGAAGCCACCTCTCAGGTCAAGGCTCTGTGCAACCGTGTGAAGCAGCACATGTTAACCAGCAGGAAACTCACAGGGCTTCCCAGCTGCACCCTGACACGGGGCAGATGAGAGAGGGTGGGATGGACATTATAGTAGAGACTTCTGGAGCAAACAGAGGTGCACAAAATGCCCTCAAGGCACTGCTAGAGCAGGGCCAGCTACAGCACAGGCAAAAGAATCTGCAGACTGCTCATATGGCACATAAAATCTGGCACAGACAAGTCCCAGGTCCAACAGTATCCCTTAAAAAAGTTATAAAAAATTCACCTGGTACTATCTACAGGCACTGACACTGTCACTTTTCACCCAGTACTCCAAAGCAGCAGTGTTGCCCCCATCTTTTTTGCCTTCCCTAAATTATGCTCACATCAGTTTTCAGTCTGAACTGTAACGCAAAGGTAAATCCTGCCCAGGCACAGGAGATATTCTAGATTTATATAAGCACAAGCTAATGAAATGTAGCATATCAAGTGTTTTTATCAGCCTAGAACTTTCTAATTGCAACCCGAGGTCCACCTGTTTATTTAAAAGTCTCCTGGGATGATATCATTGGCTGCTCAAATATCATTGATCACATGCACACACAGAGCCTCATGATATTACCCTTTGCTTGCCAGAGATCAAGACCAACCACAGTGCAAATTAACTCTGTCAATGCTGTTCCAATATCCTCTATGCTGTGCCACTCTCTTACACTTAAAATCAATGGCACAAAAGGCAGCCATCAGGAGCAGAGCTGGTATGCCCCAGGGGGTCTGCTGTGAAAATCCAGCACTAGTCAATGAAACCCTGTCAGTTCACTGCTTCAGTTTACAGCAAGAGTGCTACTGATGACAAAAAAAGTAGCCATGTTGCTTTTTGCTACACAATAAAGTGCAATGGCCAGGATGAGAGCTGATAACCTGATGGAAATAGGAAAACATTGTACAGAACACAAATGTTACTGACAAATTCCTAAGATCATAGGCAGCAATAGAGAGGATGTTTTTGCTCATGTCACAGTAAAGAATGGGTACTTTGATGGCCTTCTGCTTTTTATAGGTTGCCTCAAATTTCCCAGAGTGCTAGGGAAAAAGAGTTGTTTGCAAAGCAACCAAGTCTAATGCTTAAATCAGGGAGATCACAGTGACTTCTTGGGATTAATATGTTTTAAACTGGGCTGGTCTTCTGGTGAATATTTCCAAGTACAGAATGTCATCGTGTCAAAGAGCACTTTGCTGTTAGATTGTGCTCCTGCTCAGTGCAAGAGCCCTTGTGGGCCCACAATCCCTTGCTTTTCCTACAAGAACTCCCTGTAGGAAAGAGGAGTGAAATCTGTGGTGAGACAAGAAACACACCTCAGGGAAAGACAAATATTTTTTCTATCTACAGTCTCCTAGCAAATATCTCAGCTAGGACAGAAAAAAAAAAAAGGAGGCCCACCATCAAATAAACAGATCTTGATCCACACCACACCAAAAGGGCCAGAACCACCTATACCTCAGGCTGCTAAGGACAGCCAGGTCTCTATCTTCTCCTGCTTGCCATCAAGGACACTGCAAGAGTCATGATCACTATCAGCACTGAATTGCTCCTCTCCTCTTTTGCTCTGGGCACAAAGCAGAAAGAAGCAGGTTGCTAACAGCCCATGTCAAGTGGAGATCCTAAGGGGCCAGGAGCCAAGTGCCATTGTGCTGTGGGAGGTGCCATCACCTCTCCCCTTCCAGGTAAGACAAAGCTGAGATATCTGAAAGGCTGAAGCTTATCTCCTCTCTTGGGGAATAAATTGCCCATGAAGAGACAGAAAGTTGGCCCAAGACTGCCTGCATTTAGGAAATTGATCATTTGACAGGGAGAAGTGAAAATTAGGAGAGAATTCTCAAAGCTCCAACTCATGGCTCAAACCTTCATCCCACCACCATGAGGCACTTGAGCACCAAAGCTAAGGAGGCCGGCAGCAGAGATGGCTGGATTGGTGCCTCGTCTTCCCTGCTGGCCATTGGAGAATCCCAAAGAGCTGAACCAAGAGGGAAAGCTCCAGCCTTACCTGCAGTGCCTGCTGCTGGCTCCATGCCTTGCCTGTACTCTCCCAGAGCTGCACCTTCCACTTTCAGGGTTGTGCCTCTCCCAGGGTGGCACCAACCCGCACCCTACATTAGTGCCTCAGCAATCACTTTGATCATAGCAGAAAAACCTCCACCTGCCTCACAGCACAGGGGTTTCATTTCTAAGCACCAGCACTGCCCCACCCAGAACTGGATAAACCTGTGGTGAATCTGTTGTTTGCCTTCGATCAAACTGTACCATGCATGAAGTTCAGACACTTTTTCTCCCTCAGCTCAGCAACTTATTGCAGAAGCTCCTCCAGCTCCACCAATAGCTCCTCTTCACCAGCTTTCTTTTAGCTCAGTAGCATTAACAAGCAGTTCTCAGCCAGCTGTACTATGGACCTCTCTAAGTCTTGTTTAACACAGTAAGCACTTCTGCAGGTATATGGCCACCACACACAAGCAAGTACACCAGACCTCTACAGATATCAGCCAGTACCAAAACATCTACTAGCCAATCCCACTGCAAATGTCAAAAGATGTTGCCTCTTTCTCCAGCTATTAAGTGGTGCTACCTTCTGATTTAGAGCATTGTAGCAACTGGTATACACTCAGGACCCTAATTCTGCTTAACCCACTCTCCAGTAAGGTTGCCAATTGGAACTCAAGTCAGATTATGAACAGTCCTTGCTTGTTGTCATTGAATAATTCAATGAAAACAAATTTTGCACAGAAGACAATTCAAGGACAAACTAAAAGACATGAATATTTCACATTTAAATCAAGCCTTTCAAAAATGTTCTGTCTATTCTACTGTACCTGGATACCTGTGCAAAAACATGGGCTAAAACTATATTTCATGGGACAGTACCCTGCTAAATTTCATATCCAGATCTAAAAAATTTAATTCTTGGCCTGCAGTGGGTCAATATAACTCTTTGCCCCAAGGAACTCTGTATCTACAGACAAGAAAATTAATCTACAGTGGTTTTATAAGTGCTTTCTGCTCTTGTATGATTAAAACACATTTTCTCCTAAAATTGACTCCATATTAGTCTCTAACAGAGCTAACCAGGCAATCTTAAATCTTGTTGGATTTTATGATTCTTCTAAAGCAAATCAGTGAAGTCACTTCATTGTCACTTCATTAATAACAAATATAGCCATTAGAAGAGACCATATGTTCCTGCAGTAGCCAGCGTTATTAATTCCCAGCAGGGGATGCGTTTTTTCTCCCTAAAAAAACAACCACTAACTGCAAAGACCTTTTAGCTAGAGCAAGATCTTCACTTTATCGAAACAGCTAAAGTTTCTCTAAGGTTTCTACAAAAGGAACAAAGGGAAATTGCAGAAAACAAACCACGTAGCGAGACCATCTTTTTATTATATTTCAGCTGTCTACTGAGCTGAAATATAATTATATATAGAAGGGCCTCCACCAGTATCCTTGCCTACTCGTGCCATCTCACTCCTTCAGTGCAGCATAAGGAGGGACAGTCAGTGGCACCGTTGTTGTGCTCAGCAGAGCTCTGCATGCTGGCAGGTGGTTGTTCACACAATGCCTTCGGCAGTGGTGCTGAAGTGGAGCCCACGTGCAGCAACGCTTCCAGACAGCTCCGGGGCTCTGGCAGGTGCAGCACTCAGTTCCCTCCTGGGAGGCAGGAGCTGTGGAGAGCATACTACAGTAGCCCTCCAAAATCTTCATTAGCTCTCTATTCATCTCAGGAGCCAGCTCAGGATGTAGACACAGTGCTACAAAGCCTCCAAACAATTGCATGTGAGCTCTCCTTTGTACCAGTGACAGTCATTGGACTTGAGAACATGGAATTTTCCTGTGGAGGTCAAAAGAGGTTTGAGGTTTTGAGGGTTTTTTTGGGGTGTTTGTTTGGTTGGTTGGTTGGTTGGTGGGGGTTTTTTTGTTTGTTTTTTTTTGGTTCTTCTGGTTCCAAGGTATATTAAGTAGTCTGCCAGGCCTTTTTGCCTCGGAGGATGAGCCTCTCCGAGCTGCTGGATCAACAGCCACTTTGCACACTGCTGCCACGTAACCTCTTTTCCACAATCTGCATGCATTCTAAAACACCAAACAGAAATACAGGGAGCATCCACATGCATAAGGAATAAGAGCTTTCTCATTTTCATTTGTCTTCTCATGAGGAAGTTTGCTTCATCACAACAAATTAATTTGCTAATACATTTTTCCCTTAGGGCATGTGTGCTTCCTTGATTCAATTGGTTATCAAAATTTATTATACTTTAAGACCCATTCCCAACATGCAAGTTCCTGATTTATTATTAAATGCTCTGAATTTTGTGCCTTTGTAAAATGGACATACAGTGGATTTAACTTGGATATGTTGCTAGTTCACTAGCAATGAAGCTGTGGATGTCACATGCAGTTTGCATAATTTTTGGTCGTTGCAGAACTTGCTGTTCCTATAAAGCTAACCAGTGTAACAATTGCTCTCTTCTGTGTAAATAAATTTGAGGAACCCTTCCTATTAGGCTGTGGAGACAAAAAATATTTTCTCTTTGGACAGTGAAAAGGAAAGAGGCAGGATGCATCGAGCTGCAGAGATGGAAAAGGAAAAATTCTTTCTCCAAATAAAGCGATTTATTTGGTTTTTTGTCTTTATGTGTTACACTTGAGTTAGTCATTTATTCTCCCCTGAATGTTATTTCTAACTTTGTGAAATGGTAAATATAATGCTGAATTATAAATCTAAGGCTCTTCATTCAGCACCTCGGAGGGCTGAGGGGAAGATGACCCAAATAATGTGTATTCAGAACAGCACTCTCAGTACCAAGCTGTGAATGAATGAGTTCAGGTAATGAGAAGAGGAAAAATTGCTTTAATGCGTCTGGTCCAGATGCATGCCAGCTTAATCCAGCTGACCTAGCAAGACATACTTTTTGGAATAGTAAAAATAGCCAGAGGATCCCTTAGCTTTTGCAGAAATAAGGAGAAAAATGGGCATTAAACACTTACCAAATCACAACCCTCGGCAGTTATTTACTAATGCAAGTGTGGGAAGGTGCCTCACAGACAATTATGTAGAAAGAAAATAAATGATCACTTACTTTCCATAAAAGAGTAGCACTGGAGTGAAGCCCTCCTGACAAGACCCACCATTACTGTCTGAACTCAGTTTACACCATGCCCACAGGCACACAGAGTTGCCATCCAGCCAGAGGTCTGTCTGCGGGAGTGGCTGAGAACTGACACACCGGCTGGTTTGTGTTCTCAGAGCACCAAAACCAAGTAGCAGATGAACTGAGATCTGCCAGGGACTCAGCATGCCTGAAAAACCCAACAGGAATAGGAGAAAACAATTTATTTGAACTCTGCGGCCTGCTTTTACACAGTTCTGCAACAAACTTTCTCTTCATCACATTCAATGTGCTTCTTTCAAAACTGAGAAACAACGAGATGCCCTACCACGACTAAGTTAACACCTTTAAACGCCATGGCTTGCAGTGCAGTACAATGGACAAAATGCTTGCTGCAAATCAAGTCACAGCAGTGCATACAAGCTTAAAAATGCACACTCAGTATTTACTCCCCTGGTATTCTGACTGCATGTTCATCTATGTATCCTAAGGCACTAAATTTAATCAGAGAAAACAAACACCAGTATTTCCTCATATTGTGTCCAAAATAATTTCATTAATTCTCACATCAGAAACAGCATGTACCTTCTTTTTCAAGTTGGTTTAACCTATCTCTTCCTGATTTGAGTGGAGGTAAAAGCTTTGGGCAAATAATTTGGGATTGAGAATTCAAGACCTGTCTCAATTAAGTAAATCCATGTATATCTCACAGAAGCATTGCCCTTTACCTGCTACTGCAGGTAGCTCAGCCACAGACTCTTTCAGAAGCTGTTTCTCAGATATTTGTCATTCTGCTGCAGTCCACCTGTGCCCCACCAGGGGCTTCATACCTCAAATACTTCAGCTGTACCTATTTTATCTATGACAAAAGTTCAAGGCCATTTTACCCAAGGAGCTGTGCTTTTGTTCAATACCTACTTTGACAGTTCACTTTTCATGAGCATGTGATATGTACAATACAACTGAACAGTAAAAAAGAATTGCCTTAGGAGCTGTGAGTTTAGCCAGCTATGAGTATGACAGAGTAAAAATGTTCCCTCTTTTTACTCCTGATCAAAACAATAAAAAAACTTCAGCATCTTCTGATGCATTTCCCTACCTGTCTTAGAAGTTAAAGACAATTAGTCTCAAGTTTTTCTGATGTTCCTTCCAGTTCTTGCTGGACTTTTTTTTCTGGCAGCAGTTTGACCCAATGTCCCCAATTTTTCTCCCAGCTTCTCACAATCTCAAGCAGAAGTGTTCTCACATATTATCCATTACAATCAATCAGACACAAACTGTGTCCAATGCTTGCCTATAGCTTTGCTGTTAAATCCATTGAATCATGGACCTCCTGCTGCTGTGAAATCTGACGTTATCTTCCAATGTCTGGAATCTTTGAAATGTATGAAAAATAATATCAAAGGTAATAATAACAACAAATTAATCCTGATTAATTACTTTTTCTCCAGCTTCAGTTTTCTTTGAGCTGATCTCCTTCAGAAAACTTCAGCCTACCCTAGCTGGCACACTGAAATGCCATTCCTGGACGCAGGAATGCCCCTCTCAAGGCACTTCTGTAGCTGATTTGCCTACACCACTGAGGCAGGTGCCCAGGTGTGTGGACAAGTTGAACACTAAGGGCTGGATCTGCCTCAAGGAGCCAGAAGCAGCAGCTGTCCAGAGCAGTCCTGCTTGACTTAATTTGAGCCCCCAATTAAACACATATTACAAAATTGCCTCAGTTGGCAGAGAGGTAGATTGCAAATTTTTATTCATTTGAAGCGATTTCAGGGCTCCTTGGGAAGATGTTTAATTATTGATATTCTACCTAATGTGGGAAGAGCAAATTTGAGAGGGTCCCATTGAGGCAGCCTGCAGGAAAATTTGTCCTTTACTTATCTTTCCTGATCTTTCCTGGTCAGAGATATCAGTTTGCATGTTTGTATTGTGACTCTCTTCTTTATTTTCTTTAGGCTTTCCTTGATTAAGAAAGAATAGCTAATCTCTGATTAAAAAAAAAAAAAAAAAGAAACAAAATATACTATTCTGGACCAAACTACTATTAAAAAAAGCTGAGAAATTGATGCTCATTTGAACAGTAAGCACCCAAACAGCAGAATGCATTTGAGTTAGCTGAGCTGCTGAATTAACAAAGCCAGGGTTGCTGCAGACCCATTCTCATAGGAACTCCAGTGGAAGCTTTTCCCACATTTGTGACACTTCGAATTTTTATTCCTGCTTCTTTCCCTGGTCTGTTCACTCCCTGGAGTCTAATTAGGATTGAGTTCAGTCTGAGACTTTCCATCTACTCATTGCCTGGCAAGTTGCAGGAAGTAAATACCCTCAACTTCTTTGTGAAACCTGATCAATAGATTATTATGGAAGAAAGGCCAGACAGCCACACAAGTCCTTATTTACCCAGAGCATGACCATACTACCTTTCCTTCCTTTGAAACACAAAGAGGAAAAAAGGGAGCTGCCACGTTTGTTTCACACATTATGAGTGCCTCTGCCTAACTGGGAGTGGATGAGGCTGACATTCAGGTGCAGCATTTTAAAAAAGCAAGGAAAACTCAAAGGCTCTCCTATTGTTTTGATGTAAGAAAGGAGGGTGTTGAGTGGAAGGGGATGCATGCCTGTTCAGCTGGGTAAAGGATACAATTAACTTCTAGTCTCTGGTTATCTTTTTAATTGTTCATTAGACAGCTCATCTGTGTATACTTGCAATGGGAAAACCCATCCAAAGCATGTCACAGGCAGATGTGCGTGCTGTGCAGCCTTAACTCCTCTCGGAACTCTGAGACATGATTTCAGGAGCTGAGCAGGGGAGGGAGAGGGTATATTGATCAACCAGGGAGGCCAATAACTTGAAATAGATCCTTTTATGTTTTCCATAGCTATAGATGAGTTGTTTAGATTACAAAAACACAGCAAGAGCAAACAGTGCAAGTATCACCTTTGCATGTGCCTCGACAATTCAGAAATGGCTGCTGCCTTCCCACACCCTGAAGTGCAGCAGGATGAGTGTGCTCAGGACAACAGCGCTGAATTCCATTGCTGCACACATCTCCTGAACCTGAGCATCTCTTCCAGAGCATGCCTGAAAAGCTAATGCTGTGCCATAATACCCTCACAATAAGCAGCTGCTGGGTGAGCTCGTCCCTGCAGCTCCCACACCACCTCCTTGCCCTGAGCAGCAAGGCACGTGTTACTCCGCCTGCCTTCCACTCCAGCAGCTATTTTATAAATTCTTCACTGTGCATTAGCCTATCGGTTTATTTACTAGAAGTCAAGAATACATTTACAACATCCCTCTCTATGAAGCATTCTTTAAGAGAGCTTCCATGCTAATTAAGTTAAATGCGATAATGACACCCTGTTGATGGAACTGAAGCTAATGATAATGATGCCATACATTTAGTTGCAAGCACCTACTCAGTTAAATGAATGGGTCTATTGTTTTAACAGCACTAAGTCCCACAGCCTGGGAGACCACAGGAGAGAAAACAAAATATGTTACAATGCAATTGCTTTGCAGGGCAATAAATAGGTTTGAAATGCACTATTTTGGCTTCGATGAACATGTGTTCGATCAATCACCCTGTCCTGGTATACAGAGATATGCACTAGTGGAAATATGGTGATTTCTAAAACTGGAATAATGAAAAATTGATGCCTTTTTAATCAAATGAACACACATTTGCTCTGTCCACAATACATTTATTTGAACTACAATAGGTACTTGGAAAAAGTGTTTCTTTCAAAAATGTTTGAAAATCAATAACACTCCCCAACCTTTGCTGATCAGATATCAGACCTTTTTTCAGACTGTAAATGCGCACTTAGGACTGAGTGCAAAACAATCTGAGTGATATTGCAATTCTTCATTGATTTTACACCCCAAGACTTCCCTGCCTTTTTCTCCAAACACTCTCCCAGCAATACAGTACAGTTTTGCCGTAGCGTACCCAGATGTGCCTTTCTGAAAGCATCTTCACATAAGGTTTAAAGGAAGAGGAGGTCTTATTTGTTTGTTGGGGCTTTTTCTTTCAAATTACCATGTATCTATAGTAATGTTGATCTGAACAAATTATAGCATTGCTCTTTATACCTGCAACAGTCAGATGCGTCTCTTATAACAGCTTTCCTCTTTGTTCTTTTTTCCATGATTAAAGAAATATTAAAAGCATTCATCTTCTCAAAAATAATTTTCTAGAGCATAGAAGCTCACAGTTATACACACCATTATCCTCAGAAGGCAGCCAGGAACTGTGGTAGCTACCCCACAGCCACACAGCCTCCCTTCCTCCTTTTCAGAAAGTCCCCTTCTGTGAGATGAGGACCATGCCATCCCCTGCAAGCTATTGCCGAGTAGCTGCCTTGAGATTACCTTTCTCAAAGCATCACTGCTTGAAGAAACGTTCTCACCCTTTTTTGTGGCGGGTGAAGTCCCAGGTTAAACAGGGACACATCTCATCCTCCAGCAGTGCTGCTCCCTCACACATCACCAGCTGGGGACCCACACTCTCCTAGGCCCAGCATCTGAGATAGGATGGCCCAGCATCCCAGGTACCACTGGGGAGGGAGAACAGCTCACTCAGGACCTGGACAGCTCCAGTCTTCCCTGTGCACTGCGGTTACACCTGCTAGCTCAAAGCAGACCGTGCAAACAAGTGATCTCAGCTAACTGCACGGAGTTATAATTATTCCAATATATCCAATAGCACAACTTGGTCCGCAGGACAGATCAGCTTACAGTGACAGATCACTTGTGTTCGAGCCACTGGCTCTGCCATATTATTCTTTCTTTCTGCTTTCTACTCCTCTCTGGCTAAAGGCACATTTTTGAGAGTAGCCTGCTCTTCTGATCACACATTTGATTTTGTAAGACTGACTAAATATCTTGCAAGTAATTCACAGACCAACTCATTGCTGCACATATTTGTGTGCAATTAATTTCTGGCCCTAAGATAAACTATCACTTTTCATTCATTCCTGTAAACTCTCATGAACATCCTTAGTATGACATTCATAAACACCTTCATTAAAATCACTACAATTCAGATGCATAAATTTAGAGCATATCCATATGTGACTGCAAGATTTTGGCCTGTTTCTGCAGACATTTCATGTCTAGTGAACCCTTATGACTTGGCATATTTAGAAAACGTCTGCTGTAGTTAACAGAGTCCATACTCCTATTTTTCCCATCTTTTGTTTTTATGTTCACCCTCAAAGACATGACAGCATTGACTGTAAATGGCAGCAATATGCTGTGTGTATGCAGAGCCTAATAGATTCCATCTCAGACTGATATATATGGGAAACTGAACCAATACATTTTTAAACCCATAAGATCTGCAGATGTCATCTATAGCCTTGTAAATTACAAACTTTTATTGTTTTATTTTTACAGTTGATGATTGTAAAATATAAAATTTTGCATTATCACTGTGTAATAGCACAAGCTTTAGAAACATGGTGCTACAGAAGGGAGCATATATTAAAACAGAGTATTCAAGGGAGCCTTATAATGCAATTTTAAGCTCTACAACTGACTGTATAATAAAACTCTAAAGCCAGATATGAAACAATGTTTACTAATAACAGAAAAGTGAAAACTTTATTAAATTTCTGGGATTTCAGAAACCAGCAAGGAAAAACCAGATGCATAGAGGACATTTAATTAAGGATAAAGACTGTTTGAGTCATGCTGGGGCATCTGGTCACCCTACATTAAACTGAACGTGACAGTGAATAATAAAGTACGTAAGAAAGACATTAAAATAACTGAAAGACAGCTTTGCAAGTTAATATGAGTTAGGAAGTTTTGAGTTAAGATCCCTGATCCTCACTTTAAATCACTCCCCGTGGCTGAACCACATTGCAGCCACACTCAGAGACACTATTTTTAAGGCCAGGACAAGACCAGAGACACAAATGGCCAGAAAAGACCTCCAAATTTTGCAGAGGCCAAATGGGGCTGCAGTGCCTTGTAGAGCTGTTTGAGCCCAGCACACTTCCACACTTCCAATAGCTTCTCCTGCTCCTGGCTTTCCAGCATGACAAGTGTGGCACACACTGCTCTTCAGACCCTGAGCTACCCAGGGCCTGGTGTAAGATCCAAAACCTCCTGTCTGATCACAGCCCAGGGCATGTGGTGGGAGACAGCAGTGACTGTGATTTTGAAAGTTACCCTCTTCATGGTGCTCCCCACTACTTCACTGCAGAGATTTTAGTCCTACCACCATCTTCCAGTAACAAGCCCTAAAAAAGGAAGGGAAGGTTTGGAAGAAGGGAAGGAGGGAGGGAGGCTCACAAGGTGCACAAAGAGTAGAAAACATCAACAAACATAAAACTCCTCTGTTTTTAGCCAACTTTTCACGTATGAATCTAGTGCTGAATCTTGTTATAAAGATTTTTTGATCCCAGAGGTTAATGCCTACCAAACTCATACCAGGTCAAAGTTTCAAAGACACTATGTTCCTTAGAATGGAAATGTTTCCTGTGGAAACAAGAGAGCCACAACTCACATATCCCAAAGGGCACGCTGAGGTGGGGAGTCCACAGAGAAAAAAGCTGCAGTCACCCAAACTCTGCAAGCAGCTTTAGCCACAGTTTGTGCTTTATTGAGCACATCTACATGACTCCAGTTTTTATCCCAAATGGGCATCTCTCCATCTGAGCATCTCTCCTTACAGTATTCTCCTGAGCAGACTTCATGGTGTCCAAAAGGGGTGACCTTGTACTGCTGCTTTAGAATAAAATTCAATTAAAAAGTCTGTCAGCCAAAAGAAGCCCATAGAGAGCCAGGCTTCGTTAGCTCCCATGCTCTCAGCTCTGTACAGTGCTGAACCAGAAATGGTTTTATTCTTCCAATTTCTTTGTTGGATATACTAATTTTTGCTCTACATCAAAAATGTCACAACCCAGGGTTAGTCCCGTTCCCTCCAGCTCATCAAAAGAGGACACTCCTGAAATGTGATCATCTTTTTCCAGATCTACTGAAAAATGTGTGGCAAATTATTTTGAGACACAGGGGAGCCCTACAGCTTTGCAGTTTGTATATGTTAAGGCTGCAGCATCATCTTTTTCAGAGCAAAATTGGGGATGAGAGCCAGAGTCATTCCAGGATGCCAGTCGTATCAAGCCTCCCCAAGTAGATTCTATTTTTGCCTAGAATCCGGTGCAAGATCAAAATATCATTTTGTTGCTGGGCCAGGGAGGAATTACACCTCTTAGTTAACTCCACCTTCATGGAAGAATTAGAATTGAAGAAGAAAAACAAAAAGCAGGAAAAATAAGCAAGTGTTGGTCTGTGCAATCATAAATCTGGTATTGGCTCACTTTCGTAGTAATACCTGTGGGAATTTGCTTTCTATTTTAAGAGTGTGGCTTGACCATACTTTCTCTGCAACAATGCTCAGTTTCTCACGTTTGGACTCATCTCCAACATCTGGAGCAGTATTTGCAAAATTTGGTACCATGTGACCTTCTGTAAAAACATTACCTCACATGCACACATGGGCCTTTCACAGCAGCTCCTTCCTCTACCGCTCCCCTCTCACTAATCTGTTCTGTAAGACTGTCCTCAAACTTTTTTTTTTTCTTTTTTAAAGATGCCATGCACGTGGCAGATGAATAAAAAACCAGCAGAATTTGAGTAAAGAGACAGAGGCAACAGCATGAAGTGTTCAGAAGAGATAGGAGATCAAAAAAGGCTTCGTTCCCACATGCCTTAAAGGTCTATTCATATATACAATAGGCTCATCATATCTGGAATTGCTTTGCACGGGAGCTCAGCGTGCGTATGCTTTTATCAGCTGCCTTCCAAAAGTGCATGCCTTCAGGAAGGACAGCCTGGAACAGGCAGGAGAGCTGGGCACAAAGAGCTAGCTGGCTGCTGCTGCTGCTGGGAGCACAAGTCCTGCCTTGCTGGCAGCAAGTTCTCAGACACTCAAGTGTGAGGTTTTGAAAACAAAAACACTTGAGATGGAATGTACACACACAGACATATATTTATATGGAATTAGGTATCCCGCATGGGATGGTCATGATAGACACGTGTATCCCAGTGCCCTGAACCCTGTGTTATCATTAGCCAGACCAGGGTATTTTCCTTTTCTTCATGGGAGCTCTCTCTAGTCAAGGGTCCTCCAGCAGAGACAGAAAAGGGGAAATAGAGCTCAAGGAAATGCGGCAATTATCCTGCACAGGGAGAGTGTTTTCCTCCCTCCTCTCTGCTAGCAGTGGTGAGTTCATGTTGAAAGAGCTCAGTAAAAGTTGTCTCAAAATGGTGTTTCCAACGTGCCCTCTAAATGAGAAGGTGAAATGGGAAAATAAAAAAAAAAAAAAAACAAAAAAAAAACAACCCACAACCAAATCAAAACCAAAAAATAAAAACCTATCTTCTGTCTTTCCTTGAAAGCCTCTCTCTTATTTTCTGGCCATCTCATCTTCTTGGGGCCCCTTCCTTTGGGAAAAACCATGCCTCCAGCCATAAATACATTACATATTCAAGGAAGTATCAGTAGGTTTAGGGAGGACTGGCTTATGATATTTGAGTATCTCTCTTTGACAATATTGCCAAAATCACAATGCTGATGTCAATATTTCACAAGTATTCATTAGAGAAATAAAAGCAAGAAACAATACATATGTTTTATCCTCAAAAATGGGAAAAGCTACAGGAATATTGGAGTTTCAACAAGCACTGCAGACATCAAAATCTATGCTAGGACAAGACTTCCTAAAAAGATTGGTAAATGGAAAGGCTAGCATTAACATCACTTAGCATTAACTATTCCTCCACATAACACTCAAACAGCACTTAAATATCAAGGGAAAATCTAATTTTAACTGAACTGGAAGATGCAAATGGTCTTACATTGGAAGCAATATCACCACCCCTCTCTTTCCACCCTATATATCTGGACTTTTTTTTATTTTTGCCTGGAAAGCTGGAATGCTAGACTTGAAGAGGCTGCTTTAATCTCTGCCCTTCTGCAGCCCTGGTCTCTTCTCAACTACTCTCTGCCAGTTTGACTCCTCTGGCTTTGGTGTGGCTGTAGAGCACCTGGGGGGAGTTTAATTTGATTGTCAGTCCTCAAGAGCCGACCTACACTCCTCAGCTGTGTGGGCTCTGCAGGACTGATGGGAATAAAAAAGTAGGTAAGAACTTATTTTTTGACTGAAGTCAGCAGATACAACTGCACAGAGGTAGCAGATGTGTCGAGTAAGAGCATTTTTAAATGGTGACTTCTCAAAGTGAGATTTTAGTGTAAGTTATACAGCACACCAGTTTTGTGATCTCTCAGCCCTGAGACTGTCCCTGTAATATTAATTGTATACTTTCCAAAGTGCTACCCTAAACACTTTTCCCAGTGCTAGCAAAAGTAGTAAGAAATGGCTGGTACCTTCCAATAAATATAAATTTCCTCTTACTTCTGAGGTAATCTAATCCATACAGATGCATTTCAAGGTCTGTCAAAGTTATTCAGGCTCATTCCATAGCAGCCCAAACACCCTCTGCCCTGGAGTTTTACCAAGATACACTACAGAAAAAAAATCCAAGAGTAGGTGAATTGGTAATATGAGCTATTTCTGGATAAAACTGTAATATTTATTAGGCAAATAAACCAAGAAATGAAAAACACAAAGAAGATGCCAAACACAAAAATGACACTCCTGTCACTGTGAGAAACATTGAGAATTTCTCAACCCAAATAAAGCACAAGATTTAATAAACTGTTCTTGCAGATGTGGTTATAAGTAACTTTTAGCAGCAATAGGTTTCACTGCTGTTTGGGCTCAGAACCAAAAGCACTGATGAAGCTCAATGGCCAACATTATTCAGGGGAGAGCTAAATAAAAGTCATTGTAGCAGAACCCCATGGCATACAAATATCCAAGCATGAACAACATAATTCCAGCTCACACTGGTTCTTTTGTCTGCTTGTATCAACAGTGTGGGTGTCAGCAGGTTCTACCCCAAATAACCACTAATTTTGCAACCTAGGAAACCAAACCACATGGCAAGGGGCTTAGAAATCTGAACAAGCTGATCCCAATGCACAAGCAGGCCCCCTGTGGCAAGCAGAGAATGGTGCTTGATCTTTTCCTATAAGGATTCTATCCTTTAGCCCATAACATCGAATCTCAGGGGTCTGTGAGGCCCAGTAATGCAATGTAAAGCCTTGCATATAAAATTTGAACATCACTGCCCCTAACATACAGGCCTCTCCTGAGTTCAATGCTTCCATGCTTTCAGGAACAGCTCTCTAACCCTAACACAGCTGCAGCAGCAGACCACCAGCAGCCCTGCCCTATCCCCCAGCTGGGAGGCTGCCCTGGGCTTCTCTACCTCTGTCCTTGCCCCATCCGTTCATCCCTAGGGCAGGGGCAGGCACTGGCTACCTGAGGAGGGTAGGAGAGCAGCCCTATCTGCCATGGTCCAACACCTGACAGCAACTAAGGCCTCCATAGCTACTCACTCAATCCCCCCTCTAAATGGCATGGGGGAGAGAATCAAAATAGTAAAAGTGAGAAAACTTGGGGGTTAAGATAAAATTTCTCAGTATAGAAATCCTGGGAGGTGCCCAGATGAAGGATGCTTCTGCTGGGGACATTTCAGCTTCCCAGTGCCCTGTAACACAGGGCAATGAGAGCTACCAAAGAGAAAAATGTTCCACAGAGGATCAGAACACTACCAGAGGTCCGGGACTTGCACAGATAGGTCAGTGAGGGCACGTGTGGTCCCAAGAACCTGCCCTCACCACAGCCAGCTCCCTGAGGCCACAAACAGGCAGGAAAAGGGCCCAGTACTCCCCATGCATTCCACCTTTGTCTAACAGAACAGTGAGGAGCACTGCAGAGATTCTTATTTATACCTATGATAAATAATTTGATAAATAGGCCCTATCTTTACTCAAGTGGCTTTCAGATTACATGGTTGGCCTGGGCTAGTCCCAGAAATGGAGAAATCACCCCAGCCTATGCAGGGATCTCAAAAAAAGAAGGAAAAAAAAAAAAGTAAGGCTAACAAATACTAAGGTGGAATTTAAAATCCTGGTCATCCTTTATCATCTCAGACTGTAGACCAGGATTACAAGTAAATTTTATTTTCCTGTAATAAAACATTCCTCTTTACAACAGGAACATCAAGCTGACATTTGAAATACACCATTGGACTGGAATTACCCCAAGAGTGAATGCTGAAAAGTAACTGCATCACTGCACACGGCTGACAGTAATTATTATTAGGACTGCTCTTCCTTTGATAGGCATGCATTACAGGTGGCTGAATAATGGAAACATTTGTGAACAATTGTTTGGTGGCAGAAAGAAAACCTGCCAAAATTTTAATGCTTAAACACAATGCAATTAACCAGCTCCAAAGCCCAACTCTTGCAAAAGCAGGATCGTTTTCACGACACCTGCTGAGCTCTGCAGGAGCACACACAGCAGTGGTGTTCAGAGGGTCAAGAGTGGATGAGGCAGAGACAGTTAGACTCCCAAACCACTCTCCCTAAGCCACACGAGTTAGTGGGGAATTATTTTCACTCAGATGAAGCATCTAGTGCTAGAGCAAAATGCAGAGAGGCGAGAATGGAGTCCTGACCTAGCAGGAAGCTCTGCAACCATATTAGCACCCCATATAATGCGGGAACCCACAGTATATCTGCTGATGAAAAGAGGAGGGAGAAGTCTCTTTAGCTCTTCCAGTAAATCTGAATCAGGGTTATGTGTGTAATAGCAAAGGGATTCACAGACAAAACCAGAGAAGATCTCTAAATCTAGGAACTGAATAAAAATCAGCATAAAACAAACAGCAGTGGTCACATTTCCATCCCAAAATCAGAAAACCAGATTTTGGCTTGCCAAAGGAAGCAAAGGAATTACCCTTTTTTGCAAAGGGTCTATGAGGAGATCCTAGGAGGGCAGGAAGAAAAATCATGCTTCATTAAAAGAAACTCTAAGAAAACAATACAATGACAATATAACACACCAAACTTAAAACCCATTATCCTTAACCAAACAGGGACATCCACATGTAGCCCATGCTGGGCTCAAAGAGCAATACCTCACATGCAAGTGTTTCTCCTGTTAGTGCTCACCCATTTCATTTAATCTCATGCACTTGATGCTGCTCCTCATCCCAGGGACATTACAGCTGAGCCCATCCCGTGCCACTCATGAACTCAGTCTGGGAACGGCCCTTCCTGGTCTGCCCTCACAGCTACCTCAATGCCGTGGGCTCACCAAAGCTCTTGGCCAACCTATGACTCTCTGTGTTTGGGTAGCATAGGATGCAGCTCTGGCTGGTGATGCACTGCCCCTGCCTCACTGTCCTTTGCTGGGCAGCACTGCCCTTGCTGCTCCCTGGCAGGAAGGGCAGCAGCTGCCTCCACCTTCCTCCTTACCATCTGCCCATGAAAAGCACCGGCCTGGAAGTTCCAACATCTCCAGATCTGGTGATCAGGGCTCCCATGCAAATGCACACTGAGGGCACCTCTTGGAAAGTGCAGTGGTTTTGGTATGTCCCCAAAGCTCTTCAGTGTGACATTTCTGCCGTAACAGACCCATGACTGCCTCCAGCCTGATCCATGGCAGCAAGATACCTGGAATGATTTCACCAAGTCATGCTATTTTCCTTCTCCACTCACAATCTCCTTCTGCCTTCTTTTCTCCCTGTTTTTAAGTTACACAGTTTTCAGGTAGTCAAGCTTTTATAAAACATATGAGATCAAACTAAATAATCCGATTTTCAAATATATTAGTTTAAATGAGTAAAACACTGAAAAGAATAGTCATTTAAAGCATTTCATAAAATCGAAGAAACATTTGTTTGGAAGGGACCTTAAAATCAACTAGTTCCAAACCCTCTGCCATGGGCAGGGACACCTTCCACTAGACCAGGGGGCTCAAAGCAATTTCTACTGACTGGTCTTTGCAATATCCTTTAAAGAAATGCATACTTTAAATGTAGGATCAAATGTTTTTGTAACCTCATTTTTAGAAAATGAATGTCACCAGTTTTTAGTAAAAAAGCCTCCAAGCATTTCTACTTAACTTTGTAAAGGGAAGAAAATGAGTAAATAGAGTTGGCTATCTGTAGGAACAAATAATCATAGAATCTGAACTGTAAATCGTCCAAAACCAGCATATATCCTTCAGCTGGGCTTGTAATTGATGCAGCTATTTCAGAGAAGCAAACAACAAAGGTTTACCACTTTTTTCTCACATTTAGATTTTGGCATTTCAGATCAATATTGGCTTTATGATCTTAAAGAGTAAGTGCTATCTGACATGGACTGATAGGGCAAGAGTTACTCCAGGGTTTTGCTAGTCCATATACATGAGAAAGAAGGAAAGATTACAAGCATGGAGTAACGGGAGTTCGTCTGAGTGAAGCCCACACAGGGAGCTGCCTACTGAGGACTTGAAAGTCATATCATCTGGGGACTGACTCCAGGACTGGGCTCAGTTCCACAGTTTCAGGTGGGGAATACCAGCTGTCCCCAGCATGTGTGAGCAGTTGGATTGAGGAAAACACTCACCACAAACAAACAACCTCGGCCAACTCTTCAAGTCCGACTTCAACTCTGTGTCAATTAAGGGAGAGGAGCAGCTGGTGCCACCTTCAGCATCAACACCTGCCTGAAAGGACATGGAGGCAGCAATCAGCATGAAGCCTCTGGGAAGGAGTACAGCGCTGGCAGGGAGAATTTGAAGAGCACGTTGCACATTTAGCAGCACCTAAAACTGAAGTGACCGTAGATCTCATTGGATGGCATTGCCAGAAAAGTCTCGATCACAGACTGAATGAAGTCAGGGGTCAGCAAAAGTGTCAAATGCTGAAGTCCCCAGGGCTTCAGGCCAGCACCTCACAGGCCTACAGACAAAGGGGAAAAAAGCTGTTGCACCTCTTTGTTGTTGCTAAAGAGTGACGTAAGTGTAGAAATACACAGATAAGGGCACTGCCAAAGCCTGCTTTAGGATCCCTGAATGTTCCCATGCCAAATGCCAAATCTTTTATTATAGCAAAATTTCCAGCTGCCTCACTTGAAAATGAATTGTTTCTTGTTCACTAAGGCAAAGCTGTCACATGCCAAAGTGAAAAAAAAAAAGGCCAAATAAAATCTGCTGCCTCTCATTAGATCAAAGGTTGGCAGAAGAAATAAACTACCAAACAAAATGACATTTATTCAGAAGAGCAATTGACTATAGAGTCATTTGTCACTTTTAATAATACTACAGTTGTAAAATGATGATAACAGAAATCAAGTTACCCTAATGGTAATAAAATATTTGTAAACCAAACTTGTTCATTTTGACTATAAAAAAGACATTGAAATAATTCAACTGCAGAGAATAAAATTGAAATGGGTCTGTAATTACATAGATTTTCAACATCTTCTTTATGAAAATAACTGACTGCTGATGACTCCCACATATCTGGCACCTTACTCTGCAAAACAAAAGATTAGAAATATGTACCAGCTGTACAGAAAAGGGGCCTGCAGCAACATTTCAGAAGTGATGCATACATTTCTCCCCATTTCTCCTTCTTATTAGTAGCATGCCAAGTGTCATATCTCATTAAGCAAGCGAGCCTGTATGCCAGAGAAACTTCACTGAGTCAAGAGAAGGGATAGAGTACTATTAATGAAGTCACTGGATCTCAAAATCCTCCTCATCAATATCAAGGAAAACACTGGAGGATTTTTGGCAATTTTGATAAACAAGCACGCTGTCAAAACGCATATTGTTGTGACCTGACATGGCTTCTTTTATCCTAGATGACCTGACTCCATAGGTTTGATGAATTCAAGTTAAGGATTGCAAGAAATTGAACTCTTCTCTAACCTCTCAGGTTCTCTGAATTCTGTTTTGATCTAATTTCTAATGATTTCCCTGGAGCATTTCGCATAAAACAAGTTCCAGGTCTGCCAGCTGTAAAACATGCCAGTCCCAAAGCAAAGAGGGCAGGGAACTGAAGAGCACCATAGTATCCTGCGTGGATCCTAGGCTACATTCCACGATCCCTTGTGCTGCTGTTTAAGATTTTAGTTTATTTCAGGTTAGGGCCATGTGAGTTTCTTAATTACATCTAGATTTTAGGAAATTCAATTGTTTCTAATGTCAGAATGGTGCCAGTGCCTCTCACATCACAATTTTGAACATGCCTTTCACTCAGGTTGGATCTAAACTGTGCCAAAATCAATGAGACTGGTACTTCACCTCAGACCCACCACATATGATAAACAAGAATGTATTTTGAAACTGGATGACCTGACTGATTGCACAGTAAATTTCTCAGGTTTTGAAATGGCTTTGGCTGCAAGGACTTGTTTGTCCTGTGTCAGAGACTTACAGAGAGAACCTGAACCTTAGGGAAAATGGCAAGAAACCAAAAACTGAAGCCAATATATAAAGGCATAGCAAAATTCTTGCCAGCAAGGTTTTTATAGCTTCGTTTAAAACCATTCCCCACTATTTGTTTTGGTTTGTAGTTTGGGTTTGTTTTTTTAATTAAAAAGGCTGCGATCAGCACTATGCAACACTCCTGCCATTGAGGAGGGAGCCCATAATAGCAGCTTCTGAGGACTTTAGAAGTCCATGTCTGCAAGTCCACCGCATTCTTTGAAGAAAAAATATAAAACCAAACTATCAGTAACTGTATCAGTTAAAACCATATCACTAACCTGAATAATTGATGTTAATATTGAAGCAGCCAGCAAGGGTGCTTAGCAGAAAAGAACAATTGTCTGTAGGTTCCTTTCCTGCGCCAGAATGAGATTTCAAAAAGCAAATGTTTTATCTCCTATGTTATTTATGGAATTACAGGGGTTTTGCTTCAATACTCTTTCTGTATGAATGTTTCTGGTAATTATATATATGTGTGTGTGTATGTTTGTATATAAAGCTTCTCACAGACTTTGAGGATGAGTCATGTGCTTTGAACACAAGCGAGCTCGAGTATCTTAGGACATGTTTCCTGTGTGGATCTTAACATAGCACACAGGGTACTCTTGTGCTCCAGTCAGAGACATCATTTCATTACATATAGGCAAGCTGGAATCAGCTTTAATTCAGTGAAGCTGCATGGAAATAGACACAGTAAAACCAGAGTCTCAGCTGGGGTTGTGCACAGTTGGGCCATGCTGCTGGGCTTTGCTGCCAGCAGTGCTGGACCAGGAATTCAGGAGCTGGGTCATGGCTCTTCCTCTGATGCTCTCAGTCCAAGGACACTTATAAAGGAGGAAGGGGTCTACTTGAAAATTAAGAGGTCTGAGCTTTCCACTCAAACCCAAGTGGCACCACACATGCAAAATATTTCCTCTCACTGGTGAACTCTCTGGAGAAAGCCTGTTGAAATGGTCTGTGGTCTATACCTGTACTCAGTGTCACATTGTACTTCCACCTCCCTCTTGTAAAGGGAACTTGTGCCAACGCAGTCCTCCCTTTCCCCTCTCTCTGGAGCGGACCATGCCATTAATGCAGACACTGACTCGTGCAAGCCCAGCAGGGCTCATTAGCCTATGCTTTACTGCCACGCTTATGAGGACCAGATTCTGCCCTGGAAACTGCATGCCCACTCTCCGAAGGCATGGAAGAGATTTCAGAAAACCTTGCATGATTGGAGCTGCTCTAGGGAAAGCTCGCCCAAGTGTCTATTGGCTAAGTGCTGAACTGAAACAGGAAATGATTTAGGAGCAAAGTGCAGTGGTATTACCTCTAGCTTCCTTTGGAGCCATGCCCAGCCAGGCTTGTTACTCCTGGTTCCAGTCCTCTGCAATGCTTCAGAGGACTTTGGGAAATCTCTGCTGTGCCACAGCATGACACAAATGGAGCCAGCTGGGGTGCAGCTGTGGCCAGCTTAGATGTCTTTCATCCTGAGGGTAGACTGTCCCATTGAAGAAGCATTTAGATGCTGCGCTGGCACACAGCCCGGGAAAACACAGCTCTCTGCAGGTGCAAACACCCCACCATCTGCCAGCTGTGGGAGGCAGGACAGAGTAACCAAACATGGCATCTGATTTAGTTAAACATTTTTTTACCAATTACAACTTACTGGTTGTATGCTTTCTTAAAATATCATCATGCAGCATCTAAAAGATATGCCAACTGTAGCTGGCTGTGGTTGGTTTGGGGTTATTTTTTTCCCTCTGCAACTGAAGATAATCATAGTAATCTTTGGAATGAAAATAGAGATATTTCAGCTCAATCAACTCATACCCTAATTCACCTCAAAAATAAAATTCTTTCACTTTACTAAAAACAAACCAACTCACATCCCCTGGAATAAAATCTAAGTGAAATTTCAAGACATGCCCAAATGCACAATCTGCCCATCAGTCATACCCAAATCTAACATACAATCAGTCTCTCAGAAGCACCAGTGAGATTTCACACCCTGTTTAATTTCCATGTGCAAAACTTGGTAGGCATTTCTGTCCTCAAATCTTATAAGTGTCCCAAGTGTCAGGGAAAATTGGACCCAGAATATGCTTAACATCATTTTCAGTCTTTGAGAAAACAATACGTGAATCCAAGATCCTAACACTCATCAAATGTACTAGGTGCCAGTGCAATTATTCAGCTCTGACCATTCACTGTGGCTTTAGGAACATGCTCAATTTTAATCCAAATCATGACTTTGACACAAGAAGGAAAAATAAATGCTGTCAGTAGTAGTAGGAGAAGAAACAATATATTATTGCACAAATCCAATAGATCCTGGTTTTGTCATGGGATTCACTGAAGTGATGAAGTTCAGATGGATAAATGTGGGCTACAGCCCAGCACTTCTCAGCCTGCTGGCCCTCACGATGCACACACTGCTGCCAGTGCCACCCTAGGCTGATGGAATGATACACATTAATTTCATAGGCATTGGCTCAGTCACTACGTTTCCCAGAGTTGATGTGGGAGGGCCACTGAATCAGAACATGCCAGAGAAGTGTCTGGCATACACCAAGAAATAAAATATCTGCAGTCTAGAACTAAATTATAGGCTGAGAGATTAATTTTGAAAAATGCCTTTTTAAAGATGATACATATGCTCTTTTATATATATATATATCAGACACAGGACACTGCTACAAACAAATCTCAAGCCTGCTGTCACTATCTTAGGATGAAGGACAACTAAAACATGTGGTTTGTTTTTCTCTTCCAAGAGCCAGAGGACCTTCTGTTCCATGTTCATCACTTTGCCTCTTTCCAATCCTTAAAATAGCATGCATATAAGAGGAGACTGAATGAAGTGCTTCACACAGCCTTGTTTCCAGCTACAACTTAAATGATTTTTGCACATGACTGGAATAATTTGCTGTTTATTTAACTTTGCAAGTGTTTTGGAAGACCACTTGTAACAGTGTTTTTCTCTGCTGGGCTGCTGCTTTTACTGCCTCAGGCAGTTTCCCTCTGTACAGTCACAAAAAGGGATGTGGTCTTCTGGACTTTGCAGCTATTGAGTGAGAGTTGTCAAAAGAGACCTGCAGGACAGATTTCTCAGCCTGCAAAATCTCTCTCCATCAGCCCAGCACTATCAATGCCCAGTGGGGCTTGCTCCAAGCAGCTCACACACAGTGCCCAGAGAGCCACTGAGAGGCATGGAAGCTTTCATTGCTGCCCTGACAGTGGGGCTTAACCACCAAAGAGCAGCTGCTCCTGAGCAGTCTGCCAAATATGAACATGGGCTCAGAGTTTTTTGCTTTTTCCCTCTCTATAGGTTGGACTCTGAGACCTATCACATCCCTGCCTGTGCTGCCCAAGGACTGTGTGCTTTAAATTACACTTTTGGTAACCATGGTGAAATGCATGGTCCCATTTCTTATGAAGAAAGACTTTCCCAAATATCTTCTAATGTGACTGCCCACGAGCAAAAACTTATTCTTTGACATCCTTTCCTTCCTGCTCTCAGCTCTGATGAATACAAAAGATGCATCAATTTTTTCCCACATTGAAAAAACCTCTAGTATTACTCACAGGGTCATGAGGTATAAAACTGCAGTCAGTGCAAGGAGGCCAGCCCATACAAAGCATTCACATATTCCTGGCTAAAATAGCTGAGGTTTTTTTCTCTGAATGTGGTCACTCTCAGGAATTTAGATTTTTTCTAAACATCTCAGTGTTCATTATAACTCTCAAATTTAGGATTTGCTCTTGACTTGCAATTTCTGTGCACAGGTCAAGTAGTCAGCTCTAACAGCTTCACCACCAATTTCTTACAGACACTCAGTGATTCACTTTTATTCTCCCTCATTTGCCCAATTAGCATTCTGTTAATTAAACACAGAAAGTGCCTTTACTTTCCTCAGAAAAACACATTCCTGCTTAACCTTGATTTAGATATGTACCTCTGCAGGCTGTTTCAATGAGATTAGAGTTTGCACTAATTTTTGTTCTTGGTTTGTAGACATTATTCTGAGGAAATCTTGCAGTATAACATCAGACTCACTCTCTGGCATTTATACTGGAATTTTGCCTAGCGTAGTTTGACTGCTGGGATAATTAATAGTCTTTAGTAACCATGATTCCCTGCCTGTGAACTTCAAAGACAGCAGCAGTTTAATATTCTTTCTTTGACTTTAAATAGTAGACAGTTATTACAGCATTACATGATTTGGAAGTGAGGGACTGCACAGGAACTACTAATTGAAGTTGGCTAGAGGGCTCCACCAAATCTACCTTGAGTCAAGCTGTGTATGGGGAAAGGATTATTTGATTTTTCTAATTCTCTCTCCATTTCCATCTGAACTCTGTCAAACTCAAATTATTGTATTATCCAGCTTATATTTCAACACATTACTGTTTGCCTGTCCCAGAACCACCCAGTGCTTAGGGACTTCCAGCTGTGGGCTCTGCGTTCCACCAGGTTTACACATCTCTGTTCTCACCTCCCGCTCAGCCTGAGGCAACACCAGGATTTGTGCCAGTGTGTAAGCACAAAAGCTGTGTATTTCAAGTCCCTTCACGGGTCTTCAAACACCGTGAGAAATATCTCCACATATTTCCTTTCTGTTCTCTTGCCTCTTCATTTCTATGCCACATCTTTAACAAGCACAAACCAGATGTGTAATAACATGAGACAGAGGAATTAGAGCACCTCTCTATGGCTTCAGAGGTGTGGATATGAGCCTTTCCTCTGCTCTTGGGCCATAATTTGCTGCTGCTTTATAGAGGAAGCACATGGCTTTCTCCTCCTCCAAGGACAGCTGTCAAGCCAGACACCCATATTGCCCAGGTTGTGTCACAGCGTGATGGATGAGACTGTGAAGTTCCCAGAGGGTCCTGTTGGTCCAGCTCTGTGTGTACTGGGTTACAATTGCAGGATCAGAGCCTGGAGCCTCCTGAGCTTCTAGAGAAATATTTTGTAGTTCATAATTTCAGTGCTTGCTGCACCACTAGTTATAAAAGCCTGGTGCATCTTGAGACCACCACGCCACTGCGCCAGTGAGATGGGTCTTCTATGGGCAAGAAGACTGGGTATATGTAAATAAATACTGATGAATCCAAAAAGGAATAAAACATTACATGGCTTTTCTCAAAACCAAATACCTAATTTTACCCTTTCTCTCAAGATGCCTGATGAGAGTTCAGAATGGCATGAAGCCCGGGTCATAAGAAGTAAAAGCCATTCTAAATTTTTAGAAATTTCCCATGTTTAAAAACCTCAGAATTAAATCCCTTATTTTTTCCTACATCCCATTGCTGCTCCTTGGCTGCAAGCTGTACCATCTACACATACTCACTGTCTCAAAGACTTCACTTGGTTTTTGGTGAACGCCTCGGACAGGAACATAAACACTAATACACTTCGTCTGCAGATGATAAGATTTAAAAACTTGACAAAAAAGAGGTACACAGTGTTCATAGCAGAAAGGTAGGGAGTTCAGATACTTGAATGACTAGATTACAGCCCAATCCATTAAGTTCATCTTCCTCTTAAATGCAGCTGAGTTAACAGAAGCTCTGTGGGAAGAGCTGTGACTGTGGGGAGACGCTCTCCTGTAAGCTTCCCTGTACCCCTGCAAAAAGGGGTGGTTTCTTACAGCAGAAATCCCAGACAAAATGCTGCCTGATTTACAGAAGGTGTATGCATATACCTCTGTGATATCTGAACTGAGTTAAGATTACCAGCCCTTCTTGCCCACTATTAGACTTGAAAAAATCCATTTGATTTTTTCACCAAGGACTCATGAAGCCAAGATATTGAACGAGAGAGATTTTGTGGCAGTGTTTCTCCCAAGGCTGGGCACAAAATTACAGTAGCTGGACTAACCTAGATTCCAACCACTGCCTCAGTCAGAGCCAAGACAGATAAGGCCACGGGAATGCCACTGCATCCCTCGGTTCCCTACGAGGCAGGGCAACAGCACTGCTTTGCCTTCGCTGACCCCTGAGCAATACAACCTGGGCTTCCTTTGTTCTACATTTCTGAGCATTTCTAGAGTAAGGAAAAGCCCCTTTTTAGAAAACAAATAACAAAAACATCTCACAATAACAAAACAAACAAAAAACCGAAATAAAAAAAAAAGAGCAGGCAGCTAAGGAGGTATGTGGTTAATTACCAGGCATATTGTTATCTAGCAGTGAAAACTATACAAAACTCTCTACATACACATCTGATGAAACCATTAGATGACCAGAAAAGGCAAAGAAGCCTTTTGCAAGAAACTCTAAATGTGGGTAAAGGAGTCTTAACATAAAATCACATCTAGATAAATTCATTAGATTCTGACTCCCGTTTTATTCAGCAAAGACTACTGCATTTGTACAGCTGCCCCATACCTATTCTTCTGATCTATGTACGTTTATACCTCAAACATGAGAATTTACCTGAAGCTTACAGTTAGCTAATCACTAGTTCATAAAGTTTTTCATCCAACCAAAGAGCAAGAGTTGTACTACTACCCAGGTGACCAGGCAGAAAAACACAACAGTGTTTTATTTATAGCAAATCCAACATCTGTAGTTTTTTAAACAAATTATTCTCAGCACAATACAAATAATGAAGGCATAAATACCACAATTTATGAAGCATTTTGAAGAAGAAGGGAAAAGAAAAAAAAATGAACCTACATTCATTAAAAATAATCTGGCTACATTTAGATTTAAAAATAAATATGCATGTTGGAACCCAAGCTGCAAAATTTCCTTTTCTTCCACTTTTCATAAGACTCAGCACACAAGTTTTGCTTACCATTTAACATATTCCACAAAGGCTTCTTGAGCTGGAAGTCTGTTGCTACTTATGTTGCCAGTGTACTTGAGGTAATCTAGAAGTAGCTTTTCTCTGAGATGTTTAATAATAAAAATAAATACAACATTATTACTTCATCTATTTACAGTGAAACCCAAAGGAAATATTTCAAATTTATCATTTATTGAAGAAAAAATAAAATTAAAAGAGCACATTATGCTTTTGGAAATAAATTTCCAGCTCTTTTTTTTTCTGATGTATTCATCAAAGACTTATCAAGGGGCTTTGGGATGAGTTATAGGACTTTTTGGTTTCATACTTTTAAAAGTCAATTTTCTCTGTGTTTGCAATTGATTTAACATAGCCTTTAGGATTTTTGATGCAGAATTTTAAATCTCTGGAGTAATCATGGCCACTTAAATAATCTAAATAGCACTAATATGTTTCCTTAGTCTTAGCTGCTTTATTAATGTTCATAACAATTCAAACATAATGTGCAAAATATGTAGAAATATATTCTCAGTCTTTATGGCACTAAATGTTATCTGTAAGTCAGACAACAAAGGCTGCTAGACCGACTCCAAGAGCAGACTTGGTCATGGTCAGACATTTTGGTTCAAGAAACCAAACAGTAAGACCCAGGAGCAAAAGGGTTTCCTCACAATGTCCAAGTCAGAGTTTTTCTGAGTGCTCAGATCTTTTCGTGTTCAGTTGTTCACAGATAACACTGGGAACAGCCTCAGTGTCTGCACCCAAGTCTTCTGGAAATCCCGCTGAGGTTTCCAAAGGAGTTACATTGTGGGGCAGAGGCGCCCTGCACTCGCTGTGCCAGTGCTTATGGAGTTAAAAGGGACAGTACTGAACTGAAGCACCTCTCCAGCTCACTGACTGTCCCGTTGGCTTTGAGTGAACAAAAGGGGGATCTCTGAATAGGAGCTGAAGATTTCATTTCAAAAGGTATTAGAGATGTGATACAGAGGCACTATCTGACACCATTTCAGGTGAAAGTACTATGAAAGTGTGGTAAAATCATTACGGTTTCAGTGCATGTGTCCTTTTTTCCTCTTACAGAAGAATCAAGATACTTCAAGCTCTTTAAGAAAAGAGACAGTAAAAGGTGAATGACAAAAGTTCGAGCAAAGGGTCAGTGGCAGGTCCCTGGGACTGATTACCTCTTTGAAATCCAGGCAGCAGGGGATGCGAGGTGTCAAAGGCTGCAAAATCACTTCTGCTGAGCATCTAATCACCAATGGGTCTGATCAGTGGAGAACATGGGGTGAGGAACCAGGAGAGATCACTAAGAAGGAAATACAATGAATCATGCTGCTTTACACTGAAGGAGGAAAAAAAAAAAAAACAACAAAACCAACAAAAATGCAGCCTGCAGAAACTGCTGGCAGAGGAGACAGGCAAAACAAAGAATTAATAAAACACCTAGGAGTGAGGATAAAGAAATAAAAATTGGAACAAATAAGATCTAAACATTTTTCCCAAGTCTGTGGGGGCTCATTGACTAAAGAATGACTTCTCACAGAAGCTCTTTACCCTGATGCCACAAAGTCATTGGGGTAGGTAGGAGGGTATAGGCTAGAAGTCACCATCTAACCCCAAGAAAGAAGAAAATGGCACAGAAAATGTCAATTACAAAATATGGAAATGTCTTTTCAAAGAAATGAGGAGGACAAATGGGAGAGACTTCCCCCAAACCCAGGCTGTAGGACCTCCCAGGGCAGGCATGGTCTCCCAGGGAAATGAGCCCTGCCTCAGTGGGAGTGATCCTCCAGAGGTGAAGTACTTCACTGATCAAGAGCACTGCAAAAACCATCACCCCTGCCAGCCCCTTGGTGCCTACCCAAGGCACACTGGGAGAACAGAAATTGTACCTGTGCTTCAGCAACCTCAGTGGAAATCCCAGCCCCCTTCCTACTTACCTCCACATTTTCACTTGTTTAAAGGACCACATTGCTCTAATCACTGGCAATGTGGAGGCAAGCTTTCCACCCTGCCTGCACTGCTACCTGTGCAATGCTACCCGACAGGCATCTGTAGCTAGCAGATGTGGGGTGCACACCATTAAATAGCATCATTAGTTCCACCAGGCCCTGTGTGTTCCTGTGTTTCCAGGACAGAGGTGGTAGATGCACTGGTACAATGCCATCACAGGGAGAAGATAAGAAGATTTTGGAGGCTCTCCAGGAACATGGCCACATCCCTACCATGGCACTCAGGATGACCACTCACCAGGATGGACAGGGCTCATGAGGAAGAGAGGCTAGAGGTCCCTTCCCTGCCCCAGGCCAGGCTACAGCCCCTCACACTTTGATTTTCTTCATGAAGAATAGGCAGACAGCAGTCATTTAAAACACACAGTAAAAGAACTCTTTTCCAGTAGATTGGTGTAGCTATGGTCAGGCAGAATTTAGGAAAACAACATATGCCCACATACATGAGGGCATACACTCCTGTAGGAACTGACAATTACACTTCCAGAATTAAAATGGAAAATGCAGTTTTGTTTAATGGTGATAACAGGTTTAGGTGTAGTTTCCTAGATAAACCTGGGTAACAGCAAAACATCACTTGTATTGTTAAAAGCTGTATTTATCATGACCTGTGGCAAATTCAGAAAGAAATTCCCATAAAACAGGATGGATATTTACCTCTGAATTACTCCTACCTTACCCAGTTTCAGGGAATGCACTGACCTGTAAAGGTACCTAGTGGCTAATTGGATGTTTATCAACAAAGTATTTAGGCAGTACTGTTGTTTTTTCCCCTGTTACAAGCTGCACATTGGTTTCGCAGTGTTTTCACTACTTGTATGACCACTAAAACGATATATTCAGGATAATGAGGTTTCTAGTGGTTTTGAAATGTTATTTAAATGCTGATTTCAGAAGTACTGTTCATAACGTCTGTTAGGTCTGCCGAGAAAGCACAATTTCCAAGAGGTTTCTATCAGCATAAATCTATGGAACTTTGTTGAAATATTGCATTCAGAGGAAAATTTTGCCACTCATCTGACTAGATACCCACAAACCACTGACCTAGCTAAAAAGTAACCTGCAGCACCATAAATTGACAGGCACAGAAAAGTGTCTCAGTTAAATGCGAAGCCTGAATCCCTTTAAGGTTCTTTTCTTCTTTTTTTCCACCACTGTTCTTTGAGTTGGGAGGAAATTTTCCACATCCAGCTTAGTTTTAACTCAGCTCAAAAGTACTTCTGCAAATGGAGTTTTATATTCAGTAAGCCTGCTCCTCCATGATAGCAAGAGGGGATGGATGCACGGATCTTTTCTTCTGCTTTTCTAAGATGCCAAGGTGTGTAGCCAGGTGTGTGGCTGGGCTGCTGGATATCATGTAAGTCACATCACCTTTTTTTGCTTCAGATTTCCATCCACTTGGAAATAAATACATAAAACACTTGGAAATTCTCTAGCAAAATCCTTGACACGGGTGGGTCTTATTTTTCTAAGAAAAAACAAAGACCTGTGCATTTGCAATTTGGCCAGAGGAGGGATTAGTGAAGCGCAACACACCCTGGCTCTGACAATTGCCTTCCTCTGTGGCTCAACTCACCTCTATTTGCCTTCATTTTCTCTGTTCTGATATAGGTGGTATTTATTCTGATGCACCTTCTCCAGAATACTGTGCTAAATCTTGCTGACTGCCACATAAGAAAGACTCTGAATTACTGAATAACAGAGGGCTGAGAATCAAAGAGACCTCTGGAGCTCATCTGGTCTGCCCCACACAATTAGGGCCACCTACAGCAATTGCTCAGGACCATGTTCATGTAGGTTCTGAACATCCCTCAGGAAGGAGACTCTACCACCTCTCTGGGCAACCTGTGCCAAGGCTTGGTCACCCTCACAAGAAAAATGTGTCTTCTGATGTTCAGAGGGAACCTGATGCGTTCCTGGTTGTGCCCATCGCCTCCTGTCCTGTCAATGGGCACCATTGAGAAGATCCTGGTCCTGGCCTTTTGCACCCTCCCTCCAGGTATTTGTACACATTGATAAGTTCCCTTTTGGGCCTTCTCTTCTCCAAGCTGAACAGTCCCAGCTCTCTTGGCCTTTCTTCATAGGGAAGGTGAACCAGCACCTTACTCATTTTTGCAGCTCTTGGCTGCACTTGTTCCATCTCTCTCTTGCACTGAGGAGCCCAGAACTGGATGAAAATCTAGGAATATCTGAGAAAAAAAAAAAAGATATAATAACTACAAAAAACAAAATAGTTTCTTTTAGAAGTAAGACACTTCAGGAGGCTACTGGTTAGCTTACCAAGGAGAAAGTTAAGGGAGAAGCTTGATCGCAATTTTTAGGGACCAAGACATGGAACAAAACGTAATTTAAGTAATTGTCAATTCATCAGAGTGAAACAAGGCCAAATCATCCAATTTGAAAGGGGACAGAAGAGAAACGAAGTGCACTGCAATTAGTTGTTTAACAATGACAGCAATTAGCTGCTGGAAAATTTACCAAGTATTCTGGCTGATACTCTGTATCTGACGATTAAATCAAGATCAGATTTTTGTCTCCTTTGAAGTCTTGTCCCAGTTAATATAAAAATTCCTCTGGCCTGTGTGATGCAATAAGTCAGACAAAAAATGATCACAACAGTCCCTTCTGGCTCTATCATCTACTCTTTTATATGAGACGGCATTGGCTGTTCAGATGATTAGGCAATTAACATTGCAAAACAACAGAAAATTCCTAAAATTCAGCAGGGCTGAATGCCTTGAGTTAGTCTTTTCCTCAGTCTCAGAACACAAAGCACCACTGTACTTGTCCTTAAAACAAGCCAGAAGCAAGACAGAGAAGAATTTGGTAGTTTAAATGACAGTTTGTGGTACCCAGCCTATCCCAGCTGTGTGCTAATCAGCAGTAGGACCCGTGTGCCAGACATAGGCTGATAAAATCTCCATACTGCTGATCATGATCAAGTGTGGCAGCTAGATTTTTTATAAAATACTGAAGCATCTCTAAAGGAAAGCTGTTAAGGGGTTCTTTGTCCTAGCAAAACTGCTCAGAGTAAAAAAACCTTCATTTACCCTGGAGATGAATCTTTTATGAAACAGTCCTTGAACACATTCACTGGCAGAGGTCAGGTTGCTGCAGCAATTATGTGTTTGGATTCTGGAGCCAGTCTACCAGATGTACCAAAGAGGAGCAACTTTTCTGAAATAGCCTTGATAATAGGTTTCTGAGGGACACAGCTCCTTGGAAGCAAAGTTCTCTGATGCCATTTATGAAGGTATACCACGAAAAGACAGGAAGGCATTAGAAGAGAAAATGTAATGTATGTTATGCAATTCAATCACTTTTCTGTATAGCTAGGAAATGAATGATTTTGTGTAATGCTAAGCATAAGACTGTGACTCTTTGTAGATAGTCCTTGAACTGAAACAATCAAGAAAACAGCATACTTCTTGTCATTCTATTGCAGCCCTCATGAGAGCCAAAATAAGCTTTAGGAAAGTTCGTGTCTAATTTTCAGACTTGGCTGCTCTAACAACATCAAGGAGCCCGAAAAATTTTCCTATGGATGAGTTATCCTTAGTAATTTCATGTTATTTCTCAGACCAGATCCAGAAACATAGTGCTGTGGGAAGGTTTGGATGGCACATAACTGAGCATGGAGTCCTGCTTATCAAGAGCACACCACCTCCTAAGCAGACACCCAAATGAGCAGTTCCAGAGAGGAGATGGATTTATGTGACAGGCATGCAGCGTAACGTCTCCACAGCCATGGGCTAGCCCACGGACAAAGCCTGTGTCTTTCCCACTAGAGGATGATAGAAGGGAGTGGGGGCTGAACATCTACTCCTGCTTGCACCCCATTTCTGTTCATACTTGCAGCTGATACTGATATGCTCCACTGGCTGCTCAGTACTATGGCTGCTGGAGGACTCAAAAGCTAGTCAGGAGGATACAATATAAAACCATGAACAGATTTTTATCTTTTTGTGTGGTGCATATCACCACACATTGTGGGTGAAGGCACTGGTGTAAACAACCACTGCCGAGGAACAGTTAGCCAAGGCTGGAGCTACATCCCTTTTGTGACAGCTCATTTTCTACAGCTGAGTAACTTAAAAAATTATGTAAATTATGTAACAGGGTGAGAAAGTTAAATTTAAGCTGTGTGTGTTTATAAGCCAAGCAAATAGCAGTATTATTTATTGTGTCCCCAAACCCCTGGAAATCAGCACACAGACAGCTGTATCTAAGTCCTTTCTCTTCACACACATCCCATCAAGTCTTCTCTCTCCTGCTCTTGGCATCACTTTTTATGCTTGATCCATTATATCTGCTGGAAATTTTTAAAAAGTAAGCTCAAAAAAGACTAGAATTAAAAACAAAATAAAATCACTAATATACTTTCTTCAGTCAATAGGGGAAAGCCAAGCAATGAGGGAAATTCACACACACATATCCTAAAACTGTAAATAGAAGAGGCACTTAGTTTGGCAGAAGTGAGTCTGCATATAAATGCAGGATTTCTCAGACCAGCCCAGTGTGTGTATACACACATGTATATCAGCTGAAAAAATTCAGCCGTGCCTCCCTGCTGTCCCAAAGCAGAGCTGGCCCTTGGTGCAAAGCCACCACCCACCATCCTCCAAGCAGGGCAAGGAAAGTCCAGATATGTCCTGGCAAATGGGAGAAATGGTCCAAAAGGGTGAAAGATACAATGGGCCAAACACACAAAGTGTGAGATGCAGGCAGGAGCATGTCAGCTGAGGAGGAGCCTCTGGGGGGGCATTTTGGCACAGGGTGGGCTGGGGCACATGCCACTCACAAGGACAGGATGAGCCCATGATGCCTGACTGGCACAAGAAAGGTGAACATTAATAGAAAGGTGCATAAGAACAACGACACAATTCTTTTCCTTCACCTTCTGTCAGACTGCTGTTATGTACTGCTGGAAAGCATTGGTTTGAAGGCAAATCGAGACCAACTATAGGGCACAACATAAAAGTACCACAAGGGCCTCAAAAACATCTTCCAGCTGCAGGTTACAAGTTGTTTCCCTTGAGAAAGAAAACACTTACTGGTGGAGGAAGGAGGAGTAACAGCAGTCTTGAATTCATGAAGGTGAAAAGGAAAGGGAACAGGTGGTTCTCCATGTCTGCAGGAGATCAAGCAAGAGGAAACATTTAAATTAAGGAAGAAAAATAGCTAAATAAGCAACCAGAAAACTCTGGAGGGATGTCTTTAAGACAAAGATCCCTGAGTTCAAGACCAGGTTGGATGGTCTAGAGAAAGGTATCCCTGCCCAGGGCAGGGGGAGGGAACCAGATGATATGTAAGGCCCCTTTCCCAAACCATTCTATGCTTCTATGAAGAAGGTTACCTATCCTGAGGCTACCTATAGTGTATCTCAGCAATTACAACATTCAGAAAGCACAGAAAATGTAAAACACAAATACAGAGACATAGGTTACAAACAGGTTAATGATATGTAAAGCCTTAGCTGATGTCTGGAAAAGACAACTGGCCTGAAGTCTCACATGCAGCATTATTTTTGTGAGGAGCAGAGGCCAAATTCACAAATTTCAAAGGGCATTCATATGAACTGAGTTAATTTTATGGGGGATTTGAATGCAAAGCTCTTTTCACATAAAATCTCAAATCCTTTCCTCCCCCTCTGATTTTCCTTTTCCCCTCTAACAGGTTTTGCCTGTGAATGCTAAGAGTGCAGAGACAGCACCTAAAATAATCTGAGGTGCATACACTCCTACTAGATACAGATAACTGAGGGTACCAAGTACATTTGCAGAAAGCCTGTGACACACTAGGGAATAGTCATGTCAAACCAAGAGCTTCTTCTCTTCGTTCCTGTGTGGAGTCTTGGCTAACATCCAGTTCAAACAGGGTAGCTGAAAGTAATTTCTCTCTGATGTTCTTTAAAAGCCTAAATGCAATGAAATACTAGTGTGAGTCCATTTCCCAATGAGCAAAAGTGTCAAAAAGCCACCATCAGAGCTGGATCTAATTGGCACTCCCAGTAGGGAAGGGAGGAAAGAAATGGTGAGACACAATGCCCTGCCTCCTGTGGTACTTGTTACGAAACTTTCTGCAGCAGTTGTTCCAACTTTTGGGGCGCTGAGTTTCATTTCTTCCCACCCACACCAAACCCTCCATCCTCTATTACGGTTAACCAGACACCTCGCTGACATGTTCTGCCTCTTTATCCCTCCTGGCTTTTGCTGCCAGTGAACAGTTGTTGCTGTATGAAAAGTCGCACCCTGGATCCATATTCTTGACTGATTAAATGCAACTTAAAATGCTTGACTCCATGCTAGGCCCATGGCCATTCTGGCCCCGAAGCTGCCATGGCTGCATTTAAATGCATTTATCATTTTTGCTATCAACAGAATACGACTCAATTGAGCACAGAGTTATAGGGTCAATCATCAATTCTGCAGCTGAAGCCTTACCTCCACACAACTTGCTCCCAGGTCACTCCCTATTACAGTGAAACAATCTCAGAATCAAACCCTAAACCCTGGAAGACTGGCTGGATAACCTGACCATAAAATCAGATTATTTGAGTTAACCAGGCGTACTCAAGAGCTTTGTGCAAATTTCTGTCACTCATAAGACTGAAGTCTTAATGGCAAAGTAGGCACAGGTAAGTATTGCTGTGGGTAGTCCTGTAGTAAAGCTGCCAGCCTAGCAGACCTGGTTTACGGTAAGCACCACACCAGTCTTCCTCTGGGAACAGGCAAGTCCCACTGATTGCAAGGAGGTAAGCATGTCACTTTTCTCCCTTTCCTTGCAGTCTTCACTTTGCCTGGAAATTTAATTACCACTTTGCCTGGAAATTTAAATTACCCCACTCCAGGCACTTCAGAGGGCAAATCTGTTTAAAAAAGATACAAGGCTGATGAGAGAGGATGATTAGGCACCACCAGCAGCTAGAAAAGCATTTCCTTATTTCCACTGGTTATCTGCTGCTCTCCATGAACGCATGCTAAAACAAGTAGTGCATATTTCCCTTCAAGAAATAGCTTATTTTACAGCATCCATCGTTAGGTGGTTTCTGGAGCCTTCCCAGTAGTAGTAACAAAAAAAATCACAACAGACTCATTTACCTCACTAATTCTCTTCCTAAGGCATTCATCTGCTCTGCACAGTTGAGTTTATTTCCTCATTCCCCTTTTCTCTTCATATTCTTTCTCTGTCCTCTTTGCTTGTTCCCATTTCCTCAGCTCCTTTACATTTTTCTCCTCCTTTTCACCTTCTGCTCTATAATTTGTGCTAGTCTGCAGGGAAACTAAGTCAAAGCAGCAAATTTTATGTTTCAGTCTGAGCACAAGAAAATTGGTCACTCTCATCTTCTCTGAAAATGAGTTTGAAAATTTTGGTCTCGCAGCCCTGCATATGAAAGAAGCATAAAAGAGAAATGTAGCAAGAACTGGCAAAGAGTGCGTAATAGAGCAACAGGTTGCTTCTGGGCTCTGGCACCAACTTTCCCACCATCCAGAGTTTGGAGAGGACAAGACACATGGCACAGATAGAATTTAGGCTCTGCAGTACTGTTTGACCAAACAAAACCCCCAGGCTTTCTACACTGTCAGACTTAGCTCTTTAAACATTCTTTCAATGCAAAAAGAGACTTGCCCAAAAATGTCTTGGCAGTTTTGTCCAGAAAGAAGCCTGCGTGGCCATTTTAGACAGCATTTGTTAAAGGAAATGTCAAACCTCCCATACGAGAGGGAAAACAGCAGCAGGTCTCTTTACTGGTAAGCACCAGTCCAAAGCAGGAAGATGCCTGGACAGGGAAAAGACCAGACAAATAGTTCCTGGACAACCCATTAACAGAAATGCATCCTCAAATCCTGTTCAGATAGTTGCAAGTAAACACATTTGTAGGAAGAACTATTGGTACAGATAATCAACAAAATAAAAAAAGTCAAATGCAGGCTTTCTGTGAATTCAGTTCTATTACTAACCTATCTAATAACATTAATGCTCTGCACCATACATTGTTCTGCACAAAAGGGGGAAATAATATAGGCTGCTATCAGATTCCTTCGATTCTTCCTTGGTTTCTGTACTATGCTCTTAATTAATACATAATTAATGTCCTTTTTTATTATGTAAAGAGATTTTAATTTTGCTTTTCTAGTTCCTTGTCATTACTGCAGACAGGACAGTTTTGTATGAAAGCAATGGCTGGTGAGGTGTAATACAGCAGCTGGTTCCAAAAATTTGATTTCTCTGTTTACATCCCTGGCTTTAAAGTCCCAGAAAAACTGAAAAAAAATAATAAAAATCTTCAACTAAATTACCATATTGAAAACTTCCATATAATCCTATTTATGCAGAAGGGTTTTTCTTACAGCATTTTGCAAAGTTCCTTCCCAGCTGCTAATATTTTAATAAAATACCTTTATTATTAAGGAGTGCACTAAGAACTAGACCTGGAACTTCTCTAACTGCAGCTTAGCTGGGAGAAAGAAATACACCACTAAAACCTTTGCAGCTCAGGTCTTTTTACTATTTATTTCCCTTTCAAAATGTTTTGACTAATTTCAAGCCTTGCACCTGCTTTGATCACACATTTTACTGATTATATTTTCTTTACCCCTGCTAGAGAGGAGGCTGGAGCTTTACACTTCTCATTGACAACTCTTCCATCAAGAATGCATTAAAAGATGAGCACTTTCCTTGGCAGCAAAGAAGGAAACCATGATGTGTTACACATAGAATGTTGCCTCAAAAATAAATAAATAAAAGAACTCACCTCATATTTTATCCAGTATCTTCTGAGTCTCATCAGAGGAAATTAAAAACAAAATTGGCTTCTTGAGAGGTTAGATCAGACAACTTAAAGAACAGCTGCAATTTGTGCTTCTGAGAAATGAAAATTGAAATGCAGACTAAAGTGGATATTGGGTGATTTATTAACCTACTTTCTCCATTCTTTCTGAGTGTCAGTACATTCAGCAGATTATCAATAGTGCTGTCTTTAATGTATGATTTTCAAAATGAAATTAAACAGACAGCTCCCGGTCTCTCTTCCTTCTCACCTCACACAGAGCACCAGGATGTTCAAAGGCCCTGGCAGCTCCTGTTTGCCCAGCAGGAGGCATGAAGCCTGCAAGCACACCCTGCAAATCTCACAGCCTGACAAAGTGCAGTGGCACCAACTGCTGTAGGTATTAGTGCTGTTTGTGCCAAATGCTTGAGAGCCCTCATGAGCTTCCCCAAGCACATGAGGCCTGTTCATGAGCAAAATTATCAATTGTTACTCCTTGCCAATTTGTTGCTTTAGTAATCTAACCCCACAGAAATTACATCAAGATCTACAAAGCCATTCAGCCCTTAATCATAGCAGATATGAATCATCATATCAGTTAACACTATGTACATAAATTGCTGGCAATGTGGATTTATGCCACCAGGACATCATTCACCAGTATCACCCCTCATATTTGATTAGAATTGTGGGATTTGAGAGGAACAGACTTACTTAGCTGGTTGCAATTTGCATTGCGACCTTAACAAAAAAGTTGGGGGCTGAGGTTCACAATCTGTCTGTGTGCTTAAGTAAGAGTTTCACGTTCACCCTGCTCAGATTAATTGCTTCTTTAACCTGCAAATGCTGACACACATGCACAGCTGTGCACACTAATGGGGGGACAGCAGCTGAGTCTCTATCAAGTTTCATTACATCCTGCATGCTTAATTGTTCTCATCACTGAAAACCATCATTGTATTTAACAGTTTAAATAAAACAGAAATTCCATATCCACTCATTTAGACATTTATAAGCAAACAAAAATGCTTTTAAGAGGAACATGTATTACATAGATGCACAGACTTGGTCGCCTGGTGCAGGTAAAAGATTTTTCTACTCACCCCCTGTGTCTGTAGCCAAAGAAGGGTCAGAGACTGTGATAAAAAGTTTTTTGATTCATTCAGCTTAGCCTGGTGACACTAGCACACTGGGTCAAGTGCACTGTAGCTGCCCATAATTGCAGATATTAATGAAGCTTTGAAAGGGATTCAAAAATGACTTTAAATGTCCATGCTGGCTAGAAACCCATTTTGTCCTCATATAAGCATGCTAGATCATCCAAAAAATAATTCAGCTACTAGGGTTAAAATACACAGATAACACTCAAGCTCTTTTACGGCTTTTACCCATGCCAGGCTTCTCTCTCCTTGGCTCATTATCTTGTTCGTCCCCTCTCATTTGACAGAGAGCCCACAGAATATCAGAGCAGCGCATCCCCATGCTGATGCTGCCAGACTTTCTATTACAAAACCCAGTTTGCAGAGGTACACCATCCCCCACTGAAGCTTTGAAAGAAAGACATTAGGTCCCAGCCTTGGAAATCGGTCGGATTTGGACTCCCTCCCATCATAGTAACCCTCTTGAGTGGGTGGATTTTGCCTGTCAGAGACCTGTGGAGTGTCAAAACACAGGTGTCATCATCTTCCCCCAGGCACCCCTCCACTCTGCCTCTGCTGGTGTCTTTGCCCTGATACTACCTTCAGTGATCCTCTGGTCCCATCATTCTGCCTAAGTCCCCTTTCAGGATGCTCTGTTTATGGATAAAGAAGGTAAAACCAACACAGACCATGCTGGTAGCAGGTGCTGCGGGGCCTGGGCTTAACTTCAGCTTCCCAGAGACACCCTGCAGGATTACAGCTTCCCTTTGACCTGACTGCATGTCTGTGCAGGCAGTCAGCCTCATCACTGGAGCACCAACCCAGCTCACCCAAGGAAGGAGAATGGAGGGGCAGCTTGGAATTTGACTTCTTCTTCCACTCTGGTTCTGCTGGCCACTGGGTGCATACATATTTACATAAGAACCTAAACTTACACCTGCTAAATCCTTTTTTGAGACAAGAGAACTTCTAGCAAAGGTCAGAAATTTCACTTGTCAGCATGAAAATGTGTCTTTTCCCACAGGAACCAGAAAGTCACACAGCAACTGCTCTGCAGAAAGTCCCTGAGGCATCGCAGTGCCACGTGTCAGCCCTCCATTGCCTCTTCCCAGTGCCAGCCTTTCTTTAACTGCATGAAGAGTTGAGAATGGAGCTGTTCTATTTCTCCCTGCTGTTAGTCAAACTTTGGAGCATCCAACCGACACTAGTCTATCAGCCTTACAGTTATTTAAAGACAGCCTGTCAGTTTATTATTAATAGCAGCAATTACATTATTGCAGCTAAAAGAGACAAGCGGGATTGGGAATGTACTGCAGCTGGGGTTAGAGAACTCCTCAGGCCTGCTTTGTGCTAGAAGAGGCTTTCAAGTGTGATTATATGACCAAAACCTTCTCGCTGAGACCCATGATACATCTTCCCACAGCACATGGCAAAGACAGGGGACCATTCTGCCAGCCCATCTATAAGCTGAGGGGCCACAGAGCCAAACTTCAGCTAATACACCCTTCCTCTCGACATTAACTGCCTCAGGCTTAGCAAGGCACTCATCTATCCATGCCACTTCTGGTCATTTCTGAGCTGGAGGCAGAGCAGGCTGACATCCACTTCTGGCATAACATTCAGGCAATGCCAGTCTCTCATTTCCAGAGGGAAGGAAAAATACTTCAAAAAGAGAATGTAGATATCCAGCAGAAAGCCACGCTTTATTTTTGCCCATGTAGCTGCATCTAAACTAGGGGTCTACATCAGCACTATAAAAATAGCTCAACCAATATTATTTTACGGTCAGCAAATCCAAATGTAGGTCTTAGCCACTGAGAGAGAACCATCTTCCTAAGTAGGCATTGAAGAGTTTGTGCTTTAAAGGCTTTCTGGAAGAAGGGAAACCGAGGCAGAAAGCAATTGAAAGGCTCCCCCAAGGTCATGCAATACATTTATGCAAAACATGACCCTACCTGCTTTTTAGTCCAAGGCACAGATGCCACGGAGGTAGCAATTTAATAAGCTACAAGCCCCATCTGTTCATTATTGTCTCAACTGGAGATTGCCATCCCCAAAGCTGAGCCACATTAATTGATTATATGAATGCTCCTGCTTTGACCCAATGCAAAGGCAGTCAATTTAATTTAAATCCTTGTTGGAGAAGATTTCAATTTGCTGGCTGACTTTATGCTGAAGCAGACAAGGAGCACTCACGGAAGTTTCATAACCCACTCCCGCTACGTCTGACAGAGCACATCTGTCCACCCTCTACCTCCCTGGCAATTTTTAAATCAAAACAAATAAAATGTGAAATGAGCTAAAGGGAGACTTTCACTGTGGCACTACCCAGAGCTTTGGGCTGAAGAGAATTTCAGCTGTTTAGCTGAAATTTTAGCAGAATTTCCCAAAAATAATAGCATTTCTTCAGTCAGTTTTCCCTATTCTGAAGTTTCACTGGTTTGCTTTCCAGAATCATGTATTTTCCCTTTCTCTCCATACTTAAATCTGGTAAAGAAAAGGGAACACAGTTCATATTTTTGTTTCAACTACCAGCATTAGGCAGAAGTAGAAGGGTCACAGAAGCTACAGAGATGGAAAAAAAGCTTTTAAAAAACTCTCCCTAAATGCTGCATCCACTCTTCTTGACATTTTAAGTCATCAAAACTTCACTAGTGATATGAGAGGCTGCTAAATTTTCCTCTCTTACCCTTTCCTTTCATTTTTATTAGCGGTTGGATTTTGATTACATTATGCCTGACAAGAGCCAGCTGCCTCCACAAGTAACTGCATTATCATCAGAGGCAGCCACAAGTAAAAGCAAGATGTAGGTAAAGGGGTCATAACATTTACTGTTTTTTTTATAAACTGCATGAGAAACCAATTCACAAGCACCCTTTTAGTGTTAAAATAATAGACTTGCAAGTCCTCCCTGTGAGCTTGGCTTCCAGGGAAAACCGACATCCATCCAACAACATACCTCCAAAACCACCCTTTCCATCTTTTGTCCATGAAAACAAGACCATTTTTTGAACATATGAAAGTGCATTAACAAAAGAGTACTTTGTTTGTTAAAAGATAGCAATTTTTAGATCTTTGTCCTAGAAGTAACATCTCTGCTTTTCTTGTATTGAGGGTATTTTTCTCTTAGTCTTGGGAAAAAGGAGAAAAAATACACAAATTGCAGCTCACAAACAAAAAGGCACAAGCATGGACAGTTGAGGTATCTCACTCCACTGCAGTGACATTACCAACAAGTGCAACAGTAAATAAAGTAAGCTGATGTTCACAGGCAGCTGAACAAGGTGGTTTGAAGATATCCAAATTACTGCAAACAGCCCATTTCTCTTTCTCTTTCACCTTCTATGCCATCACTTGACCGTAATGGCACTTTTGCTGTTCATCACTCTCTCTCCCCATCAATTTTCATTGCCCTCCACAGCTTCTTTATCACTTTTGTTGTCAAACCTACAACTACCTTTATCTCAAATGCTTGCCATAAATTCTGGCAATAGACATCCAACTCGTGAAGAATATAAATAAATTGGCTAGTTTTAAGAGGCACTAGGTGATAATGTATTTTTTCATATCCACAGATCCAGCTAATACCTTCACATCTCTATTGGAAAACTGACTCGGCACGAATGCCCTTACTCTGACTGGTTGTCTGCCCCCCTGCACTATATTAAGAAGCAAGCATGTTCTGGTGCAGTAAATAGGGACCAAACCACCACATGACTCAAAACAGTCACCAGCAAAGAAAAATGTTCAGCCATTCCCTTTCTGCACACCCTGCAGGATGTTTTGCTACAAACTGTCTTTAAAAAAAAAAAAAAAACAACAAAAAAAACCTCTAAGCTTTCCTAAAAGGCACTGAATGCTCATGAACAGAACTATTACAGTTTTCAAAAATTAAAAATTACAGAGTTTTAGCTTTCAGAAAAAGTAATTCCAAACCCATTGCCTCCTTTTTCTTGCAATTTTGTGGTGGTTTTTTGTTGGGGGAGTTGTTTTTTGTTTTGTTTTGTTTGTTTTGTTTTGTAGTTTGATGGGGTTTTTTTTGAGGGGACTGGGTATTTTTTTCACTTTTACATTGATGCAAAAATGTTGACTTTAGTAGGTGCTGAGGTTTACTCCACTAAAAACAAGAGAGAAAAATCCATATCTTTATGCAGACATGTCTATTCCTCAAGCCAAAATGTGTAACTGGGAGCAGGCACCAACATGGAGTGCCCCATGTACCCTTCCACCACAGTGCCCCAGCACAGACAAACTGGTGCCTCATTCACAGCTCTGCTTCTTCTACCCAGACTGAAAAAACACAGCATAGGTCCACACTATATGTAAAATACTGATGATGATTAAGTCTGGCCTTATGAGAAACTACCAGATTCATGTGTATCTGACATGCCCAGGAAATGTTAATTCTCTCACTAGTTGAGATCCCTTATGTTTTGAGGAAAAACCTCAAATTTTGTTCAATGACTCCACAGCCACAGCACTGCCATTCTCATCAAAAGCAAGACACAACGTTATTCCCAGTAGCCTGGGCCACACAGTTACAAGCTAAAAGTGCAGAGTCAGTCAACAATAAAGAGACAAATAAATCTCTAGCTGTTGACAAATGCGGAGAAATATGACCCAAGTATCACCAAAATTCTCAGAGGCCAAAGAAGGAGTTTAAAAAAAAAAGTTTCAACAACCAATTTTTTTTATTATTTTTTAAGGACACAATGAAGGAACAGAAGAATACACAGGGATGCTTAGCTCATTTTCTGTCACTGGAGTACTCGTAAGACATAGAAAGACAAACTCCTAAAAATGTACCAGCTGAAAGACAGGGTAGCATCAGACACATGTTTATGGAGGCCTCTTGTCCTTTTGCTCCTTGTTTACCCTGACCAAAATAAAAGGGTAAGGCAATACCTGGCTTCTAGGGAGACTTCCCATAAGGGCAGAAGCCCCTGTGAGAGCAACAGCCCTGTCTCCCACAGATAGCTTTCACAGTCCCTGTCCTCCAGCAAGAGCACCTGGCCCCTGCAGGTACACCCAGAGCTGTCACCTTCTCCTCTCAAAGTGAGGGGCAGTCACGCTGGTGGGGGAAAACTGCTTCCCCAAAGGTGGACAGCAAAGCCCAGCTCATCCAGAGAGAGGCAGCTCACCACACCCAAGAGCTTTCCTTCAGAGAGACACAGGGGCTGGTGCTCCTCCGTTGCCAATGTCACCCTGAGGCCACCTCACAGGCAGCTGATCAAGGCATCCTGGCAGTCAACCATGCAGCCAGCACGTTCAGGTCACAGTCATAGCGTGCACACACATTTATACACGCTTTAGCAAGTAACCTGGTGCTGCTGCAAACCACCAGCTCATTATACTGGTTCACCCACCAGTCCCTCCAGTGCCTCCAAACAGACAAGCACTCAGGGAGGTTTTGTTTGAAGCAGTCACTGCCATCTCAGATCATGATGACCTTCAAGTGTAAACCAAGGCAGACACTGTTATGGTTACGCTGATGTACACTGTGTAGGGTACTCCCTTCTTCCCCTTTTAACTTGGCATCATCATTTTCCTTCATTGCAGCTACTTAGGCACATCTATGATACAGGGTTTGGAATTTAAAAATAGGCAGTCCGAGTAAACCAAAAAACAAGAGCAGAAGAGAATATGAAAATATTCAGGCATTTGTAGGCTGTGATGCACAAGTGAAAAGCATATTCATTACTGGGAAATAGCATTTGATATTTCCAATTTACATTCACATTTGACAGTTGAAGATGGAAATGCAGTTCAGTCTCATAGAGGTCTCTCCCATCCTTCCTTCTTGCTTCCCAGCTGAGCTGCGAAAGACAAGCAGATCCATGTTATTCACCTAGAGAGCTGGGTGCTGCAGTGCCAAGCTCCCCCCTCCCTCAAGGTACTTGAGCTCCCAGGGACTTGCATCCACTCCCACAAACCTGTCAGGAGAGACGGCCTGTGTGAGCAGCAAGTTGATTGGTGGCACACAATTGCCTTTTCAGGAACTGGGACAAACAAGGTCATCTTCCACCACACCCTTCATCTTGGCTTAGGCAGACTTGGCCTGGCGTTACATTTCTGGCACCCCACAGTTTTTACATTCCCAGTGTCACAGATTAGCAGCCACCACATTGTTTACAATCCAGCCTCCACTTTCTGCTCTGTTACCAGGCTCCTGCCACTACCACCATCCGATTTAAAGGCTGCTTGGTGCTGGCTGCATCTGTAATGCAGTCACTGGTGATGAATCGTGATGTCAAAGGCACTAGATTGCAGCATTGCTAAATGGATCTGGATGATAAAGGGAGAAGAACACCTGTATTTAGCATAAATGTCTTCATAATCAGCAGGGCCAGGAAAGGAAATAGAATTAAGCAAGAAAATAGAATTAGCATTATTTCAGTACCAACAGGAAGAAATGTGATGCTTTAAACACCAAGTACATGTGTTTTTTCCAGGAAAAGGATATTCTTGCTGACACGCTTGAGGCAGGGTGGGCAAAGCAAGAAAAGGGGGAGCTGAAAGGTGAAAACCCAGGCAGAAAGAGCATTGTTTTCCATATGAAGGCTTTCACTTTGAGGAGAAGCAAGAAAAACAGAAAGTATGTCACAGACCAAGGTGATTGAATTTTATTTTATTCCAGAGATGGATGAAACTTAAGGCTCAACAGACCCAGTCAGCACTGGGAGCACTGTGGCCTCATGGAAAGGACATCCATGTGGAGAGCTGGAACCTCAACTTCATTTTTGGCCATATACCCTTTCCCCTTCCACCTCCTACCTTCATCCTTGACCGCAGGATGTCCATGAGACAGAGGTAACAACCTCACATTGTCAGACATGTGCCCAATCTCAGCAGCTTCTGTCATGCAGGCACTGCCAAGAGGCATTCCTGCTGGCGTTTTTTTAAAGCCACACCTGACTGGCATCCATCATTCACAGCTCTCTGCTTCCTCCCTCACATCTTCCTTCAGCTCTCACAGAGCTGCCGCTTCTGACTGCAGGATCTTTGCTTTTGAAGGCAGCTTGGGGTGGACTGCCTCCTTTTGGCTCTCTGGGAATACAAAATAATAACATGTTTGTTACTTTTGTGAACAGGAACCATTCAAAAGAGACAGTGCTCCTGACAGCTCCTGGAGAAATGATGCCCCAGTGACAGGCTTCTTTTTAAAGCCTAGGCTCCTCCTAATGCCCATCTGTGATCTTTAACATTATTAGGAGATATTTATGGCCATTTTAGAGGTGACAGGCTCCAGGTTTTCAATGTGGAAAAGAAACACACCTTGGCATTGGGCACTATCCTCTCTTCAAGTTGTGTGATTTGACAGAAAAAAAAATAAGCCTGCTGATGGAGGAAAATTTTCCATTACTGTAGAAGTGCTTTTGAACAGCAGCTTCATGATCCCTTTACCTTCAGGGGTATCATAGCACTAGGTAGAAGCAACAACTTTAGAAAGATCACCTAGCATTAAGGTTTTGGCTAAATATTTTGACATAGCTCTGCCAATTGTTATATTTATGCATTTCTCTACGTAGCCAGTGGCATGCAGGATTTGGGGGTTCTACCTTCTTTTTCCCATTCTGCTATGGATTCCCTGTGCTACTTAATAAGGTAAGTTTATTTTGCGTGCATGTAGCTCATTTACTTTTATTTTGGCAGTGAAGACAATTCTTGTCTGCCCCTAGAACACTGGTGCAGCAGCTGTGAATTTGCTGGTTAAAAAGTGCTGTAAAGGTAATAAACTACCACTGCTGAATTTGCACACTCTCTAAGAATCCTTGTCTACAGCTTCCCAGCCTAATTTTACCTTTTGGAAATCAATTGTATAATTGATTTCTTAAGTTTCCAACTTGAAACAACAAAGAGAGCTGGTTATCAGAAAGAAGTGATGCTCATTCCTCCCTCTGCTGAAACCAAAGGTGTTGCACTAAATCAGTCACGAATTCTTAGCACTACCAAAGGGTAGTAGCGGGCTCCCACAGCTCCAGGTTACTTGTAAAGCCTAAATCTTTTCCTAGTCAACCGAGTGATGACTAGATCAACCACATCCCCAGCCTCTGATGCTTCCAGCTCCGGGAGTCTCACAGTGAGGGAAAACTGAGCTGAACAGCACAGGGAGGCAAGGAGCAGGTGGGCCGAAAGATCGTCCTTCCCTTGTTCATCCAGTGCTCATCACAGCCTGTCAGCACTGACCGTGCTTTGCAAGGGTGGAAAAACACCCCCCGATGTGACCAAGAGGAGCGCTGCGCTGAGTCCCGCAGGATCACAGCCCTCTCCCCGTGCTGCCAGCCCCGCTCCCCCTCCCCACGGGAATCAAAGACACAGCGAAGAGCCAGACTTGGAGACTGCCAAAGCAAAGGGCCAGGCTCTTCCGGAGGCTGCCAATCCTTCCGGCAGGGGAAGCTGGGGCTCAGCGCCCTCGGCGTTGGCGCTGCCTCGGCTCCGCTGCCACCCAGGGCAGCGCGGCACCAGGGCTGGGCAGGGCCCGCACGGGGACTTTCCCGCCTTTGTAACGGGGCAGGAAAGGGAAAGGAAGAGCGCGGGAATCTGGGGAAAGCGAGCCGGGCGAAGCTGCGGCGGGCAGGGAGAGGCAGAGCCGCTGCCTACGCCGGGGCTGCACTGGCACCCAGCGGCGGCGCCGGGGCCAGCCCGGGCTGGGCTCCGAGAGCCGGGCAGCCTCTCGGAAAAACCACGGCAGACGCGAATTTATTTTACCTTTTAAGGAAAAAAAAAACCCAAACACCACCGCCTCCTCCACGTCGTCGTCTTCGCCACCCCTTCCTTCAAGTAAAAACTCAACAAGCCAACCAACTAATTCCAAACCATATTCCATCTGTCTGTGAAGCATGCTTGTGCAAGCCACAAAATGGGAAGTTTCTGGGGGAAGGGATCCGTGCATTTCAATCTTTGTGTTAGACCAGACTTACTCACAATGTGTTATTTTCACTAGGGCTGAAAGTTAAGCCTTGTTGGTGAAAACTTGGCACCTGTACATGCATCCACTGAAAGAAATGTTTTCAGGTTCACGCATCTGTTTTTCAAAAGGCTGAGAATAAATCTGTCTTTTTGCGAGATAAGAAACATTTTGCATTTCATTTCAAAGAGACAAAGTTAAATAGTTCTGCACAACAAGGGCAATGTTTCAATCAGAGCCTCAGTAATAGATGCTCTATGCTCAACAGCCTTATGTAGCAATGACAATATAATCAATTGATGGATGAGTTAAAATCTTTTAGGACTCAGTCAAAACCCACTTCTACATAGCAGCGTATGCATGTCCATTTTCCAGATAGGCTGCATCCATCAGTAATACCAAGGGAAGGGAGAGGGAAAGGCTTCTAAAATCATGAAAGATGGTTCGAATCTATTAAGCTTTGCTTTGCTTTTCGACTCTACCTAATTTTCCCCACCCATTCCAGTACAACCATTCATCTTACAGAAGAATTTTGTGGTATGGAACAATGACATGTGAGGAAATAGGACTATGGGAATTAGATTACAACCATAGCCCAGATGCACCTGGGGGTGGCTGTTTGATGAAGCCAGAAGTGATCATACAATTTCCTCACCTTGCTGCTATGATTTTTCCAACTTATCTTAAAATTCTCCTTTGTCTCGCTTGAAACTCACCAGGACAGGAAACGAGTATACTAATAAAGAGACTATTTATTCTGGCCAGAAGTTATTCATTCTATCAGTACCTTGATATATTTGGCAGGCTTATAAATTTGGGAGATAGACAATACAAGTTCTGAACCTCAGTTTTTCCACACCAAATTAAACATCCGAGTTTTCCCCACCGCTGCCTATGCTGCAGTTGGCTCCATAATTGCCTCTTCCATATGACCTGAGGCTCTGCACATCTTGTCGTTTGTATGGCTTTGTGCTATGGATATTTAGCATTTATGGATTAGCAAGGATTTAGGATTTATATCTCATTTGAAAGATTAATAACTAAGCACTTCATGTCTTCCACAGTGCGAAATTTGAGCAAAGGACCAGGCAACACAGTGCCTTGTGAACTCTCATCACCAGAGAAAGATCTGGAGAACAAGTAGGTTTTACCACTTGACCTCAAAATCTTTGTATCTGGATTTGATGAATTGAAAACTGAGGTCAATCCCAGAGTTCAGGAGGCTACACTGAGCACAGGTTCCAGCCTTGCAATCTGAGAGAAGGACCACTAAGGAGTAAAGCTGTATCTGGAAGCAGCGGGAAACCAAGTCCTGTGAGAGTAACACCTCCCACACTCCCTCCCCTCTTATGTTGGGGCAGGAGCAAGGAACACTCCCTTTTGTGCTTCTGTCAACTTCATCCAGCTTGAAATTTAGATGCAGCAGCACCACACAAACTCTAGCTGAGACAGTAATACAAGAAGAGAGACAATTTCTCCAGCAGGCTGAAATTTCAGCCACCAGCATTCTCCCACACATCTGAACTCCCTTCTCCCATTTATTTTTTCATTCCTCTCTCAAGCGCCGTAACAAGTCAGCTCTTTGTTTTTAGTGCTTCAATTACTCCCTCAGAGCTCTTGAACTGCTGAGCCCTCCCAACAAAATCAGGATAATGAATAATGTTCATCGTTTGCTTCTATGTAACTGTTTCCCCTGCCCAGGCTTGCAGCACGACTGGAGAGGCACAAGCACTGACAGCTGAACAAATCCCACGCTATCACAGAAGACAGGCTCAGCACTGTACCCTGGCAGCTTTCTCAAACACTGCAGCCTGATTTTCCATGTCTGGGAGGCTTTATCCCTAAAACTGGCCATGGAGGAACCAGCCCCATTTGAGAAGCAGGACTACAAAGGAGCCCTGAGGCACAGAGATGCCCAGCACAGCAAAAAAAGGGATTCTCCTCTCCTTGGTCCTCCCTAAAAGAACTGTTCCTCACACTACCCACAAGAATAGCCAGTTCCAGATACATCAATCATGGCACAAAAGGGGGAAGAAGAGTCAAACTTCTTCAACCTGGCCTGCCTTAAGAACATTAGCAGCCAAAATCCACAGCCAGCTAGTTTCTGTTTGTCTAGGCTTGAGCAAGACTGTTTCATATTAAAAATCAAGAAACATACAGATATGTGTAACATTACATATAATATAGTATATTGCTGTTACTCATTCTTACAAAAGCCTGTTTCTTTAGCAGAAGTCTGTCATTACTGACTCCCTTAGGTCAGCTTGACTCCAGCACCAGGAATCACATTTACCTGCAGCCTGGGAGGCATCAGTCACTTTGCCATCAATACCCTCACAATAGGGCCTTGCAATGGTTGAAATTGTTGCTCAATTAATTGCTGGCTAGTTCCTGCCAAATTGCCTGCAATAGCTCTTCCTTTGGCATGGAAGGAAAGAATACAGCCCTTTAAAGTGCTCTGAGGTCACATTAGCCTCACACACACTCCATTACCCATGACCTTGTCTCTCTGGCAGGAGCTGGAATCTTCTGTCCTCACCTCCCAGGGCCTGGAGACACCAGGGCTGAGACTAAAGGGGGTCTTCATTGGGAGATGTGGGGTGGCCCAAAGGAGCACAGAGTCAGAATTGCTAGAAATGCTGTCCTCAAGCTCCCAGCAGAGGCTTGGCAAACCAACACAGCCAAACAGGGAAGACACTCTCTTTATCAAGGGAGTGAAGCCAAGGAGAAAAAGGCGGTTTATTTTACATGCTGCCATGGTCACGTGGAGGCTGCTCCATCAGGAGAGGTTAGGAGGTTCAGAAGGTGAAGACAGTATATTTCCCAGGTGAAATTCATGGGAGTCCCTCCCTCCCTCCCTCTACATGAGCTAGTGTATCTGACATCAGCCGTGTCAAAAAAGCCTGCAGGCATCTACCCAATTTCTTACAGATTCAACAGCAGAGGAAGATGACTGCCCTTTCCACCTGGGGAGCAAGAGATGGTCACTCTCCTTGCCAAGAGAATGAAAGAAAATCACAGCACCACATACTGTGGAAACCCAAAAATCTGTCTCCGTTCTGTCCAAACACAAAACTGGGATCTAGGGTTATTTTGCAGTTTAACCATGAATCCACAGTTGGAACAAAACCTCTGAAGTTAAGCAAGAAGCTCATAAGAGGCTCATTAAGTGTGCAAATATGAGGAACTGTTGTTGAAAATTATTACAAAACTACTGACTGTCATCTTGGGTTATGGAAGATTTTGAGTGGGAAGCTGCTCTGTTGCACCTTCCTCCAAAAGCTTTTCACGATTAACTTGCCTTGCTAAAAAATGAGGAGCTGAACACAGTAAAACATTCTGTGAAGCCATGAACTTTGCAAAATTTTCATTAAAAATGTTTAAAAGCAATGACATTTTTCATAAAACATTTCAGTCTTGAGTCTGGAATAGCTTTCAGCTTTGAAATGCAATTTCCCTTTTAAAAATGAGAAAAACTGCACAGTGGAAAAAATCTTTTGATATTTTTACAATCTCATGTGACAAATGAGACATTTTTCACATTGCCAATCTGCTGAAAATATTTTTAAGAGGTCGTTCCAAACAGGTTTTTTTTTTTTGAAAATATTGACACTTTAAACATTTTCATAGGCTTTTGGAGTTTTGTACTTAACTCAGTAAGAACTACGTATTTTGTGATTTGTGGGGTTTTTTGGATGCAGTTTGCCACAGATTCCAGTGATCCAGATACTCATGTTTTTTAATTAATTGCTTTACCATTCCTGGCTGCATAAAAATGTCAGAAATACAAATGAAGTATCAACTAAAACACTGCATTTGACTTGTTTTCTAGGGAAAAAATAAGAGAAAATTGGACTTTGGTAGGTTTGAGAATCTGTAAAGAATATGTTTGCATTTCTTCTAAAAGTTATTCCACTTTTCATCATTTAGTAGAAATATCTGAATACTGTGGTTGCCACACCCTTCTAGAAAGCTATTTTTATCTCTTTTCAGATACAAAATTATTGTTTCAGTTTCAAATATTGGAGCTTCCTTCTTACCATTCCACCTACAGCATTTTCCACAGGTAGTATCTATGGGGGGAAAAAAAAGAGAGAAACTGAGAAACAGAGTGAGGGTGGTATAGAATAAATTTAATTCTGTGTTAAAACATGAAATGCAAAGAGGTTCTAATTTCTTTATTGTAAGTAAAGTATTTAACTGAACAAAATTCTCTATTTTTGTTCCCATAAGTGCTGCTTTATTTTGTGTGTTATTTCAGTGCTATTTCTAGCGTGGCCCACTGACACGAACACTGGATCACCATACTCATCTGTCTAAATATAGCACCTGGGAGCTGACAGTGACAGGTACCAGATGCCTCTTATTAAACTGCAAGAAGATGGCAAAGGATGAAACAGTGAATCCTTATGGAAAGCTGAGCAGGCTCCTGCTGCCGTGGAGTTTGAATGAAGCCAGCAAGAGCAGTCCTCCTGAACCCCCAGATATGTTCAAATTCCAAACAGAAAGGAGGGATCAGGACAGCAGGGCCTGGGACCCCTGGTGCTGTGTGCACCTGCCTCCTGAGAGTCTGTGTCATTAGCTCTAAGAGTGGCAAGAAATCGACTTTACTACTGTGACTCTCCTGGCTATTTACAACAAGTTAGAAAGTCAGTACAGCCTTCAATTATTTCCCTGCTCCTTCAGGAAGTTAAAGAGGTAAGACAGAAGGTGAGAAACACATAAAGACAAAACATTACTAGAATCTGCACAATCTACTGGGAGCAAAGCATCTCTATATGGCCCCATTCACAGTAGCATTATCTGTCTGTCTCTCCCAGCTCACCCACTGACTTGAAGCTATTTCAGTTTTAATGAATGTTTAAATTCAAATATCATCTCAGAACTATCCAAGACTCTGCATACAAATATATGTTTATGCCTTTTGTGCAAGGTGGCATCCTTTTTAGCCTCACTGAAAAGAAGCTTAGCCAGAACCTCAGTGAGTATCAGCAGAGCCAGCATTGCCCTATTTCAAACATTTGTTCAATGCACACTAGCATCACAGGTAGTTTTGGTGCCTCAGTTAAGCAGAGCTCTGCTGGAGATGAAGCTTTCAGGCAGGCAATCCTTCCCTCACCAGGGGTGGATGGAGGCATCCAGCAAGCTCTATATACCAACTGAAAATTCAGATGTTTCTGGTTTCAGTGCCCCTGTTTGCTTTCCTCTTAGAAGAGGAAATAATAGTCCTCAGCTATCTTTTTTTTTTTTTAATTGATTACTTTACCCTCTTTTGCAGCCAGCCTTAATAATCTCCTCTAAAATATTAAATAGTCTCAAAGTCAGAAGGATGGAGGTTTTTAGGCACCTTTGAATATTTCCCCATCTTTTGAAAAGCAGGGGCATTCTGCAGTCACAGAACAGAGATATAACTCATGCTGCTCAAAGACAAGAAGTAGGAGCATAAAAATTACATTGACAGATTCACTCTCTAATTGTTCATTAAAATAATGAGAACAAGCTATTGGAAGGATTTCCGAAAGAAGCATACTTGAAGGAAAGAGATGTAGTGAGTGGGCCTGAAAGCTAGAAATTTAGAGGCTGGGGAAAGAGGCAGTGCAGGAGATGGTGCTCGGGGGGCTTCAGAGGTAGGGAGGGAGACCACCCACCTGCCTGCGGAGGGCAGGGGGGAGGGACGAATCCGAAAAAGAATTTTCTCACTTATTTCTTATGAACGTAGTCTGAGAAGACACCACACACCATCAGGCTCTGAGCACTCCTAGTTCTCCCACCGGTGTGTGGGCAGGAGAAGAAGGAAATGAGGGGCACCACCAGGAGGGAACACAGGTTCCCTCAGGGTGGGGACAGCCTTGTTGGTAGAAGGAGGTGGGAAAGCAGCCAAAAGGGAATAAAGGTCTGCGCTGGGGAAGCGCCTCTGTTCTCACCAAGCTTCCATTCGCGGTCCCAGCCCTCACTCAATTAAAACCGCACTGTTTGACAGAACTTCGGCAGAGATAAATGAAGGCAGCGCTGCGGCAGCGGCGGCTGCTGTGGCTCAGGACAGGAGGCTGCCCGCAGTGCCCAGGGAGAGCAATAACTCGCCCCAGACCAACACACCCTGGCACAAACCTGCCAGCGGCCACCCGTGCCTTCAGTCCGCTGATCATCGCAGCCCTCGTCCCGCCCGTGCTATTCCCACCTTTCCCAAATGCCGCCTCGTTCGTCCGGAAGCCTTTCCCAGCAGCAGGCGGCTGTCCTGTCTGCCCGCCCTTGCTTCCCCAGCATCCCGGAGGGAGCGCGGAGGGACGTCTCCCACCTCCGCTCCCCGGCACGGGCAAGCAGGTGTTTATTTAATGGAACACCGCAGCGGATGGCAGCGCTCGGCTCTCATCTCGTCATCTCTCGGGCTCCCCGCAGGCAGAGCTCTGCTCTTGCAAGATCTGTTGGCAAGGCGCTGGCTCCTGTACCAATTCCTCCTGACCCTCCAAGCGAGACCCCCGCCGGAGAGCAGCTATGACAGGCTGTGCACAGCGGGACGGAGCAGAAAGCAGCTCCCGCGTCCTCCTCGGAACAGCGGCTCCCCAGAGAGCAGGACAGCCCTGATTCGAGCCCCCGTGCAGAGCAGGTATGGAGGAGGTACTCCATTATTTGGATGTGCCTGCCCCGCAGCCGAGCCCCTGGGAGCCAGAGCAAACGCAGCACACCGTGCAGAGACCTGTCACAGCGGCACGGCTGCTGGCCCTGACGCTCCATGCAGACACAAATGACGAACCACCTGCTGATGTGTTCTCACACTACCAGCTCTACCAACTCTTAGTGCATCTCTCTGGCTGGTTTTGAGCTAAAAACCCTCTCCAGGGGCTTCTGGAGATCCAGGCTCAAGCTTCATGCCTGAGACATGGAGCTGGTTCTCACACTCATGCCCTCATCTCATCAGACTACATAATGCAATGAAGGGTTTGGTGTTTTGGCTACAATCCAGAAATATTGCTCTTTGAAAATATTCAGATCTGCAGTAAATCATAAGACATGACAACATCCTCAAATTCTCCTGGAAATGAAAAATTTAAAGGAAGGTCTGGAATATTCAAGTATGGTTTTCAGTAAAGGAAATCAGAAGTAAAAGTAGTGAAGAGAATGAAGGGACCTGCAGAGACTAAAAGGAGCAAATAAATAAAAAGTATGTCAACAAGATGGTGTGGCTGTTGCTGAGAACAGAAGGAGCAATTAAAAGGAGGGAAGAGAAAAAGGAGCACAGAAGTGCTAAGCCAGAGAAAACCCCAAAGCAAGTAAAAGTAACATGTAAAAGAAAGGCCACTGACCAACAAATGCATATTGTTACATCATAGCAATGGAAAGGGACAAGGAAATTAGCAAAGACGACAATTTTAAGGTGAGGGAAGGGAAAATACATGAAAGGGAAGGGAGGCAAATGTGAGTGAAAATCCATGAGGCAACAAGCAGTAAGGATACATAATGCGAAAGGAAGTCAGGTTTCTGCTAAAGCTAAAAGGAGGACCTTAACTGAAAGGGAGGAACCTACTTCACTGCAAAGTGGTGTATAAGCAATGAAGGGCTGTCCTTTGGGACTAGCTATTTCCCTCGAGAGTGCTGCTGAGACGGGTGAGCCCAGACAGGAGATGCTCTCCTTGTAGGCAAAGAGCAGGATGTCTTGGCAGGCAGGTGTGATACCAGGTGACACTGCAGGGCGCCTCCTGATCTCTGTTTTTGCCCCAGCCACATACGAGCCTGACAGTGTTGCTGAATTAGCAGCCAATAAAACAAAGGGCAAAATCATTTTGTCCCTGACCTGAAAGTCCTATTTTTCAATTTTGAGTTCAGTTGTCACTGAAGACCTACATTTCCCCAATAAAACCAGATTAATACTGGTACCTACGTGACAGCCATTTCAGACATAATCTTACCTTATGTTGAGGGTCATTACATTTCCATGATGGCAAACCTGAAACATTTCCATGGTCCTTTTTCTACATCTCCAAGTAAAAAGAACAGAAAATTATTCAAGCACTTTCTGACAAAATCACTTGTTGTCAACAAAACTATGGTTTTTCAAGGATCTCCATTGTGAAACTCAGCTATTATAGCAACAGTGATCTGTTAGTCCTCAGCTCTGCTTGGCTGCTTTCACCAACTGAATCCAAGAATGGTGTGAGAAGTTTCTTTACCAAAACCCACCAGCTGGGGAGGAGATAATCTCCTGCTTTCCATCTAGTTTAGACAGTCTTATAGACCAAGCAAAGACACAATACCACTACCCATGCCTGACATCCTCACCATACCAGGGAGGAGTAATTTTGGTTCCCCTTCTTTCAGCAAAGGTGACTCTCACATAAAGGTCAGTTGAAAAACCTCAGGTCTAAGGGAAAAGCACAATTTCTTTCCCAAAATAGTCAAAGCAAATAATCCTTTTGAAAAACAGAAATTCTTTCAGAAATAAGCATGTTCCACACCACAAAACAAAGTATTGAAGGAAGGGAAGGGTCACCTGCAAATGAAAGGTGCTAGCAAGCAGGAGAAGCCAAAAGAAAGTTCGAATGATAAGAAGAAATAATTAAAAGGGAAGAGAAGCACACATGTGGTGGAAACCATATGAGAGCAGAGGTTTTCAGATGCAAAGAATACCCACATCTATAGCCATGATTAATTGTGAGAATAACAGGTTATTTGCCCATCTAGAATGCAGAAGAAGTGAAGTGTTGTGTAGAAATGCCATTAATCTCCCTTGATGGGTACATTATTTGCACAGAATTCTTCCTGACATTTCAAGTTGCTTTCAATATATTTTATTGTATATTTTTTCATATTTTCAGTACTCTATTGCCAAAGATTCTGAATCATCAAAATTAATCAGCTGCCAGGAACAGAGCCAGATACAACAAATAAGGAGCCAGGAACTTTTGATATTCTCTGAGTCCTAGATGGATGTATAACTCACATTTATTGGTATGGGAAGATCTTGGGCTGCTCAGAGAAGAGAAAGGAGAGCCCAGGACACACACCTCTTTCATGGTGGGTAGATGGGTAAATCACCAGGAAGTGCATCAGATGCAGAGGTGTTACACCAGCGTAACTGAGGGAGGACTCTGAGGGTGACTGAAAATATGTAGACTCCCTACAAGACACCTACCATGAAGGCCTGGCTGCAAAATAAAAGCTACTCCTTCACTGGAGGAAGAATGAGAAATACTTTTCCTTAATTATCCCTGAAGGGCAGCCTGATGTGATGGAGTAAAGCTTCCATGTAATAAAAGTAAATGAGAATCCCTACCCCTGCTGCCTGCCATAGAGTGACGATATGTCACGCCTGGAAAGCAGGTATAGGGAATTCCCTGTTGCCTGGCACTGCCTGTGCTAATTCCACACCAACACCAATAAACATAACAATGGGAAGCTAGTACTGATGTGAATGGAGAAGACATGAAACAGGGACACATCAGTTCCCACAAACCATCAGACATCGAGAAGAGAAGCTTTGGTGGAAGAAGTAACTTTTTCAGAAAGCCAGCATGCTTTCTTCCTCCTTCCCATTCTTCTTTCTCCCAACAAGGGAATGGTTCTTGAGAAGTTTGTAGTGACAGCAGCTGAGGTAGACTCGAGCTTGAGCTGGGCCCTCCTCCCCATGCAGACTCCAGTGGGGCTCCTCATCTGCATATCTCTGCATCGAACCAAAATTAAAAATTCTGTTAGGAGGGGAAATCTCCTGCCAGCTAATATCCCTAAGCTCAGAGAAATGCTGTAACAACAAACACTGTGACAGGAATTTCATGCTGAGCCCCAGCACCAGGAGGACACTATCATTTTTCCGTGCTATTTTGAAGTGATGCAGAGATGTCAGCATCGAGGGGACTTAAAGAGCCCATTACTGCAAAGCTCTTCTACAAATAAATAAAACATGAAAGTAGTTCCGTTTGCAGGGAGAGCCGTGGAGAAGAAGGATAAGGAGAGGGCTAGGAGCAGGAACACCATATTTGCTATGGGTTTTGAATGTTTAAAAACCTGCCTCTGAACACAGCTTAGTAATTAGCAGTAGCTTACGTTGACAAGGGTGTTTTCGCACAGCTCCATTGCACTGGCTAATTGACAGACCCTCTTTGCCAGTGAGGAAATCAGGAATGGGCTTTCTTGCTGACATACCTCAGTGCCCTGGCTAACCATTTAAGAGCCATCTCATTCCCACGCACAAATCATCTACATATATATATACTTATACCGTAAGTATATTTACAAACGCTACAAATATTTGGCACCTTAGAAAAGCTCTCATAGAGACTTCTGTTTTCTCAGAGCACTTAGCATAAATGTACTAGCTAGGGAGCAGAAATTAAGAAGACTCTTTCCTCTAAAAATAATTGAAACTGTGGCACAATAAAGTTGCTCTGATACATTTGCTTCACATATAATTCTTGACTGTTATCTACACTGCCTGTTACAGGGTTGGACAAATTAAAATATTATGAGACTTTGCTATTTATGCTGTATTTACCATGATGAGCCCATTTAAAGAAGGCAGTTCTAAAAGCACTTGCTCCTGAAACCAAAATTGAAAAGCAGGAATCCTGTATTTGTTAGCTGTGAGCAGAAGTGTGCTGGTGCATACCACATTCCTCATCTTGAAAACTTTTCTCTCTGACTTCTGAGAAAGAACAGACAATGGGCTGCTGCTTTTTCTTTCTAAAGGGGAGCCAGCAGGAGTCAATACAATTATTTTTGGCTTCTACACACAAGCTATGCTGCCAGATAAGAACATAGTAATCTGTGTTCCTTAGAAAAAAATCTTTAAAAAACCATTCTGAAGAATTTCTATCAGAATGCATGATCTTATCAGTAAGTAATACAAGCTGAATGTCTAAAATACGGGATGAAGTCTTGGGTTTACCTTTTCCCCCACAGTGAATAACAGTTTCAGCATTATGATTGAGGACACAAGCCAAAATATTGTGTGTTTGGGTAGCAGCATCCATTAAGGCTACTAATCATCTCTGCTTCAGCTTCATGAGGGCTGAATTGAGACCTTTCTGTTGACTTCAATGGACCTGGGATCAGCCCTTCTACTGATGCAATTCAGAAAAGCACTTAAGCAACTGCACTTAATTTCAAGCCTGAGGCTAAACGCCGCTAGGCTGATCTGATCAGGAAATCAGCCAGAGAAAAATGTCATTCATGGAATTAGTGAGTCAAAACAGCATAATTTCCTTTGTAATGGCTGCTTCAAAAATCCTTCCCCTACTCCAGGTCTGCTCCTTCCTCTCCTTCGCTGTCCCACTGAGCAAGGCAGCTGCTTCCATCCTTCCTTTGCTCTCCTCTGGCTGTGGCTTTTCACAAGTAGCAGGAGTTAATTTTTTTTCCATAAGAAAACAATAGTGTTCTGTCATTATAGTATTGCTAAACCTGCATTTTAGCAAGTTAATCAATAGAGCCTCTATAGAAGCCTGTGAAGGCAAACTTCTACACGGGGTCAGCCCTGGCGAAAGAAAACACCCGTGCATTAATACTTCTGCTCATATTGACTTGTCCAGCACTTTTCCTAAATAAAATGTATTTTCTTCCTCTCTCGCCTCCTGCACTGAGGCCCATAATGAAGCAGGAAGGCTTGTTCCTTGCACCAGAGAGCAAGGACCCCTTTCAAGGACCCCTTGAAAGAGATGTGTGCAATGTTTCCCATATTTTCAAAATGTTTTTGCTCTCAGATCTTCCACAGGGCTCGTGGAGTCACCCCACTGTACAGTTTGTGTGGATGCAAGTGGCTGAGAAGCTGCCTCAAAAAGCAGCCAAGGTGAAACTCCAGCAAGGACAGGCACTTTTGCACTTTGTGTGATGACATCCAAGCTCTTGTTATTGTGCATATGAGAAGAGTTGTAAGGTGAGAGAAGAGAGAGGAACACCTAAAAAGGCAAAGTTAGACTTTTCCTCTATTCTTTACCTTCAATATATACATTTGTTTAGCCAGCCATCATTTTAACACACCTTTTGGACAGCCAGGCCATGACCAGAGAGGTTGCAGGGGAAGCATAATATCAGACATTCACACACATATAGTGCAATTTCCACAGAGGATTCAGTTGTCTGAGAGGAAGATGACTTTCCCTGAAGTACATTTTCCTATCAATAAATTGTGGCAAAAAACCTTCCATGAGACACTGTTTTTAAATACAGCTACAAGTTTTTCCTAGGAAAAGAAAACCTCCTGTTGAAAAAGCTTAGGCTTCAGTAACCCATGACAAAAAGTGTTAGCTGTTGGCTCCACCATTTTCAGTCTTCGTGCAAGTTTCGAGTTGTCTGAGAATGAGCACTAGCAATGGCTTTCCTTTTGCACTGCCTACTGTGAACTAAAAACATTGTCAGCTTGATTTTGCCTTTTGTATTGATTCTTCAGCAATCTGATCTGACTCTGAAGCTGGCCCTGCTTGAAGCCAGAGATTGGACTGGGCCAACCCAAATTATTCTGCATTTGTACCATGCAGTTGGAGAGGAATCTCTGTGGTCAGAGACAGCCATACTGAGCCAGGATTGCTCCCTCAGCAGATGATGCAAGGAAAGAGAACTAGCCTAACTTCAGGCAGCTTGGAAACTAAAGCCATACAGTGGGACAGTAGAAAATCTACCACTTCCAAAATCCCAATTTTTCACATTGAACTCATCACAGTGCCAGAATATCTTATTCTCCACATTTTGCTGTGTGGGAAGCAACGCATATCATGACCCTCTCTCCTGAAGGTCAATGGGAAATGAGGACATCTGTGTCTCCATTCAAGCTCAGTGGGATGACTCTCACTCTGGTACAAGCACATGCTTAAATTCTTCACTGAGTTAAACTCTAGGCACTATCCTTCCTATCTATCTGTCTGTCTATCTACCTGTCTATCTACCTCTGTGCAGCTATGAGCCATCCACAAGCATTCATTCTTTGCTACATCACATGGAAAGGTAGAAAAGCATGTAAAAAAAGTTACCTTTTTCTATTAAACTCCGTAGTGCTTTTCTGTAAGGCTAGTAAATTCAGTTTATTGAACAGTATGACTGCTTGAGCATTTTTAGTATGCTATAATGCATAAGAGATACTGTATTATCCAATATATTTCAATCTTTGAAAAGTTTTTTAAAGACTGAAATGCTTGCAATTTAATTTTATGAATGTATTAGCACATATACTATAGCAAAAATGTATTCATTTTCAGCCATCATTATAATATTTTTTGTTATCATAAAGGAATCTATTCTATTGGCATTAAAAACGTACATGAAGAAGATGGACTGCATTCACCACAATTATCATTACTCTAAAGCATTTAGAAAGCCTGAGCCCATTTCAATTTGATGACAGTTAACAAGAGAAGAAATTTTGTTATTAACATCCTAAACATTAAAAGCAAAAAAAAAATCAGTATGACACTTTGCAGAGAAACACCAGATTCAGAGCTCTAAAATAGGATTTTAAATTATTTAAAATATTATATTTCTTTAATGAATTAACAATGCATGCCTGAGTAGGCTTTTCAGTACTCAGTGCAGGATTACACCAGGAAGGTCAAGTCACACCAAGAGCTTGTGTATGACAAGGTTATTCATTTAGCATTGGAACTGACTTGTAAGGGCTCTGATGTAATATTTGAATGGCTACCAATTTACAGTTGTCAATTGATTACAAAGAAAATGCTGATAGCTTAGGAGAGAAAACTATTAGGCAGTTAAAGCTAGAAATTGATAAAGATGCAATAGGGTTTTGTAGAGGGAGGGTGAATTAGGTTGTATGCTATGATTAATAGTGCTTGGACTAGCTGCCATAAACCCAGAATACACAACAAAAAAATCTGACAATTGTTCAAAAAGTTATAATTTTATGGAAGAACAGATATGTGGGTCTGTTTTGTCAGTGACACCAGAGATTGGCCTTCTGTTGTGCATAGGTTGCATACAGTTTAAAGCATGAACGTATCTTCAAAATAGAGCACTTCAACTATTTTTAGTTATGTTGTGGTAAAGTTTGATTGCAGGACTAAAGAAATGCATATTAAAACTATAAGCAGTGAAATGAACAGTAATAATTATGCAGCATGTCAGCCCACAGAACAGCATCCTCCAGCACAGAGGAAAGTCCCTGAAAGGTGAGATTTGACACCAAATTGATGTTATTAAAACTTGAAAAGCTATGCCACAGGCTTAAACCATCCAGGCTCCTAGCAGTGCTGAGCAAACCGGTGGGTATCCAACCAAAAGACAAAAGAAGAAAGGGTAACTGAGCAGTTTGGTTCCAGCCTCAGAGGCAAGTCTCTTTGTTATCCCATCCACCCACAGCTGAAAGAGCTGCTGCCAGCTGCTGAAGACTCAGCTTTGCAGCCATGGGACAAGTGGCATTTCAGGAACATTTTGTCTGGGAGCTCAGAGAGGCACACAGAGCAGCTTTGTGCCTCTAGGCATGAAGTAATCTCTTGAGTAAAAGTGTAGTGCCTATGTGAACTGATCAGCTGAGAGTTCTACTGAAAAATCAGGCAGACAAGTCCTTTCATGTTTGGAGGTCTCCTTTAAGAGGAGTTCCACTGTTACAAATGACAGTGTATTTGTATTTGGGCTGGGTGAGTGTCACCAGCACATTTCTTGCCCCACAAGCTTTTCCTTTTCCCAAACCTCACCATTTCTGCACCTTCGCTTTACTGTGAAATACATATGGCAATGCCTGTTTGAAAGGGGTGTCTTCGACCTAGGGATGTCTAGCTCTACCTACCTACTGTAATTGTGATAAAACATACTCCTGCCTAGAGTGAGCTGGAGAAGAAACTCACTGCAAGTCATCAGTCATCCCTGGAAGAGTTGAAATACTTCACTGTTGTAAAATAGACCCTCTTCTGAAAATTGTCCTTTATCAGGCTCCACCATGTGTTTTAAATCACACCTATCCAAACATGGGATGGAGCATTACCTTGGGCCATGTGAAGTATTTTAACTTCAGCTGTCCTTGGGCAGTCATTATTCCCTCTCTCCTGCTAAAACCTCCTGCTGGGGAATGAAGGTCATTCCAGATGCACATGGATGAAAATTACATGGAGCATTAGCATGAGTTCAGCTTAAGGAAACTCTTTATAAAAAGTCCCCTGAGGGCTCAGGTAATCCCCATCATGTTTCTTGCATACCAGCATTAGAGAGAAGCAGTCCAGAGCAGTGGAAATGTTGCCTTTTCACTTGGTTTCACTTTCTGTGCATTTTGATTTTATTTTTTTGTATGCATGGATATTATAGACAACATGAATAATATCAGGGCAGAGGTGATTCATTTTTATGACACTTTTTTTGGCAGTGGCATGTGAGATATGAGAAATACTGTGTCAGTTGCTTTGGCTCACATTTGCATCCAATCGTCAATGAGTAAAATGAAATCTCACAGCTGCCAACATTCAATTTCTGAGGCTCTCAGGATTTGCATCACACATTCACAACAGACAAAGTAACTTGCAGGTGACTTTAAAGTTTGAGCATTATATCTATTTTTAAGGACAAAAAATAAAACTAGAATTACTTTCAATAAGTTATTGAAACTGCATGCTGTATGCCATTATACAATTATATTGAATACACTAAACAAAAAGTTTATGTTTGTGCCAAAAATACCAGGTAAACACATCCATTTGCTGTGTATCAGTCTAAATTGATTGCAGTTAGCATGGCAGTATTTCCACTGAGAGCATTTGAGGATGGACTGACAAGTTATACTGGCAGATATATGTTAGAGGCCTTCTCATACTTGTGCTCCAAAGCATAGCAGATCAGCTGTCAGGAAAAAGTTTCCTGCTTCTATGTGATTTATGAGTTCTCATTCAACAGATCTCAGGTAGCCATTTCAGCTGATAGCCGATCTTAAGGTAAAGAAAGCTTTCAAAATATTGATGGATCTAGCCTTTCAGGCTTCAGCAATTCTGTCCTCTCTTTCCCAACCCACTATATGTATTCCAAAGCCACTCAAATAGCTTACTTATAGAAGGCTGTGAATATGGCACCTGATCCAGACCTTAGGGAAGTGAAAGAGATTTGTAACTACTTGAATGTAGTTGGCCTTAGATCCACAAAGGTGACATATAGACTGTGTCTCTATTAGCAAGTTTACTGAGGAGCAGATCTATATAAAGTTGGTACTAACGCTTCATACCTCTTTAGGGTGAAGGGTTTAGTGCAAACCATTCACAGTCTGTTCCCATGGACTGAATACCATGGCTCCTGCAGTGCTGCAGGAGTGACACTTGTGGGTTTTATTCATGTGAGAGGTGACTGCTTTGTGCAACCCAAAACCACTCCAGTAGGCAAGTCAAGGTGTGGTAAATGAGGGTGGAGAGCTTTGCTTCAGAAGCAAGCTTCTCATCAAGCCTTTAATTCTTGATGAGACATATCCACATTTATCAGTTTGTCTCTTGGTGTTTTGTTAAACATGGAAGAAGTAGCTGCAGTCCCACTGTTTTGAATGTGAATGTGTTTAGTTGTGACACCATGAAGCTCCTTTGGCATTATCATTACTTGTCCTATTAAATAGCAGCCTTTTTCATATTAAAGATTCTGAATGGTATTGGCATGGAGTGAGTCAAACACAGACTTTTGCCTGCACAGCAGCCAAGATCAGGAGGCCCTGAATCATCCTTTAAATTGGCCTAACCAGAAGTACATATCAGTGATTTATCTTAGTAATACACATCTTTGTGTTTAGATAACAGCAGCTACTATTCAAGCCCCTTCCCATAGCCTCCTCCACAGTAGAAAACTAAAAAATCAAACATTTAATGAAGCATGGCTTTGTTGCCAGAAAGAGAAGGAGCAAACCTTCTTATGTGTAAGAAGATCTGTAGTCTTCGGGACACTTTTTGGACACTGTGGCATGAAAACTGTGAGATTGTGAGCCACATGGGAGACCATCTGCTTCAGATATTGCCATCAGTACAGACTTTAAATAAAAAAAAAAGCTGGTACTATTCTTTCCTGGAAAGATAATATTAATCTCCTGTGTAACATGCTTTCTGTTATCAGTGCTCAAGGTAAAACAGCACATGGCAGTCTGCCATGCCACCAATTACATACATATTTATAAAATAAATCAAGGTTTTTGTCAACCTCAGTTTAAAATGAAAATAAAGGTGAGCCTACCCTCTTCTCCTCAAAGTTTATCATATCACATGGAAAATTCTCCCCATCAGCAACATATCTTCAATGGCTTTGAAAGGATTTACAAGCATGTTTTGCAGGAAGTTTTGTTAGAGCCTCACTGTCAACATCCAACACTTGTAAAACACTGTGTCTGTACAACTGATCTCTGAACCCTAAGCTTACTCACAGAGAATCTGCCAACATACCTATTGAGCACTTATCTCTATTGCATTAATTCATACCAGTTTGGTCCACGTAATCCCACTCAGCCAAGGATCCTCTGCTGAGTGGAGACATGCCCAAAATATCTGTAGCTTCCTAAAGTGCAACCACTCCATAAGTCATTGCAGAAATATTCACAATTTGCTTTTGTCAAAGGGCACAGGGCAAGCCACCTTCACTGGGACACTCTTAAACATACCCCTGAGTAGAGGGGAGAGGGGGACCCAAAAAATTCACCTCTTTGTCTTTGCACTGCAAGGGTGTTCCCAAGCAGTTGGGAAAGCTACTCTCTCCCATCTCTTAGCTGCTTCATCCCAAGGGAAAATACAGTGACTGACTGCAAGTGGGCACCTCCACTTCTCCAATCTCCACTGCAGTGCTTTGGTCTGTTTCATACCTGCTTGATTTGAAGGTGCTTGCTCAGGTGTGGACTTGTGCCCTGGCCCTTCTGAAGCATTCTGGTTGTTTGACAGATGTTTCACACTCTGGGCACAGCACAGTGGCTGCACTGCACAGCAAGGTGCTTTTCGTGTCCTAAAGTGTCATTGAAACTACTGCAGAGCTCTCCCTTCACAATGGATTCTCATGAGATATAGTTGAAGCTCCTACAGTTTCTTCATGTGCCTAGTGACTATGGGCAGCCTAAAAGGTCCTCCTGTGTCTTCAAAACAAAGAGATGAGGGCATAAAAAAAGGAGCAGAGTTCACATATTACAAGATGCAGTTCTGTTACTGCAGCACGGTCACTTCTGTGTCCACGCAGGTTTTTGATCAATTTGACTTCACCTTGCTCATTCAGAGAGCCTGTGCTCTGTGCAAAGCCCTCCTGAAGTGTCTCTGATTCATCCTGTCACGATAGTAGTCCATGAAAGCTGGTTTTGTTTCTTATTTCACAGAAAAAGTATAATGCACTTTTGTTTTACTGGAAAGACACTGACACAGCCTGAAATTCTGTACCTTAAAAAGTCTGAGTACTTTCAGGTACAAGAATGTCCCCTGCCAGTAATTTTGGTTTTACAATCACCTTCTACTTTGTTCTCTTTTTGTTTTTGCAATAAATTAGATTCCCCACTGCTGAGCTAAATGTCTGGACAAACATTAAGGGGAAACTGCCTTTACATTAATTGTTGTCAAACAAACAAAGGACAAACAACTCTTCCCACTACTTCAAGGTGTGGCAAGACACAAAAAACAGGCAAATAAAATTGCAGTTTGAGTATGATGCTGTACATTAACCCTATTTCTTCCATCCCTGAAGGCCATCAAAGCGTCCCTCATCTGGAATATCAGATCCTGCTTATGGGATTCTGGGTGCCATGTCACCTTTATCTGCAAGGTGCATCTGTGCCATCAATTCAGGATGTTGTCTGCATTTCCTGCAGTACATGATCCAGGACAAATGCATTCACAGAGACCTTGCCCACATAAGCTGAGGAAAACTCTTCTAGGTCTGAGGTCTGGTGTTGTTACATTAAACTCTGGCTCTCTGGCCTCAAGGAAAGAGTGCACAAGATGAAAGTAAAAGGGTTTGTTGAGGATTTTTTTGTCTCTTCTGTGTTTTAACCATTCTCACAACCTTGCCCTTTGCCTCTCTGAATAGAAATTAGAGCTCATCAAATAATAATTGTCATAAATGTGAGCTGGTGGCATTATGAACTATTGAAAATGTTAGGAAATATTTGGACTTTGTCACTGTGAGCATTGCATAGTGTCAAAGGTGACAACTGATTTGGAGGGGTCTCGCTTAAGGTGCTAATTGGCATTTATTGAGCAATATTTGCAACTTCAATCTATAAAGTGATCTCTGACTCATGTTTCAGGCAACTTCACCGTGTCAGTTTAAATATGTAAATATGCTCTCAGTATTAACAGATATCAGATGCCCTTGCATTACAGAGTTATCCTTTTCACCACTTTTGACAAAGTCTTTGGAAGCAATTATCTTCTAATCAAAGACTTTTTACAAGTTCATGGAAGTTGGGGCATTCCCTAGTACAAATACAGGCTGGGCAGAAAATGGATTGAGAGGAGCCCTGAGGAGGACTTTGGGTGCTGGTGGACAAGAAGCTTACCACGAGTTGGTCATGTGCCTTTGCAGCCCAGAGAGCCAAACGTATCCTGGGCTGCATCTAAAGCAGCATGGCCAGCAGGGCGAGGGACAGTGTTCTGTCCCTCTGCTCTGCTCTGGTGAGACCCTACCTGGAACACTGCATCCTGCTCTGGAGCCCTCAAGATAAGAAGGGCATGGACCTGTTGGGTTGAGTCCAAAGGAGGCTACAAAGATACAAGCAGAGCTGGAGCACCTCTCCTATGAAGACAGGCTGAGAGAGTTGGGTTGTTCAGCCTAAAGAAGAGAAGGTTCCAAGGAGACCTTAGAGCCCCTGCCAGTACCTCCAGCTACAAGAGAGCTGGAGAGGGACTTTTTACAAGGGCATGGAGTAATAGAAAAAGAGGGAATGACATCAAGCTGACAGAGAGTAGATTTAGATTAGATACTAGGAAGAAATTCTTTTCTGTGAGGGTGGTGAGACACAGGAACAGATGGCCCAGAGAAGCTGTGGATGCCCCATCCCTGGAAGTGTTCAAGGGTAGATAGGATGGGGCTTTGAGCAACCTGGCCTTGTGGGAGGTGTCCCTGCCTGTGGCAGGGGGATTGGAACAAGATGATCTTTAAGGTCCCTTCCAACACAGACCATTTTACGATACTCCGATTCAAGATTTATACAGAAAGAATAGTAAAAGAAATGGTTTTTAAAGAAAAGTTCATATACCTCCTAGAGGCTTAAATCTTTTTAGTTGAGCATTTTGGAAAGGATAGAGATTTTAAAAAGGCTTGATACACTGTGGGAAAAAAAAGAAACAACTATCAAAGCAGTAAAGACTCAACATACTTCGGTAATAAATCTTGGCTGTCAACATGCTTGTCTTTGTTAATTCATGTGCATCAAAGTATTCTAGCAGAACTCAAATGATATACTTAATCCAAATTTTAGTAATTTTTAGACCAAGCAAGGACACAGTCACGTGCCTGATTTTATGGATCTGTTCAGTATGCAGTTTTGCCGCTAATTCATTGACTTTTTATTCATCTGGGACCCAAGGTGGACCACAATGAAGGATGAATTCTGTCTGCATTCTCCAGCCCCAGAACAAATACCTTTTTTTAATTCACTTTAGCGAGGTGTTGCCTCTTCTTTAATTAAAGGTATTTCCCTGAAAAAAATAAGTTTTATGTTACCAACATTAATTTAATCTCCATGGTATTACACTGTCACAGGCAATGATGAGGCAAGGAGTTCTGGCACATGGAGCACATATGCAGGAGGCATGTGATAAACATCCTGTAGAAGCACACAAGCCTTAAAAATATCCAAATGTGTAAGAGAAAAGCAGGAATGCACAGCAAAGCAAGATAACAGTGCCAGCTAGTTTCTGGTGTAGGTATAACGAGTTTAATGAACACACATAAAAGCTAGCAGGAGTACATGTGTTTGTTGTTAAGAGCTTGCCAACCAAACTGTGCTTACAAAGCAGAAGTGTGGTGGCCTTTGCTCATTTATTTTATTGTGTTGTGATGAGCTTGGTCAACCTCCATGCTGGCAAAGGTGGATTGTTGGAAATATGAAGTACAGATACTACAAATGAATGGGGAAATATAGTTGTCAAGACCTCATAGAGAGGACGTTCCTTAGAGATATTAAAATGTTTTTTCTAGGAGAGAGGCATTATAAAGGGAATAGAGAAGAAAGCAAAGTGATGAGAGAAACAGGCCTGTGTGGAAATATCCTAGCTAAGGAAAAAAGCACACAGAGGAAGCCCAGGAAAAACAGAAGATTCAATCAAAACTACACTCCAGTACAGTACTTCTTAAGGAAAGAAGAAGTAGGTTATGAAGTCTGCCTAGTGATGCCAGAGAAAAGCTTTGCTTTTACTTCTCAAAAAGAGTGACTCTAAAGAGGATGTTACTTGACAGGGAGACAGAATACTGATAATTATTACTGTGAAGGATACAAATTGGGTCAACATTTTCTTCTCTAGACTTGCTTATTTCTGGGATTAAAGAATTTGATTTAAGAATCAACATAATGGAGTGCAGAGCAGTTACTGGCAGGGATGGCTGGAAGGAAAGGTGCCACTTCACCCAGCAAAGTACACCAGGCCAATGGTGCCAGTATTTGCTCTGTATTACTTCAAGAATGAAGGGAACTTTCCCTATAAGGGAATATTGATCGTCTGAAAAAAACTAAATATGTAGCAACCAGAATTAGTTACTTTTATCCCCTTGAATCTGATTCTTCGTTGTAATTTATTAGACTGTGTATGGCAGTTCCTTAAAAATGGCTGACCCCAAATTTTGTGTATGAATTTTTGAACTATCTCAAATGCTTCTACTCACTTTTAATACACTAATAGTAAATTCACCATGAGAAGTCTTTCAGAGTTCTTTGAAAAAGAAAGCTATGTGACCCTGAGCATATCCCTTTCCCTTATCTGGAAAAGATAAGCAGAGGTAAAAAAAAAAAAAAGAAAATAGGGAACAAAATCAATGAATTGTACTATTTGAGGAACAAAAATTGAAAACTCACCGTCCTGAATTGTAAAAATGGCTGGGAGATATGGAGAAGGAAAGATAGCGGTGTACAGCAGCTTTGCCTCTAGTCTGCTCACCTGAAAAAGGGATGATCTAAAGCTATTGTTAAAGTTTGTTACCTGCTTTGCTTGGAAGTTGCCACATGCATAGAAAAGCAGAAAACTGGGCTCGTCATTCATATGTTTTGTACTAGTTACCCCAAAAAATTTTCAACTGGATGGTCATGATATCCACTAAACCTGTTTTTCAATACATGTAATTTTGGGAAGTAGCCATAAAAACTTATTTCCAAAAGCACATGGAAATGCCAAATAATTCTTATAATTATGCAGTTAAATTCATTAACAGTTTAACTTTGTGAAAGCATTATTATGATTTATAAGATTCAACAACACTGACATCTACTGAACACAAAATGCTGAAGTCCTGGTACAGCGTAACATGTGCTTATGTATAGGAGAACATTGCTTGGCTGTAGTTCAAACTTAGTTTAAGTATTTATGCTCTTGTTCCTCTTTGGTTTATCATTTAAAGTTCTGACAGATTGTCAGAGAAGGTTGCTTTTTGGGTGGTTTTTCTTGGTCTTTTTTTTGTTTTTGTTTTTTTGCTGGCTAAGATACTAGTCTGTTTGAACTTTTTATTTCGAAGAATCAGAATCAAACATAAAAGAAGACATTGACAATTCTACAGCCTTCAGCAGCAGGTTAGATCAGTCAGTGTCTCATGCCTACAGCTTCACTGTCTGTGATGGTAATATGTGGTGATGACCTGTGTCTGTGGCCAGAGGTTTGTGGACTTTCATACCTTTGGAACATTTCTCTGTGAAACAAGGGTCCGTTTAGGCTCTGCCTTTGATTGTGCTTCAATAACAATAAACGGTGGCCGCTCCCATCCCTACCTGCTGGGTTGCCTAGAAACACATTGCAGGAGCAGAATTTGAGAGATCGAGTGTGTTGCCTGCTTTTGCAGGCAGACATGTCATAATCCCACTCATTAATGTACCAAGGTCCATCTAATGAACCAGCAGAGGTTTTGCCTTTACTGTTTCTTGGGGAAGACTTGCTCCATGATCCCACATTCCCACATAGCATGCTAGCACATCACTTCTTTGAGCAGACTGATGGCCTTTCCTCACTTGTGGCTCCAGCCTGAGTTACTCTTTCAAACATCATCTACCAATATTTCAGGTGACCTAGGTGACATAATGTTAGGATACAGTGGCATCAAGATTTGTTTTTCTACTACAATTGTCCCTCTTTTCTCTTCTGGCTGACTGTGGGATCGTATTAGATTTTCCCATCATACTATGGATCACAGACATCCTCTATTCATTTTAATTTTTGTGACCTCTAGCTGATGAGCACCAGTTTAGAACAAAAATCTTATTTAATCCAGAGTGCTAAATGTCTTACACACTGCACTACTAAATCCCACCCCTCTCTTTGTTCCCCTGGACCGTCAAGGCCATTCAGCTTTTTCATATCCAAATTTTGTTGGCTTTTATGACATACCCTAAACATTTTTAATCGGGGGCCTAGTGAAAATACTAAAATGTATCTGCTTCAAGTTCACCAAAAGGGAAGTGCTGAAGCCAGAGCAAGTTCAATCCTCACCACCACAGCTTTCCATTCCATTAGCCTTTACATGCCCTGTGGTTCTTGGAGTAATCACACCTCTCCAAATAAAGGCAGGTTTTTTTCCCCAACATATGGACAGTAGCAAACATTTTTTGATGTCCAAGATATTAGCTCTACTGCAGTTTTTTTTCAACTTATCTTCTAGACAACATAATTGCCAGAATAATCAATGGTGCAACCCAAGCTGACTTTCAACCGTGCTCCTTTTCCCATTGAATTTTGTTCCATACTTGGTCTTAAAGATTTCCAGACTCAGTCAGAAATGTGCTGCCTGTATTTGAGGTTACATGACAGGGTGTATGGTTGTTCAAATTCCTTTTAATACTTTATTCTAAAAAGAGACATTAGACTCTGAAGAGCTATAACCTTGCTCTTGCACTTTTATTTCAGTGTCACAGCCAAAATGTTGAGACTGGAATTGTTGTCTTTTGCCCATATACTCTAACATTTCCCTTCTTTAAAAATATAGCAGTGTATTTGGGGAGGAAAGGAGAAGGGCACTTCCAATTTTTTTTTTAAGTCTGTGTCATCCCGGTATTTTGTGAGGGAAATATGGGCTATGTGTTTTTCTCACACTTTTTATATTTTTTAAGTGGTTGAAGAATGCTTCCTGATTTTTATCCTGAGCAAGCTCCTTTTGAGCTCATCAATTCTCAAGACAGTGTTATATTTCTGATTGAGCTACAAGTTTTTCCATTCCTTATAAACTTTTCCAATATATCTGCTCTGAAGCATTTATTTGTCCAGTGAAATCTGGAACTCTTTCCAAAAATTGTTTACCTTGCGCTAAAGAAACAGTTTCTACCTTATATGTTTTTGTCTCTTTGCTTTGAAATTCCCAGCCTCTTACACACACATTTAATAATGACTTTATATTTCAAGAGAAAACACTAGACATCTATAGCTGTCAATTTGGTCAAATTTTCTGTGATTTTAAACCACAGCAACTTGGGCTAAAGCTGTTTTCCACAAGCAGCTAGATCTGTAGGCTATTGCACATCTGAGCCCTACTCTTAATGCTTTTTTTCCCCATCAGGGAGACAGGCACCCATAATCTCTGACTCATAGAATAATTTAGGTTGGAAAAGGCCTCTAAGATTACCAAGTCCAACTGTTAACCTCCCACTGCCAAGTCCACCATGAAAGTATGTCCCGAAGTGCTGTATCTACATATCTTTTAAATACCTCCTGGGATGGTGTCTCAATCACTTTCCTGGGCAGCCTGTTTCAATGCTTCTTCTCTAGTAAGCTGTCTCCAAGGACAGCTCTCCTTTTTTTGTCTCCTTGCTCTAATCATTAATGTGACAATTACCTTTTTTAATTTCCTTCTAAGACCTGAAAGAAAATTGTTTATCTTCAAAAGGACTGACTAGAGAAAGGTAGAAAAAGTAGAGAAAAGGTAAGAAAATGATGTCTTAGCTGTAGAATCAAATTGTGTTGATATGTAACTCTGTTTCTTTGCTCAAGTCTCTTCCCAAACAGAAAAGACCCTTTCATTCCAAGGTCTAGAATATTTGATCTATATGGCATTATTTTATATTGGTTAAAACTCTGTAGCTGCTCTATAAAGAAGTGACTTTGCCTCTAATACCAAAACAGGCTACTATGCCCTTTCTAGATCCTCACAAAGACGGGAATGATCTTGCACAGTGTCTCAAAACATGTTTGACTGGAGTTATCATGCAAACCTTTCTAAAGTCTTTCTATACTTCATCCACCCACTGCACACCAAAAAATCTGTCAATTTAAGGAGGTCCAGAGGTGCTCATGCACCTTCTAAACTTATTTTTCAGAACATTCAGCCTGTCATGTATAGCCTCTGTACTTGCATGATGTTGCTATGAGACACAGAATAACTATATTCATATTGAGAAAATCCTGCTTATTCAGAATACTATAATTATATATCTTGCAATGACAAATCTGAGGAGAAAAACATCCTCCAGTGTTAACCAGAATTTTAAAACTGGAATATTTTAAGGCGCTGAGGCCGCAGGAGTGCACTAGTCCAATCTTCAGTCAACCTTTGTAGCAAGAAAGGTCCTTCTACCAACTTAGCCTATGGATAAGAACAAGAAAATGCAAAAGCACAGTATAGATTATGAAAGGACTAGCAACCTTGCTCCTCATTTAACAGGGTGAAATAGACTCTTTCTGCTCTTGTGGTTCTTTGTATATTCTTAAGATTATTGCTACTGACCTTAACAAGAAGAGTTTTTATGAGGCTTTCATTGAGTTTTTCAACTCAAAAAAAAAGAACTATTTTTCTAGCCTGCAAGATAAACTCAGTTAAGTAATAAGCTACCATAAGCAGCTATAAAATTATCAACTTGGTGTCTCATCCTGGAAATTTGAACAGTTGCATAACTGCATGCAACCTTGCATTTCATTTCCATTTGGAGTTCTGATGTCATTTTTCACTGACATATTACCTTTCTGCCATTTTCATGTCTCAGGACATGTGCTTTTAAGTATGAGGATTGCGCTTTTACATTTTTAAGAGACTAAGTAAAGGAAACAGAACAGTGAATGATATGTAAGGAGAGTTCCCTGTACCTTCCCATTTCATAAAAGAAAAATATATATCACCATTAGAAATAGGCCTATGAGTAGCAAGTGAATAGAGTACAAAATGGCTGCTGCTGACTCCTGACATCTGTTGATAGCCAAAACAAGGCTATAATGGTTTCACTGCCAAATAATCACAAGGTTGGTTTCGAGATTTGATTTAAAGTGTTAAATGGGGGTCTAAAACAAACTTGGAAGGAAGACTAATTGCTTCCTTAACTCTCCACTAACTTGTGAGATGTGTATAATACAATATGTTGTCAAATACATTATAAAATTGAAAACTGCAAGCAAAAACAAATTATAGGTGTTTGGCTCCAGACACTGAAATGATTCAGATCTACGATAAATCAAAATATACCAAGGTCAAGCAATCTCTGCTGTAGTTTTGGTAACTTTCATAAAATCCTTTGCAAATATAAATATTTTACATACTTTAGGTAAATAATACAGACATCTAAAAATATTACTAAATTGGTGGGTGATAAACACTAACACATACTGCTTTATAGAGGACAGACTCAGACAGACATGGCCAGTTAAAAAAAAGAAATATCAATTTGTCTCAGAAATACAATAGAATCACAGAATGGTTTGGGTTGGCAGGGCACTTAAAGGTCATCTAATTCCAACCTCCCTGCCACGGACAGCGATACTTCCCACTAAACCAGGTTTCTCAGAACCCCATCCAACCTGGTCTTGATCATTTCCAGGGAAGGAGCATCCACAGCTTCTTCTGGCAACACGATCCAGGGCCTCACTACTCTCACAGTAAAGAATTTCTCCTTGTCATCTAATATAAGCCTCTCCTTTTTCAGTCTGAAGATATTTCTCCTTGTCCTATCACTCCATGTCC